>OZ010582.1:106096132-106303632 GCA_963932145.1 Acanthosepion lycidas | reverse complement strand
TGGGAACAGATTGAATAAAATTTCTGGATCCTGTGTGTCAAGGAAAAGCGCTCTTTTCAGCAGCCGACCAAGAGCTGTATGTAACTAAAAAGAAAAGGGGAAAATAGATCATTTAGCTAAAGGATTGTCTAAAGTATATTTAGAACTACAAATAAAAAATTATTTCAATATTCTTTTTAATACTTTACTAGTTTTACATTAAATAAAAAGTGAACTGACATAATTAACTAGTTGGAATAATTGCAACAATCAATAATTTTTAACTATTAGGTTGGTGCAAAAATAATGACGTAATAATGTCGTTTTTTGACATAAAAAATATGTCAAAAACGACATTATTACGTCATTATTTTTGCACCAACCTATTACAAGTTTTTAAATATTTATTTTTATACTGAAAATAAATATTTAGAAATATAGAGTCTGAAATAAATAAATTTTCATATCTTGACTAAACCACGGGTAATGTTAAATAAATGTTATATTTTATTTCTCTCTCTTTTTTTTCTTTTTTCTTATTTTCGTTAATTCAAACTTCAGAGGAACATTTAAATACTGTAAAATCATCTCGTAGTTGTCTCCCTTAGTTGAAAGAATTACATAATTTTCTTTGTCATTTGTATGTAAAATCTATTATCATTCATCTGCACAAGATGAATTCATAAATAAAAATAACTTAAAATAGAGACTATTTAATCTGTAAAAGTTCTTATCTTTAAAAGACTCAATTAAGATATTGATTTGTAGCAAAAGATTTAAGCTTGTCTAAAAAGACCGGCATGCAACATTTTACAAAGTAAAAGAAAAAAAATGTAAAATTTCTTAAATTAACTGACTTGTTGAAAATCTGAATTTGAATACTTTTCTATTATCAGACAGAATTACTCTACTGTATAAATTCTATTGACATTGAATAACAAGTTAGTATTTTTATATTCAAGACACTTACACTTTTTAAAAATATCTTATTTCTTATTAAATGTTTTATTTTCACGTAAAATTGTGTATAAATAAGGAACTTATACAAGAGTAAATTCTAAAAATGAGCTATTTTTCTTAAGAACTGTTTAAAAAATGCCCAATTTTGTCCCATTTACCTAAAAAAAATTGCAACAATTTAGTTGTCAGCATGTTAAATTAACAAGTAACCCTATGTATTTGTCAATACAATATTCTTTATTGAAATTTCAAAATATATTTTTTTTAATTAAATTACGTGCAACCCGGATAGAAGAGACCCGGATATAAGATAAACCTGGATATAAGAGAGATTTTCTCTGGTCTCAAATTAGAGCCATACTTATCTAAACAAAACAAAATAGACCAAATCCGGATATAAGAGACTTCTCCGGTCCCGACAACTCTCTTATATCCGGGTTACACTGTAATTAAAATGTAGAATATGGCAGATAAGAGACAAGTTTAATTTCAGTGTTTCGGGTTCGTGCTCATGATTGGATTTAAAGAATATTTTCTTAAAAATTAAATAATGATAAAAAATTAAAAATAAAAGAATACGAAAACAGGTTAAGTAAAAATAAAATACAAAAACAATTTATTTAGCGCTTCAATTAAAAAAACTATGAAATTTAAATAATAATCAAGATTTTTTAAAGCAAAAGTTTTGTTGATGCACCCAATAAAATAGCTTCTAGAATAAAATCACTATATCATTTTATTCTGTTCAGTTATTTTGAAAAGGAAAAGAAACAGTCAGCAGAGTAATAGGCCACTACTGCAGTGCAAAGCAAGATAAATAAAAAAATGTCTTAAAAAAAAATGATAAAATTGTAAAAAAACAAGGAAAAATAACCAATCAATCAAATGGAAAATCAATGAATTATTCTTTTTTGTATTTTAAAGAAAAATAAATAAAAATAATAATTTATAAAATGAAGAAAATGATCAGTTAAAATAGCGCGCCTTTTTGGGGATGTTAAATTAACGGTAAAGATTCGGTAAATTTCGGAATGTGATCGCTGGACTTCGGAAATGCTAACTATTGTTATCTCCCTTGTATCACAAATAATATTAACAAAGAACATTTTTTTTTGTACAAAAAATTAAATTACGTAGCTTGAAATAAATGATAAAGCAAAGCAAGTACCAAAGACATAAAAAAATTAAACATTATTTAAATACTTACAATTCAAAATAATATTAAAGTTTAAAAATGATAAAAATTTTAATGAATGACTAAACTAAAAATAAACTTTTCTTTCAACGGCAAGGACACTCATTCAGGATAAAAAAATTTTTTTAATTAATTAAATTAAAAATCAATTCTATTTTCGTTTTGTTTTAAGAATTAAAAAAAAAATTAAAACTATCTTTTTTTGGTCATAATCCAGTATATCTGATCAATAATATTCTTTCGGGAGAAAATACTCTTTGTTTAGGAACAAAAGAAAAATGTTAACGAATGAAATTATTGAAATGAAATGTGTGTTAGTAAAATTGTTAGGAAGATAGAATATATAGAAATATACTTATTTTTATGCATTTATTTTCAACATAATGTTATTGTTATTTATTCATTACTTATTTTAAAGTACTTTTAAATTATTTTAAAATTTTATTTCACATTTTTGTTGATAAAAATATTTTTGACTATTAAAGCAGCAAAGTTTAAAAGTCAAAGAAAAAACAGACGTTTAACATTTCAAGCAATAATACATAATCTTTCATTAAATTTATTTGAGAAAGTAAATTTAAGCAATATGTGGATTTTATTTTTATTGCTACCATTTGATCATCAATAAAAGAAGTGTTTTCTTTGATGTGCAAGAAGATGAAAAGAACGCTAAAAATGTATTGTGTAAATAAATTAAATAATTACCTTTTTGTTTCTACCTTGAATATAAAAAATAATGTTCTCAAGTTTTTTTTTTGTTTGTTTTTTTTTAAGCACTTAAAATAATTGCTAAATAAAAATAATTCACTCTCGGTAAAAAAAGCGAAAAACCTACGAAGGAACGTAATTGCAAAAAAAAAAAAAAGTCGCAGGTTCAATCAAATTCAAAAATCAAAAGCAGTCACAAATTTGATTAAAAGTCACAGAAAAAGTCACATTTGTTTTGTTGATAATGATAGTAAAAATAATACAATTAATGTAAAAATTTACAATTGATCAATAAAAAGGTCACATTTTTTTTAATTATTTTATGCTGATCATTTTTTATTTTTATACAATCAAATCAACGTATTATTTTTATTTTCTACAATCAGAACGAAGGGAAAATAAACTTTAATTTTTTATTAGACAATTAAAACAACTGTTGTTTTGCTAAATTCTTTTTTCAAGTCAACCAGACGATATTGTGTTCGATACCGACAACAATTCTTAATTTCTTTTCTTTTTGAAAAAAAATTGTTTTCTAAAACTAAAAGTTAACTAAAACTTCAATGGTTATTTTATGATAAAAAAAAAAAAAAAAAGCTATTTTAGTTACACACAATCAGTTTATTAGGGACTTTCAGAGAAATAAATGGTTTTTAAAAACAAACACACAAAAACAAAATGAGCATATTCCTATGGAATTCGAATTCTTAAGTATCGATCATAAAAATAAAAAAAACTTATTGAGACTCAAAATTGTTCACAAATTGACTAGTTAGAAAATTACTAAGCAAGAGTAAAAAAAAATAGTACAAATAGTAGGGTTTTTACTAGTTTACAACCTTTTAGAAATTTGGCAGGAAAGCCCATCTGCTTTTCAAGGAATCAGGCCCGAGGGTTGAGCGCAGAACCATGAAAGGAAAGCTCAAACTACAAACTGTCGTCCTTAATTGGCTAGCTAACCTTTGAGATTTGTGAAGAAAATTAATGAGAATGGTAAATAATAAGAAAACAGTTTAAAATCTCAAAGAATGAAAGAAAATAAATTAATTAGCCAAGTAGCTTAAGAAAAAAAGTAACTGGGTTAAAAAAAAAAACAAAAAAAAAAAATCTTTTTTCAGTTTGTTTCTATGCCAATAAATTCTCTTAGGATTTTTTAAATGTTATTCAATGGTTTCTTTACTTTTTCGCCGATCTTATTATTTTAAAATTACTTCTTCGAATTATGGAAAAAATATACATAATCTTCAAAAAATTAGAAAGGAAAAACATTTTTTTCAATAGTTTCCCAAATTTTAATCCGTTTTTTTTTTCTTTAATAAAAATTTATCTGTCACAAAAATGTAACAACCTTCCATTATTTATTATTGATAATGATAACCGATACAAAAACTGCTTTAAAATAATTTTTTTCTTCAGATTATTATTGAAAATGAAACAAAACAAAAATGAATAATCTTTCTTTCTCATCTAATTCAATTCAAAGAAATGAATAAAACAAGAAAAGTAAATAAAAAAATATTAATCACTAGACATAAAATTGAAATCTTCAATTTTTTATCTTTACTGCCGGAATAAAATAAATAAAAAATCAGCTAAAAAAAAGTTTTAGCAAAAAAGGCAAATTATCATTTTCTGATTTATTTCACTTACAAGTTTACAATTTTATAATTTTTTTTTTTTTATGAATTAAGTTTTAAACTTTTTTTCAATAAAAATAATCTCAAATTTATCATCCTGTACAAAATCAACAAAATAGATCCAATCCAAAGTGTATCGTGTTCATAAAAAAATACTAGCAGAAAATATAAAATGTTAAAAAAAACATGCCATTAAAATTTAAAAAGAAGTCGTCTGCTTTATTTTTCCCTTTTTGCCTCAGCTTATTTACTTTTTTCTTCTTTTTTTCATTCTTCACAAACTTCGTCAATTTTAAAAGAAAACTCAAAATAGATTTCTCCGAAATAAAGGAAAAAAATCACTAAATGTTTTTTTGTTTCATTTTATTTACCTGGCCTCGTAAATAATCATGAGTGTATTGTAAATTTTTTAAGTTAGAAAAAAATAAACTTCATGCAAATTTTAAAGATCGTAGCATCTTTTATTGATTCGTATCTTCAGAATGACAGAGAGAGTATATGCCTACTCAGCAATATTTATGATTTATATATCTTTTTCAATATTCCTAAGGGTAAAGAAAAACTTTGATGGTATTTTCGCAGTCAAACGTGACTATAAGTCACTTCTTTTTAAAATTGTGTGAATGGTGGTGGAATGGTAAAAAAAAAAGTGATCAACTTACAATCTTTGAACAATATATATAAAAAAAAACAGCCTTCTCCATTAGTTATTATTTCAATTTTCCCTAACTTAAAAAAAATGTCTGATATTGCAAATGGAATTACAATTTTTAAATAAAAACAAAGAATTTTTGATTTGTGAAATTGGCCACAATAAGAAGCTCTTAGTCTTCTTACTTATAGCCAGTAAGACTTTTAATTTTTTTTAACTACAGTCAATAATGGAAAAGTTTTAAGATATGGTTTTTTACCCACTACTTAACAAAAAAGAGTTCTACAAGGAAAATTTAGTTTGAATATTATCTGTATATTGCTTTTTTTATTGCTTAAATTAAATAAATGTTTTAAATAGTTTAAACTTTAACATCAATGAAGAAATGACATTGATTTTAAGCATAGAAATGTATTTATTGAATTAACAAATCTCTTCAAATTTCAATAAAATATAATTTGATAAAGAGACTAACAAAAGAATTGAACTATTTTGCTTAAAACTATCATATAATGTATGAGTGGGAATTTTTCAGTTAAATGCTTTTCACTTTTATTCTTGGTTCTCATATCTAACTTAGAAATTTATTTGGATTAGCTGAAACTATAATCTATCCCATATCTTAGTAGCTTGCTTGAATTTACACATTTTTTAAAACTTTAAACAAATCTAGAAATAGAAATTAAAAAAAGGAAAGAAAGAGAAAGAGTATAATTATTTTGATCTATTTTAAAAATGCTGAGTGTTAATTTTGGTGAAAGTTAAACCAGATTTGTAGGAAACAGGCTAAAAACGATTTAAAAAAATACGAAATGGTAAATCTTCCTGCATGGAAATAGGATGAAAGGCAGATAAACATGATTCAAAGAATCAATGAAAAATTATTTATATTTTAATCTTGGATTTAATATCTTGGGTAGTACTTAATGAAATAATCTCAAAGATTCAGGCCATTCTAAATAACCAATTTTGAAAAAAAAAAAAAAAAAACAAACACACACACACACACACAAAAAAAGAATGAATTGGATAAAAAAGTGTAAATGCTTACATCCAATATATAAAAGTACAGTTTATTTGTTTTAGATTGGATAAGTAACTTATAAGAACACACCGTTTTAAAATTATTTTTTAATTAGTAGAGTTACAAATAATTTTTGGACTAATACTAACCAATTATAGATTATAATAATTTTAGCTTAGCACAAGATAGAAGTCAGAAGATTCTGTTGCATTACATGCGAGAACTAGGTTATCTGTTAACATTCCTTTAGGGTTCTTAGTTGCACATATATTAAGAGACACAAGGCACTATTCTGTGTTCCCGCAGTTTCCATCTGAGTCAGAATAATTAAGTCTCATCCATTGTCTAGTATGAAGGATCTTTTTGTATAACATCAATGCAGTTCAATGCTACTTATCTGGTCCATAAAATTCCACCATTGGCAACATCCAACATCCTGCTGCTGATGTTGTCACCATAACCCTGGCAGAGGTGGCTTTCAGGTGCTATACCATGTCAAAGAGCAACCCATGATTTGGTCTCCTCAGGTTTTGTATTCAGAGTTGTCCTTCTAAACTGGTTGCCAAAAAAGGCTCAATCTACTCTACTGTCAAACCCATAACTGGGGCAAAAGATGGATTCCTTACTTTCCCAAGGGTATTTGTGCGTAAGCAAATGTATCAAGCCTGACTGGAACTCAAACACAGCTCCCTGATTTCTCGTTCTGAATCACTATCCATTACACCACCCACACATCCAGAGAACTGCCAAGTGAAAATGACTATAAAATAGACTGATGGGTAATGTACCAATATAATTTTATAAACATTTTCTTATTCTATATGCCATGTCCCTCCATGACGTGTGATCATGGCCCTCTACAACATCCTACCCTTTGTAACTCTTAGTAAGGTTTGTCTTTTCACTATCCCTCCTACATTCTTCTCTGCCATCCATTTACACAAGCTTATTAAATAGGTTACTTGTTTCCTTCAGCCCTTGCTTTCAATATGTCTTGTGAGTGTCAAATTCTCCAAACTCTTTCCTCATTATGTGTCCTATAAATTTCAACTGTCTTTTTCTGATTCTAAGTATAAGCAGGGTTCCCACAGATCTGTGTAAAAAAAATTCCAGGACTATGTTAAGAAGTTTGATGGACAAAGTGAATGGTCATCAATTTCAAAAACACAAACTTTAATAGATTGACAGATGAGATGTTCAAAGTAAAACTACAACTGGTTCCAATAATTCATGTCACATGGATCAGTTGAAAGTAATGAAGAAATCAAAGTGTTGAAGGCTAAAACAACTGAATGCAGACCTGGTTATGTTACACATTTTGTGTAGCATTCTACAGTTTGAAGTTCTACTATACTTAAAAATTTTGAATTACACACTTTAATTATTACTGCTACACATTTCAGCTATCTAGACTACTCATGGTTTGTGAATGTCACAAAAATTCTTGATTGCTGCACATTGCCTGTGAAGTTAAGTATAATGGTTTTAATGAACAGAACTACAAATAGAAATTTTCACAAAAAGACTACACATTTTACCTACTACTACTCATGGCTTTTGTTGCACATGACACAGAACATAATGATTTATCATTTTTTCTGTTCATCTAGTTTAACAATCAGCTCCTCTTTCAATTTTGATATCTTTATGGACTTGTCCTTTGCAGATCTTTGCATGGTATTGGATTTTGCAATAAGTGTGAAGTTCTGAGTCTGCTCAGCTTTCTCCACATAGTTATCAGTTGACTTATGCAAATTTTATGTGCAACTATCAAGCTTGTGTTTTTTTGGTCTTTAGTTCTTCAATTTCTATAAGCATGGATTTCCGTTTATGTCCAGATGCTTCTTCCTGCCTTTTTTTTTGTTTTCAGCCTTAAGGTATTGGTTTGTCACGTATCCAGAAATTGATGCAGCTTTCTTTCAGCAATACGTCTAGTCTCACCAAAGCCTAGAAGAGCAGTGCCCCTTCACATCCACTCGCCTGGTTTTTAACAGGTAGCATTGTTCTCTTATGCAAATAAGCCTGCTGCATAAAAAATGGTAGTAGGCGTACGCACACGTGACTGACTCTCAGAGAATGGTTCCACACGTGAGGCAACGAATTCGTTTTGCTCCTGGTAAGTCACTGTCACGTCTATTACACTCCCCCCTGATCGTATGATCACATAAGTGACAGTGAAGGGCTGGTCGTTTCACCCTTGCACTCCTTCGCGGTGGTATAATCATGTCTTCCACCCCGGCTGAATCATCAGATGTGTCCTGGTCTGAATTATATTCCGGGGGGTCAATAAGGGTCAAGTCTACTTCTGCCTCGCTCTCAGACAGGGTGTCACTGCTGCTTGCACTGGAGCTTGGTACTTGCCATTCATGACTTTCTGATGTTGTGTCACTGCCATCATCCGCTGGTAACAATCAAGTGAGCCGTGGACGTACATCTCCCACATGCCGTGGTATCCCGTTGATGACTACCGACTGTGGACTGTTTATCCCTGTGACACGACCTTTCACAAACTTTGACGTGCAGCGTCCGTGCGGATTTTTTACCCAGACTGCGTCTCCCTCTTTATACCAAGTCGAAGTCGGCTGGTTAGGCGAGGGCACGTCAATTCCTTTTATTCAAATTTTGTACGAATGCAGCATATTGGCAGGCGGAGAAGAGGCAGACATGTTATCTCTAGGTGTGATGTTATACCAATACACGGCCTCCATGATAGGGCAGCTCTTTCGCGCAGCAATCCGTTTGATTGTCCGATGACACCTCTCTACAATACCATTTCCAGATGGTTTGTACGCACAGCGCGGTCGGAATCAGACACCCCATTTTTCCGTGAATTGTTTGAATTGCTGACTGTGGAATGCAGTGTCATTATCAGCCAGGATCTCTACTGGGGCACCACGTTCGAAAAACACTGACTCCAATTGCCGGATTACGTGTGCAGCGTCTTGCCGAACTAGCGGCCGCCAGATCAAAAACCGTGTGGGGCCGCAATCGATCAGAGTCAAAAAATGGCGACCATTATAGTGCGTGATGTCCATGCCTAGACAGCTCCAAGTTTCATGCACACTGAGCTCTCCCTTCTGCCATCGCACAGAAGCTGGATCTATTGACTGACACTGTTCACAACTCTGAACGACCGATCTCACTGCTGCTTTCGACAGAGATGGGTTGATCCTACGTGCGAAATATAGTGTCTGTTTAACTCCAGGGTGCCCGCTGTGTCAATGAATCTCAGTTAACTGAGCAGGGCTCGGGTTTCCTACGGCAAAAGCACATGCTGGTTGAACAGGTTCGAGTTCCTTCACATTGCTGAACCACCTCTGGGGAACTCTAGTCAGCAAGTCAGCTCGGTTCTGGTCGGATCTGACTAGAGCTATGTCAACCGAGAGGTTGTACTCTTTCACAAGAGAAGTTAGCGTTTCAAGTCGTCGCCTTATGAGCATCTCGCTAGTGGCCTTGGTGTTCAGCCGAGACTTTCCCGTAGGGGCATTAGTCACCCAATGGTACACACACACAGGGAATCTGTGTTCACATGTAATACTGTAGCCCGCCATTTTAGTGTGAGGTTGATTCCCTTCAGTACGGCATCCAGTTCAGCCACATTGATATGCTGGTTTTTTTTTTTATCGGCCATAGCCAGTATTTGTCTTCGATGATGGCTCCCTTAGCCTCGAGCGCCACTCCTATAGCTAGCGAACTAACATCCACCCACACGTCTAGCTCCTTCGTATTCACACACCATTCTCCCTGTGCAGGATCCAGTTGCTATGCTTGGGCGAGGATGTCCGTTATGATACGTTCCAAGGGAACATCACAAATTTTGTCATCCTAGTTTTGCGTTACGGCAGTGGCTCGGCATTTGATGAAGCCTGTTGCCACTCGCAGCCATCCACACAATGGGAAGGGTCCCACCAGCCGGCCACACATGGAGAAAATACCTATCCGTGTCATTGTCATAGGGCCGTTTACTATTCTACTTCCTCGTCGCCATCGACCCTGTTCCTTCCATACTTCTAACCCCAGCACTCTGGCTCCATCCTGTAACTTCTCTGGATCCTTGCTCGTCAGTCCGTAGAGCTCGAGATGTTTCCTCATAGATTTGGCCGACGCCACATCCTCGTTGATATATATATTGTCAATATATGCCGACATTGCTCTATTTATAGTTTCATTCTGTGCTAACACAGCCTTGAGCACAGCTCGCATTATCAGGGGCGCCACATTCAGGCCGAACCCCAGCCTGGTCAAACAATATCGCTTCCCTTTAAACATAACTGTTTGGTATGGCCACAGAGATTTTTCAACACGGATCTGTAGGTATGCTTTCCTGAGGTCCAAGATGGACACGTTCGCACCCTGCTGTCGACGCACTTTATGCTTATTTGTCTGCAGTATGGCCATCAGTGGTATCAGTCCCTTGGGTTGGCCAAACTCCTTGTCACTGTATGGCACCAACCAACCATTGTCCATCCAGGTTTGCAATTCATGCTCGTACTCCTCTCTCATCTCGCTGGATATCGGATATTCAGAAATCTGATTCTGAAGTTTCCCTGGTGCATGACCTGCCAACCACTTCCAGGCTGCGACCCAAACTCCCTGCTGTTCATTGAATTTCGCACTAAAATCGGCTTTGCTTATACGAATTGCTGCACAGACGGACCATGGTTTTTCAAACTCCACGCTTCCATGCTGCGTGATGCGAACGCCACCGAGTGCCTTAATGTCGTTGATGCCAAGCAACAGGTCGAAATCCAGGGGCTTCCCTTGCATAACCAGCACATCGATTGTAGCAGTATTACCGGTTGTAGTGCGAATGCTAACGGTGGTCCTTCCACAGCAAGCCTGCGTAGCTCCCGTTAATGTAGAGACCGCCATACCCTGCTTCGCCAAGACCGACATAAACTCTCGCTTAAGATTGACCGTGAGCACCCAGAGTCAAGGAGAGCCGAGCATGGTGTGCCGTCAACACACACACAGTAATGATGGGTAGCACTGAGTTTACTTGCTTGTTTGGAGAGGAGTGGACTGGCGCTGAAGTCTCGTCCCCACCTCTGTTTCCCGGACAATTTTTGGCCAGATGACTGGTCTTGTTGCATCGATAGCAATGCGTGTTAGTTGCCCTTCGCCTCTTCACGCAGTCCCTCACAAAGTGATTGGGCCCATTACATTCATAGCATGTGACAAGTGGGCCCATGTTTGGGGAAGATCGAGAAGTCTGGGAGGACTGCACTGCAGCGACGACTGGTTCCCTCTCTGCTGTCTCGTCCTTTATGATTGCCCGAGCTCGGGCCAATAGCTCCTCAAGAGACATATCATCCGCCCTGGGTGAGGAGAGCAGGAGCCTTTTCACAGGATCAGGAAGCCCCCGCACGAACATGTATGTCATCGCACTGTCTGGCACTCCTCCAAAAAGGACGGACAGCTTCCGTAGATCTGCCAAATATACATCTACAGTCTCACCCGGATGCAATACACATGCCTCGAATTGTTCGTACGTCGTGAATTTATCAGGGGCAAATGCTGTCATCAATGCTCCCTTGATTCAAGCCACATCCAATTTCTCTTCCGTAAATAGTTGCTGGTAAACCGCGAATGCTCCCCTGGTTAGGCGAAGAGGGATGACGCGATCAAGCCGCTTCACTCCCGATAGGTCGCACACTAATTCCAACTTCTCAAGCCATCAACCACAGATCCACTCCTGTCAAACTCGGGAATAATTTTTAAATCAAACCGGCCGTCCATATCCACCGAAATAGCTTGTCACGTATCCAGAAATTGATGCCGCTTTCTTTCATCAATACGTCTAGTCTCACCAAAGCCTAGAAGAGCAGTGCCCCTTCACATCCACTCGCCTGGTTTTTAACAGGTAGCATTGTTCTCTTATGCAAATAAGCCTGCTGCATAAAAAATGGTAGTAGGCGTACGCACACGCGACTGACTCTCAGAGAATGGTTCGACACGTGAGGCAACGAATTTGTTTTGCTCCTGGTAAGTCACTGTCACGTCTATTACATGGTTGTATGCTGTTCTGGCATTGGAAGCACTGCAGAGAAGAGCCTTAGTCATGGGAACATTCCCAGCACTCCAACTGTGGCCAAATACTCTGTGGTAATAGACTATATTACCAGAGTCAACTGTTTCATACTGTCAGTAGAAATATCCTTATTGACTGAGAAACTTCTCTCCACTGGGGCCTGTCCATGAGAAAGTAACAACTTTCCACTGTTTTTGACATTTTTTGTTGCTAGACAAAGAGTAGAACAAAATGTCCAGTCTTCATGCTTGTTGAAATTCTTGAAAGCAATATTTCCAACAGTTATCCTCCTCAAACACTTTGTATTGACTGATGATATCACAGACTTGCTGACTTGTTTTCCGTCTGATATCTGGGAAATACATTTTTTTAGACTGTGTTTTTTGACAGATTTTTTCACAAATGGATCCAAGATTCAGCCATGCAAGCGACCTTACAAGAGGGTATCTAAGGGGAGACTTTGAAAGAAGTTTCTCAATGATGGCGTTGAAGATTGCATGCAGAATTGCAACAAAGACAAACAGATCTTTTGTTGACACATTTCTTTTTTAGGATAAGTTTTGCATAGCCCTATCTGCCAGAAATCCACACACAATCTTTGCAGCATCTTTATGCAAGTTTGGGTTTGATAAAATTCTTATAAATTCATTCAGGTTGAAAAATGTAATTATCTTTTTAGTATGCTTTTCCTTTACATATCTTCAAAATAGTTTCATGATCATGCTAAAAAGATCATCTTCAAGGAAAGAAAGCAAGTTTATCACTCTGATATTTTAACAGAAACAGTTCAGTTCAATGTCTTTCAACATAAACACAAAAATCTGCAGTTTCACTGGAAATAAAATGTCATTTATGTTTGACAGCACCGCAGAGAAGGACTTGGTCTAAGGACATTTTTCTGTTTTTTAATTAAGTTCACAAATTTGATGACATCTGGTCAAATGTCTAATAGCCATTCACACGTTTGTACATTTTCTAGCCATCTATGGGAGAAATACAAAAGTAAAGGGACAGGGTTGCCAGATTGAATTTTTAATATCAAGTCAAGTAATAAAAGCCAATGAAATAAGTTTCATAATTTTTTTCACACAACAAAAGCTAGAGATACAGGCCTGCAAATTTAAAAAATAACATTCTTCTTATTTTTTCAAAGACGCATTTTCTACCCTATCCTAAGACATATCAAAGACACATTTTCTATTCTATCATCTTTCTCATCTATATTTTCTTTGAGTCAAATTTGATTTCAAACTTGTTACTTTTGGCAAATTTAGTTTTAGACAAATGTAGTTTACACAGATACACATTGACATTTTTTTCAGCATGCTGACTAGAGATCAAAAGGACTTTTTATTTTTGAAAATGACATGTCAATAAAATTTCTTCAATTGTTCAAATTTAAAAAAAAAACAAAAAAACTGATAAATTTTTCAAGATTCTACTACAATTTATTTTATTACTGTAAAATAATTTATTATTTTCCTTTCAACTATTAGGTTGGTGCAAAAATAATGTTCGTTTTTGACATTAAAAATACGTCAAAAACCGACATTAATTTTGCACCAACCTAATACAAATTCAATAAATATGAATTAATTTATCTTTGATGGAGATGTTTACTTGTCTCTGATGCCTTTTATCTTTGCTTTTTCTCTCCTTGTTGAGTTCAAGCCCTAGAAAAGGCACTGTCAATTTTCCCGGATTTTCAAGGTTTCTAGTACCTGTACAAACCCTGTATAAGCGTCCTTTTTGTTTCCATTATCCTGGTAGAACCACGTCTGTTGCCTCCAGTCTATTCTTCATCTGAGAGATTTTCCAGAATTGACTGTCATATAGGGGGACATAATTACATAGTTCAGTAATCTTTTCTATGTTTCTAATGAAAATTACCTGTTTCTTAATACTTTACTTAGATTTTAGAAGGCATTTTTATTTTTACAATTCCAATGTGCCTTTGGATTTCAATGTCACATTTTCCATCCTGTTAAAAACACTTCCCAGATATTCCTCTTGCTGACAACCATACATTGTCTTCTTACAACTGATTAAAATTATTTAAAAAAACAAAAACAAACTAATACTTAATCTTTCCTTTACTACCTTCTCTAGGAGTTCCTGTAGTTTCCTTTATATGTGTCAGCATATCATATTTCTTTGTTTAATAATATATGTTAAGATTGTGTCCATCAATAATAAATCCAGGTAGAACTTTTAGTTCTTTCAAATTTGCTTAGCTGTAAATGTTGAATAAATCTGGTGAGTAGACACATCCATGTTCTCTGCTTCTTTCTATTTTTGTGTATGTAATGAATTCATTCTGTATACAAGTAGTTTGCTGCCAGTATAAGCTCTGGATTATTCTAATATCTTTCCAAATAAAACAAGTTTCCTTAGAAATTTAAACAGATCTTTGTGTCACACCATACCAAATACTTTGGCATAATCTATAAAATATAGTTATACATCTTTCTGCATTTGTATTGCTCTTTCTGATAGTCTTTCTAAGCATAAATACAGCATTCCTTGTTCTGGTGTTTTTAATGAAACTGCCATGTTCTTGTCCTATTTCCAGTCTAATTCTGGTATGCACTCTATTCATTAGAATTTGAATAAATTTCATTCTATGGCTCATTAAAATGATTGTCTGATAGAGTTTGCATTTTAACAGCTGGCTTCTTAGGCAGCACTATGAAAATGGACTTACTAAGGCCTTCTGATATGTCCCCACTATATTTATTTCCGTAATCTTGCCAATGCTGAAATTGTCTAAGGCTTCTAACATCTCTATCTCAATTCCATCTGATCCTACTGCTTTGTTCCTGTTCATCTTGAATAGTGCTGATCTTATTCCAGACTTTAATATCTCGGGTCCTTACAGATTTCCCTCTTGTCATAGAAGAGTTCTTCAACGTATTTGTTCCATCTTTGAGGTATTTTTTCTTTTTCTATTATAAGTGTTCCCTCTTTTGATTTTATGCATCCTGTTGATGAGCAAATCTTTTGTCTTGTTATTTCTTATTCTTTTAGGTATATCTGTTTTATCTATAATGCTCATTCTTTCTATCTCTGCACACTTGCCCTTGAGTCATGTCTCTTTTGCGCTTACTTGTATTTATTTTTAATTTCTTTGTCTAATGTACAATATTCTGTACTATACATTGACATTGCTTGTTGTCTCTTCATCATGTCAAGAATTTCATCTGTCATCCACTCCTTTTTTTTCTTGTCTAATTTTCCTTGGTATGATTTTTGTTTCCTGATATCATTAAAGCTTTTCTTAATGAGTTCCACATTAAATTTCCATTCTCATTTAATTTATTGTATTTGCTTTTACTGCTGTCAGTATACATATCTTTGCAATTTTAGGTTATTCAGAGATTTGGGTTATTTGAGATTACATATCACTGGAAGGTGGTTACTCCCACAGTCAACACTTTTACAGTGCAAAAATGCATTCCTGAATCTCTTATTAATCCTTATTTAATGAATATGGTTTTCATTTTACCTCCTGTGTTTTTCCATGTCCATAAGCCGTTGTTCTTGAAATCAGGTGTTGGCTACTATCTGGTCATATGCTGTGTACCATGGACTTATTTTTGTCTGCGTTCATTATAGATTCCTAGTCTGAATTTGCCAACTATTTTACCTTGTCCCTTTCCTACTTTGGCATCCAGGCCTGCCATGATGATTGTAATCTTCTAGTTGAATTGAGCCTTGTAAAACTTGGCAGTAAAACTTATCAATTTCTTCTTCTTTGTTTTGTAGTGTTGGTACATATACAACTACAATAGATATATTAATCAGTTTCCCTTTCAGTTTAACTAGAAGAATTTAATCAGATAGTTCACAGTATCCCAGAACACATTTTATCATATTTTGGTCTAGTATTAATTCTACACCTCTCTCATTTTTCTCTCTGTCTGCATAAATGACCATGTATGTGTTGGTGATAAAATCTCCATTATTTGCCCACCTAGTTTCACAGAAACATTACTATTTAGCCTATTCATTTCTTGCTTTATATTTTTTTTAACTTTTAGTGTTCTTACATTCTGTGTCCTGATAACTATTTTTTGCCTGATGTAAACAGTTCTTGGATGGTTGTCCAGTAACACCTGTCACTCATGTCTTTCTTTACTAGGTGAGGAGTCAGTCCCAAGGAGCTTCACCCACTTCATGCCATTATTATTTATATTAATTCTGCAAACAGTACCTGGATTATGGTCAGATGGCACTTGTCACACATGTCTCTTTTTATCAGGTAGGGAGTTAATCCCAACTAACTTGACCCCCTTATCTCTTATATTAAGATTGTGGAGTGGTTTTCCCATTGCCTTCTCCACTGTGATTTTATTGAGATACCAAATCTAGTTAGTTGTTCATTAAGAGTTCTTCTACTCTACAAAGCCTTCCTTAGATGTTGACTGAGGTTAATCATGGTTTTAGGACTGAAGCATCATTACCACTAGCCCAGGATATTCCAGCACTACCCCACAATACCACCAGATTTTATTGGTTTTTCATCACAGTGTGGGAATGTCAGATGAAAATGCAGCTACATTATATATCTTTTTCATATATTTGTTAACTTTCAGCCAATGTTCATGAACCATGTCATCATATTCTTAAGAATGATTTTAGATTTGAATCAATCAACCAGAAGACAATGTTAAGAAAGTGTGCAATTTACAGGACTTTCACCTGAAAAATTACATTTTTTCATTTTTTTAAACTAATATCTGATGTTAATATAAGGATCTCCCTTCAATTGATTTACAATCTTACTCTGAGATTTACACCATTGTCCATGGAGAATGTACACTGTGAATCAGGTTGCCAACTCTTAGTCCTCCATGTGGTAGTTTTTCTCAATTGCCTTTCCTAGTGTCATCTGAACCTTTCTGAAAGCCTATAATAGATATAATTCTGTAGACATGCTTCAACAAAAACTACAACTCTGATGCCAAAATATTCTCAATACTCCCATATGTGTGTGTAAGTTTGGTACATATATATATATATATATATATATATATATCGGTACTTGCCATAAGTATTTAAACAGACAGTTTGCTTCGAATTGTTTAGATTTGAGTGTTAAAAAAAAACAAAAAAAAACAAGAACATTACACAAGACGTAGTAATTTTTATTTCAACCAGCATAACACGGTAGGCTTTTAATTTGGTTTTGTAGTTCTGAATACTAAATTTCTGGATAAGTTTTTTTATTTTAAATAAATTTGTTAAATAAAAATAGACTTTTTTCTATCCTGCTAAAATCTTGTTTAGGATCAAAGAGATTAAAAGGATGAACTTAAACTGCTATTTGCAAGCATTACTAAACTACTTAATTTGGATGCCCACCTGCTCAAAATCCTTACTGATCCCTGCAATCATTGCCAATAAAAAAAGATTTTGTTCTTTTTTCAAATACTTATGAGTGGTGCCCTATAGAAAATATTGTTCATAAGTATTCAAGTAAACAAACTATGTGTTTATTTTCTTAATGCTTTTACAAAAATAACATAAAAATATGACATGGTCAAAATTAGCATGTAATGAACGTGCTGGTCTCTACATAATTTACAAGCATCAGGAAAAATTCAAAAGTCATAAAAATAGAGTCCACATGAGTTTATATGGGATATCATCAGCATTTAAACACTTGCCTTTTTTCTTCTTGCTTGGCTCAAAAAAAAATCAGTTTTGGGTATAATATTTACTATCAATGAAAAATAGATTTACTACAAGAATCTCAAGTGAAAAATTAATGGCTAGATTAAGGAAAGCCTTCAATATCTCAATCTCAATAGAATCTTTTGAAGAAAAATCTTCTATGCTTGGTGGAATTCAAAGATAAATATCTTTATTACAAAGATATTGCTGCACAATTCTTCCGTGTACAATAATTTCTTTTGAAAGTACAAAGGCAAAGACCTTTCACTGCTCAAAGAAGTTAACCATTTATTTCGACATATGATAATGCCTGTCCTCAAATGCAATGCCACAAGCAATCATAGAGCTGGGACGAGAAGTCTTTCCACATGTATTCTCCAAATTTTTCACCTTCTGATTATCACTTGCTTTGTTTCATGTAATTCTCCTTGACTGCTGAGCAGTTTAATAATTTTATCAAAACATTTATCAAAGTATTCATCACAGCAAGAACAGAATTGTTCTTTTATGAAAGAATATTCATTTAACCTGAATAGTGGCATAAAGTTATAGAAAGTGAGACAAAATCCTTGACTGGATAATGATGCTATGAATTTATATAAATAAAAGATTTTGTCAAATAAATATAGCTGGGAAATTTTGCATAAAATACTTTGAGAATTTACACTTAGTCAAATTTTATTTTATGTTTTGGCAATAGAATTGGTATTAATCAACTAATGTTAGTAAGGTTTTCAAAATATACTTACATCTATAGGATAAATATGCCAGGTGAATTTATAATGTATGTTTTATTAGAAATATTTACAATAACTTATTTGGTCATGTTTGATTATACTATGTATCTTGAAGGTTGTTCATCATATTGTAAAGATATATTTTAATCATTTCACCCCAAGCAAGAAAATAAAGTCACTAAGATGCAGTGAGGAGGTTACTGAGTGTGGAAAAATATAAGAAAAAGTAAAACATTAAGGAGTGAGACAATAAAAGCACAACATAAAATAACAATTGACATTGATCTTCAAAAATTTACATGCAAAGTTGACTGGAAAGCAAGAAGCCTAAAGAGAGTTCCACAAGTGAGAAGTGCAAGATAAGAAACTGTTAATATAGAACTTACAGTTACATCTAGCCATTTCAACTATAAAAGGATGAGATCTTGCCATCAATCTAGTAATGCAAGTAAATTCATAGTCTAAGTACCATAGAGGAAAGTTCATCAGAACAATTACCATGAAAGTATATGTAATAATATAGATATGTATTTTTGTAATTTCTGATATATAAAGATTAGTAAGAAAGATGTAACCTCAAAAGAGAAACAAGATATTGTAAAGTTACTTAGTGAGAAAAACACAACATTCAAAATTGTATCCAAATTGAACAGATATCAATAAAGAAATAGAAAACATTGGAAAAACAAACAAACACGTTTTTAAATATCTCAGAAGAAATTTGAGAAAAATTAAAGGACAATAAACAAGAAAATATTTGAAGCTTATGTTCTGAAAGTAAACAGAAAACACAGAAAGAAATATTGTGTTTTCTGTTTACATTCAGAAATTGATTAAAGACATGAAAGCAACCAAACTATCACCTTTAAGTAAATATAATACTGTTGAGGATGGGCTTCTTCTTTCAATCACTGGTTTAGTGATGTCCTGGACAGGAGACTCCTCCACGCAGGTTGTGCTTAGATAACATCTGAAGAAATCCCAAACTCAGGCTTGCAATATGAGCTCAAGCCAGCGATGTATCATACAAAACTTGATGCATTCCCCAGATTGATCAAAGTTTGGGAATAATGATGAGGACCATAATACTTTAACAAGGTTTTAACAAAATATAGTTTATTTTACATTATGCAGGTGCTTCAAAAACATGCACTTAATGCAGAGGTTATCAGTGTGGAAAGTGGGATTAGTATAGTGTTCAAATTCCAGCTAAGGCTTCACTTATTCACTTTTGTATAAATATTCTAAAAAAAAAAAAAAAAAAAAAAAAAAAAAAATGAATTCATTCTTTCTCCCCACTGCTAAGGGTTAAATAAAAGAGTACATTCAGTTCTCTAGCTTTAATTGGCAACCTGTCTGAGAAAAAGACAACTCCAAATTCAAAACCAGTTGGGAGTGGAACAAGCAACTCCACCCTGTAAAGACCTACTTGTTACAGAAACCATAGCAGTACACTTGGTGAAGTTGTGGGGTAACAACATAAGTGCTTCAAACTAACATTTTCCTTCCCCCAATTTTAATGCTTAACAGTGGTATAGATTAGTTTGAACTTTGAACTTCTTCAAAACTATGATGATAATAAAATAAGTCGTATGTATATGTTTGCTTGTTCTCCTTTTTGAAGTTTGGGGTAATTTGGTAGTCTTTCTTATGGCTGCTGTTATAAATTGACCTTATCATGTCTTTCTTGCATCTACTACAAATCTCTCCTCTGGTGGCCTAAACAGAACTACTTAAAATGGGCCCCATAACTATATATATGGAATTCAACCAGCTGGCTTGTTGCTAATGATACATTGGTATGATTTGACTATTAATTTACTTTTTTTAAAGATCTCCTTTATTCTGGAAAATACATGGTCACTAGACACTTGACTGAGTTCTGATAATCAACTTTTCAAAAAAATATTTTTCCAAGAAAACCATTGGAAAATATGTCTTTCTATAAACAAACTAAATGGCCCATTTGTTTAGCTTGCAATTTTTTTCTTTTTTAGAATGCTCTTTCTCCAAAATTATTCTGCTTGAGAAACCACATTAATCCAATTGGTAGATCTTTATATAAATAACTTAATCTCAAAGGATTTCAGAGATAATTCTTGATTTGGGCTGAGGAAGTAAGATATTACTTATCATTTTTGCCTGACCTGGCAAGTATAGTTGGTGGGTACAGGACCACATGTAGTCATCCTCAAGTTGATATTCAGGTTGATTTTCTTAAGAACCTCTCAACTTAATTAGCTTTCTTAATTAGTTCTTTTTCCACATTTAATTCCAATAATCATTAAATGCAATCATGCCTTCTCTCACAATTTCCCCATGATTCTACACCAAAAAACAGGCCTTTCTACATTTAACTGCTGTCAAGCCTCTACTCATCTTTTATGAGTGAGTCACCACTCTAATTTCACAAATAGAAACATGTAAGTTGGGTAAAGATGTATATGAAAAATCCTTTCTTAACAGTAAGTTTTGAGCTATATTGGATGAACTGTTGGGTGGGATAGAGACATCCGACAATAGGTGTGGGGCTAATGTTTTGGGCATATTGTAGGCAGTAAAAGTAAAAATTATAAATGCTGTCAAAGTTAACAATGGCATCAAGCTAAATGTAGAAAATTATTTTAAGTTCTTGGATAGTTTTTTTTTTTTTAGTAGTAAATATCCCAACCAAGAATCTTTAAGTATATTCAAGGCAAGACAATGGTCTTTCAGATTCTGCAAACTTGATTATTGGCCACTTTCCAAAAAAGATTTTAAAGATGCCAAATTAATGAAATGGTATCCTAGTCTCTCCAGATATTAAAATTTGTAGTTCATCATTAAAATAAATGTATACAAGAATGGAAAATATTCCAGAAAAGATCTCTGGGAAGCAATTAAATACAAGAAAGAAAATGAAATAAAACAAAGAATATGAAAAAAACGTAAACATATGTCCAGCCTTAGGAAAAGTATGTTTAAACTGTAAAAGAAAAGTCCATTTTCAACCTGTGCACAAATGCAAAAAGGAAATAGAAAGGGTAGAAAATATAAACCCTCATACTGGAAATACAGAAGTATATTTGATAAAGAACACCTGTAAAAAGTAGAGACAGTAAAACTGAATGGCATAACTTTTCCCATGAAAGTTGATACAGGAAGTGATGTTACCTTGATCCCAAGGAATTTCTGGGAAAAAATGTGTAAACCCAAATTAAGAAAAGGAAATCTTAATTTGAAACAATTTGATGGATCTGTCATCAAAAATCTAGGCTCTTTTGAAGGAACTTTTGAAAAAAATGTTTTGAGATTATTTCCATCACTGTTGTAGAATGCACAAAAAATCATGGACTCGTGGAAATAGATGTTTTAAAAGTGGATGCGGCGAAATTAATAAACTTTATAAAGTCAAAAGAACTTGACATAGGACTATTAAAAGGATATAAAGCGAATATTCATCTAAAAGAAAATAATCCCCCAATCTATTTTGAATCTCAAAAAAATACCTATTCACATTCTACCTATGGTAGTTGCAAAACTAAAGAAAATGGTAGAACAAGGCATATTGGAAAAAGTTACCCAAGGTGGTAGCAGTTAGGCATCACCAATTTTTGTGATATGAAAGCCCAATGACGATTTGAGAATATGCAGGGATTACAAAGTAGGTGTGAATCATTAGATATGATGTGATTCATTCCCTCTACCTAACATAGAAAGGGCAAATCATGAAATAGCAGAAATGAAATACCTTGCCAAGATTGATCTGAAATCAGCATATAGCCAAATAAAAATTGACAGAAAATTTAAAGAAATCACTACAATTAATACCCCAATAGGCTTACTAGGATGGACTTTTTTTTTTTTTAAGCATTTCACCCCAAGCAAGGCGGGAAGCCACTAGGACGCAAAGGGTTACAGAAAATTTAGAGCAAGATCAGATAGGAGTGATAGAAGGAAGGATGAGGGTAGTGGATAGATCAAGGCAACTGGAGATGTCGATTGACATTACACTTGAATAGATTATAGCTCACAGGGAAACAGGAATAGGGAAGGGAGTTCCACAGGCGAGAGGTGCGAGACATGAAGCTATTAGAGTAGAAGAGACAGCTACATTTAGGAGTTTCGACAGTGAAGGGGTGAGAGCGGGATGCCAGCCTCGTAAGGCGCTGGTACTCATGACGTCTGGGAACCAGCGAATGCAGCTCCTCGGAGCAATTTCCATGAAAGTATTTGTAGAACAGACAGAGGGAGGAGACGGCGCATCTGTGAGAAAGTGACTTTAGACGAGACGGCAGGGCCAACTACATTGCATATCCGCCTCTGGAGCCTATCAAGAATCCCGAGGCAAACAGAAGGGGCACCAGACCACATATGGCAGCAATACTCCATGCAAGGGCAAATTGTTGATTTGTAGATCTGGAGGATCGATTCCAGGGAGAAAAACTTCCTGGCGCGGCTCAGGGAGCCAACTTTCCTTGCAGTGGACGAGGCAATTGATTCAATGTATTTATTCCATCTCAGGTCAGCAGTCAACGTGAGACCGAGAAGCCGCAGAGAGTTGCTCTCGAGAAGTTGAGTGTCAGACATTCTAATGGAGGGAAGAGAAGGATCTCTGTGGTGATTAATAGAGAGCAGTTTTGTCTTAGAAGCGTTGAAGTTGACCAGCCAATTCGTGCCCCAGTTCACAATTGATTGGAGGTCCTTTTCGAGACGCACGGCGAGGCGAGTTTTCTCAGCGAGACTAGATTTGTTTTTGAGACAGGAATAAATTGTGGTGTCATCCGCGTATATGCCAACTTGGGAAGTTATTGCGTCAGGGAGGTCATTTATGTAGATAAGGAATAGAGTGTGGCCTAGGATGGAGCCTTGAGGAACACCTGCGTTCGTGGGATAGGAACTGGAGGAGAATCCATTGAGAATGACCTTCAATTTACGGTTTGACAGGAATGATCGTATTAGGTTATATAATCGACCCGTGATGCCATAACCCTGGAGCTTGCGAAGAAGGCCGGCATGCCAAACCCTATCAAATGCTTTGGAGATGGCTAGTGCCACGGCTCAGGCTTCCCCGTTATTTTGAAGAGCTTGGTAGATTGTTTCAGTGATGGCCGTAAGCACATCGGCTGTAGATCGGGCAAAGCGGAAACCATATTGCTTGTCTGAGAGCAGATTATGGGATGTGAGGTGGTTAACCACCCTGGTATTGATTAGGGCTTCGAAGACTTTGCCGAAGAGGGGAAGGAGACTGATAGGACGGTAGTTGAAAGGGTCATAGGGGTCGCCGGAGTTCTTGAAGACAGGAACGATCAAAGAGGACTTCCAGCAGTCAGGAAAACAAGATTCCTTGAGGCAGTAGTTGTATAGTTTAGAAAGGGCGTGTGCCAGTTTGGGCGCGCATTTCTTCAAGACAATGGCTGGTATCCCGTCTCCACCACTAGCCTTGTTGGGGTCTAAATTGGAGATAACGCCCAGTACCAAAGATGGGGTTATGTTTAACCCACTTAATATGGCCTCAGTTCTAAGAGGGAAGTCGGGTATGGGTACACCGGAAGAGTCGAGCGTCGAGTTGAATGAAAATTTCCGAGCAAAGCATTCAGCCTTGTCAGTAGAGGAGGTCAGGACTTCGAACTGGTTGAATAAAGGAGGTATAGAGGGTTTGCAATTGTTCAATACGCTCTTGCAGAGATGCCAATAATCTTTGGAGCCAAATTTGCGAGATGCAATACGTTCCTTCATCCGAGCTGCAAATAGTGACTTAGCATCATTGAGGACACACTTACACTCGTTACGGGCGGAGGCAAAGAGACGTCTATTGCAGTCAGACATGTCGCTACGGAATAGGTGGAAGTAGTGGTTCCTATGGGCGATGGCGGCTGAGCAAGCAGCCGAGAACCAGGGGGAGGAGCGCAACTTGACCCTATATTTCCTTGATGGGATGAAAGCGTTGATTCCAGCTTTAACCCAGGAAGAGACTTCAGAAGCACAATCTTGGACGGGGAGCTTAAAGACTCCATCCAAGGAGACATCGCGGAGGAAATTACGGAACACGTCCCAGTCAGCTCGTTGATAGTAGAACGAGGTTCTAGTGGTAGGAAGTTCTTTATAGGGGGTGGAGTTGAAGGAGATGTTAACTGATACTACTGCATGGTCAGAGTTACCAAGAGGGCAGAGTTGTGAGGCGCTACAGGATTCGGGGATGGGGGTAAAGCACAGGTCGAGAAGAGAGGCTTTACCTTCCCGGTTGAAGGCAAAACGAGTGGGGAAGTTAACTATCTGTGTGAGGGAATGGGAGATTGAAAAATTGAGCGTTTGAATGCCTGTGTGGTCAGTAGTAGCATTCTTAAGCCACAAGGTGTGATGGGCGTTAAAGTCACCAAACACAAAAATGTGAGCAAACGGGTGGAGGGAGAGAGCTTTGTCTATGCTGTCAGAAATGCTATCGAGTATCTCACAGTCTTGAGAGGATGAAGAGCGGTAAAGGAAGAAGAGATAGCTTACCGCATTGATGAGAGAGAGTCGGAGACACATGTATGACTGGTCTGGCGATTCGAGAGAGGACTCTCTGGCCAGAGGGAGATGTTCCTTGATGTAGACACCAAGACCGTGCATGTGGGTTAGAGAGTCTTTTCTGAGGAGAGGAAGATAGCCGGGGATCGAGAGATCAGAAGAGGGGATAGACGAGACAAGGTTTGTCTCACAGAGAGCCAGTATATCCGGGCCGTTTGCAGTGAGGAAAGATTCCAGACTGCAGAAGTTTGTCCTAATGCCCCGGATGTTGGAGAACGAAATGTTGAGGGGTTTACGTGGTTTTTGAGAGGCTGGTTTTCTTTCTGTTTTTGTAACTCATGTTGAATTTTGTTTGTAAGATGAGAAGGCCCGAGGTAAAAGAAACAGACAGTTTCGACCGTGACGCGGGCAGAGAGGAGTTGGCAAAATCTGCATCATTATGTGGCCTCAGGGCTACCCACCGAAAGTGACTGCAGGGACACCTTACCATGCGCGACATGGCACTACAAACACCCCGGTATTATACAACTGTTGATCAGAGCAACCGCTCAAGACGCTATGCAAGAGTTAGGGCTCCTAACTACCAGTCGGAAACAGCAACCAGAGAACTGTCAGCCGTGTACCCTCAAAATGAAGAGGTGATGCCACAGACTGCACACATCACGGGAGAAACAGAGCTGCACTAATACAGAGGCTGGAGAGAGAAAGAGTACCAGGAACCCCTTCCTAGACAAGAAACAAGGTGTAAGCCTCTACTCATGTCTAATAGAAGGGGGAGGAGTGTTGACCGGGCGGTAAAAGAGACTACCTACTCCTTGTCTTCCATTTGGAGTTAAGACATATTTTTCAAAGGTAATTGAAAAAGTTCTATCATAGGGGGTAAAAAAATATAAAAAATTTAAACAAATTAAAAAAAATTCTGATATGACAATAAATAGTGATAAATGTGAGTTAAATTGCAACAAAATATTGTATTTGGGATACCAAATATCTAAAGAAGGAATTTCACAAGACAATAAACTGATAACTAAAATATCAGAAGTATATACACCAAAAAAAAAAAAAAAAAAAAAATTAGAATCTTTTTAGGAATGACCAATTTTTATAGCAAATATCTACCTAGGTACAGAGAGCTAATATAACTATTAGGTTGGTGCAAAAATAATTTCATTTTCTAACATATGTTACTATGTGAGAAAACGAAATTATTTTTGCACCAACCTAATATTTGCAGAATTACAGAAAAGGAATAAAGAATTTAAATGGATTCAAAGGCAAAATATAGCTTTTGAAAGCTTTAAAAATGCACTAATAAGAAAACTGATTGCAAAAATCTTTGATCCAAAAATAGAAGTAACATTCACTATGGATGCAAGTAAACATGCTGTAGCTGCAATTTTATCTCAAGAAGGTCATCCAATAATGTAACTGTTCAGAAAATTAACATCAGCTGAAGTTAACTACGCAAATATTGAGAAAGAGTTTGTTAAAGTCAAAACACAAATTTTTAGAGTTTATATTTAACCACAGAAAGGAATTACCAAAAGTCACATCTAGAATATTAAGATGGGCTGTAAAACTCATGGCTTTTGATTTCGACATCATATACATAAAGGGGAACAGTATTCCACATGTGGATGTGCTATCCAGACTAAAGTTTGACAGTAAAAAATTAGAAACATTTGAAAATTCAGAATATAAAATAGTGCACTGGGTTAAAATGGACATGCTACCCCTAAAGCATCTCAAAATAGAAGCCATACAAGATCCAGTGTTAAGTAGCATTAGAAACACCCTGCAAATAACCAAAGCACTGTAGAAAAAGGCATAATATGCAATGGAGATATTAAATACCCCCACAAAGTTAAAGAAAAGAAGTACTAAAAGGTGTACACAATGATGTACATTGTGGTATAACAGTGACACAAATGGGATTAAAATTACAAGTATGATAGCCAGGATATTCATGAAATGTAGAAGAGTATGTAAAAAATGTGCTGAAATAAAAAAAAAACTTTCAGCAAAATAAAATTCTCTAAGGAAAAAGAACAATGGCTTGGGTACATGGATCATGCCTATATTAAAGGCATGGTACTATTTTTAATATTAGTGGACTCATTTTCAGGATGGCCCAAAAGTAATTAAGGATGCTGACAGAAAAGCCACTACTGTAAAACAAATATTAAGAACAATATTTTCAAGGAATGAGGTACCTAAAACTTTGGATAATGTGCCAGAATTTTGCAAGGAAAGTTTGTGCTCGTGGCTAAAGTGTACTGGATGCATCCTGTATACAACACCACCCTATCACCCACAATGAAATGGAATAACAGAAAGAATGGTGCAGACTGTGAAAATGAAATAAAAATCATTTTCCCTATCTAATAATAATATAGAGAATGACTTAGCAAGATTTTAAGCTATAGCACAATTCTATATGTCAGCAGATGGCAAATTCCCTCCACATTAATGTATAGACAGATTAGAGCTCCCATAACAATGACATTTTCAACAAGTGAAAGTGTATGTTATAAAAAAGACAAAGAATCTAGAAGGTGAGCTTTGTAGTACAGAAAGGACACAACACAGCAACACTAACAAAAAATGAGCAAAATATACTGGCCCATGCGGATCAATTCAGAAACAGAATGGAACCTGGAGATATAGAAATGGACGAAGAATCTGAAGGTGAAGAACATGAAGGGGAAGAGGGGACCAATGAATCCAGTAGTGAAATTGAACAATCTATGGATTATAATGAGCAGAAATCTGACAAGGAGTCAGAAGAGGAAAATGAACTCAGGTCTAGGTCTCCTATAAGAAGAAATCAAGATATACACCAAGAAATATTAGAAGTCAAAGATCAATGAAAGGGATAAGGCTATTTCCATTCAGAGAGGTATAGTATTGTATGTAAATAATATACTACTATAAAAGCAGAATGCCACAGCAAATGCCAGTCAAGCTACCATCTCTGTTGAATTAACGTCTATTCCAGAGATTATTCTATCACATAAATAAATATTCAAGTTGCACTTACTTTCTTTGCATAATAAAACCTGACAAACATAAAACAAATTATCAATATTTTTAATAAGGATATAAAGTTTGAACTAACACAATATATTACTTCTATAAGTAGATCCTGAAAATGTTACCAACATCAGTTGGTTAATTGCTACTTTATTTTACAAACAGTGAGTTGTATAATAAAATCTGATATAGTGTAAAGAAAATGGAATATATAATTAATCATTATCATTTAACACAATTATTATTTTGGAGAATTTAATGTGAATGAAAAAAAAAATTCTCAGCAACAAAGACAACTTATATATTTGCTGCACAAAACTTAGTCTATTTCTCTTCAAAAATATTTTAGTCTTTAACTCAGTGCTATGAACTGTATTTGTATAATATATGCAGATAAAAATAGACATTTTAAAATAGTACATATTCAATAATATATACAAACATGTTAAAACAAAAGAGAAGGAAGAACAAAGCTAAAAAGAAATATTATATACCATAAAATTGTGTATTGAAAAAAAAACAAAAAACAACAACAAATAACAATAACTTTTTGTTTCAAATTCACTACTTTACAGTAATATTTCTTTTATTCATATCCTTGCACTTCCCCACTTTATTCTATATATTTGTATATATATTATTGAAATATCCATTTTTAAACTGATAAAAAAAATTGTACCCATAATTATTATAATGCATGCAGATGTTAGGGCAAAGAGGCAATCTTTGTTGGTATAAAGAATGTTATAGAATCAGCCATGATGACATATATACCAAAACCAGCCTAGTTCTATAGATTATGGTATTTGTTTACCACTCCATAAAAAGAAATGTGATACAAGGACTTTTTGATGTGGGGGGTGCTCACTATTTGACTCAAGATGGTGGGTTATTCAAAAATTGTCAAATTTCTTTAGTTATTGTGACTGACACCTGGGTTTGCACCTGATTTTACCCAACTCAGTGCAATGGAGAGATACTGTCAGGAAGATGGATCCCCAGTCACCAGGCTTGAATGAATTCTTATTCACCTTTTTAGGGTTGGAAACTGGAGAATATTTCTTTTGGTGTTACAAAATTGATTTTAGCCCTGAAATTTTCTTTCTTTCTTTTATGCAATGTTCATGATTGATCAATCATTTTCTTTTAACACCTGGAACATTTATCTGAGATGCAGCATGAAGTGCAGGATTAAAAAAAAATCATTAAATGACAAGTAAACTTAGAGAGATGTTTGTAACAAGCAGAAAGAAATCAATTTTTACACAATATGTGAGAGTTTGTATAGGTCATAATGTGCCATAGAATATGTAAGATTTTCAATACTTTGTAAGGTCCCAGAGTCAAAAATCCAATTACGTAATCATATTTTCATATGAATAGACTACAAAAAAGCCACAAGAAAAAAGTTCTTATCAATGAATCTAATCTTTGTCAAGTAAAAATATTATCTACGACTCAAAGTGGCTAATCACAAATGGCACTATTTAGGGCCAGACTTTTATCCTAAGCTATATGAAATAGGTTAGGGCCTTCTCTAAAAAAATTTAGGTCAAATTATTTAAAATAATTACACATGATTATTATTTATTAATGATTATATATAATTTTTTATGGTTTATTGTTAAGGAATAATTAATGATAACATAAAAATATATTTTTAAAAATGAGGCCACCGAGGGAGTGTAGCCCTAAACTATGGGTTATAGTAAGTTCAACACTGGCACTATGTTAGGATTTACAAGTATTCCTATACTTCAAATAAGTAGGTGTTCTTGCCATAGGAAAATTAGTCAAGCAAACTATTACTACTGGGTGTTTAGTACTTGTGGCCTTCTGCAAGACTAAACAAAATTTAGTAAATACTTATAATCCAATGATCCTTTTTTGTGGAGATGTGCATAAAGCAGAGAAGAAAAATGCAGGCTAACTAATTAACTGGTTGTTTATAACATTCATATACAAGAGCTTACCCACTTTAAAAACAGGATAAAACAGAATGTTCAGAAGTATGTAATAATTAAGATATTTATTATATTGTTGTACTTACTTTATTCCTGATACTGTGTTGATTGCTAGAACAGAGATTGCTTAAAGAACATTTACACAAAACTTATTTTAGTTCTTTCATATTGTTATAAATGTTTGTAGATTTTCTCTCATGAATAAAGCTTATAGATTCATTTGTTTCTCATAAATTATTATGCTTTACTTCTTTATTTACCAGTTTTGCTGCCCAGTTTAAACAATTTACATTACTACTGATTACCAAGTGGTAAGGGAACTTAATCCTTTCTAATATAAATTACAATATAGTATCTTAAAAGTTTGCTTGCATCCCTGAAATTCATAATTTGTTTGTAAGAAGCACCTATATAAAAGATTGTTTGGAAAAATGAATTTGTCAAAAATTGCAATATATATTACACTGTTTTTTCTTTTTATGAGTGAACATAGAAAAACAAACTCATAATCAAAAAGATTTTTTTTCGTTCCTAATTTTCAGAGTTGTACTTGAGTCAACATGTAGATTACACAGGAAAATGCATTACCCTTCATTTCACAAATATGGTCAATAGAATGGAAAGTAATAGAGAATAGATGTGAAGAAGACACATGGAGAGAGAGAGAGAAGACAGAGAGAGAGATACATGAAAGGAGAGAGAAGAAAAGAGAAGAGCAAAGAAGACATGGAGGAAAGAGAGAGAGCAAAGAAGACATGGAGGAAAGAGAGAGAGCAAAGAAGACATGAAGGAAAGAGAGAGAGCAAATGAGACAAGAGAAGAGAGAGCAGAGTAGATATAGGAAGAGAGAAGTAGAGAATAATACCTACCTTTGTACTTTGCTCTTTTTCTATGTTGAGAGCTCTAGCAATAGATTTTGTCTGCATGTTACCAATCTTATAATCAGAAGATTGCATGAGATCATTGCAAATCCCAATAACAGTTTCTTTGTCTGAAGCCTGATAAGAAAAAAAAAAAATAAGAGAAATTAAAGGATTCTGAAAAGTTATTCACATTCAACTCTGCTTTTTATATTTAGAAATGGTTTTGATACCATTACAGCTATTAAGTCATGGAATTTAAATCGTAATTTTGGAAGAATTTTCAAACTACATAATGTTTGGACAATCACACAAAATCAAAAGCAGTAAGGAATTGAATTTCCAACTTAATAAAGTACACATTTTCTCAGTGCTATAATGCATCTGCCATCTGTGTCTTATCAATATAACTTGTCCAGGCGACACATACATATCACAAACCCATAAAGAACTACAATTTAAGGTATTTGCTGAACTATAGATGATATAATCTACTTAATCAAAAATATGAATTTCTTAAATAATCTGCATGAGAATTTAAAACTTCTAAAAATACTATTTATATCATTATCTCTACAGAAATTTCATCATATAAAAATCAGAGGCAGACAAAAGTTTTATGAGATGAGGCATGTGTGAGTATTGCTGATTACTTAAGGGGTGAATATTTTCAACTCATCTGATTCAATTCATTAGCTGCTCAAGATGCATCATATGTAAATTAAAATTCCAGCAACACACATTAACAATACTTAGCTGGTAGTATATCTGTCATACAATTTGAAGCACCAGTCAAAAAGCAGTCTATGATTTAGTAAACATGGCATCCCAAGGCTCAATATTATTTCTTATTGTTTTCATGATTCCAAAATATTGACAATCAAAGATTCCTCTGTAATTGCATTTTATACTCTATTACTCACATGACTGTAGGTTTTTGTAGAGTAACAATTCTGTGACTATAAAATTATTTAAATAAATAGACTAATATCCTCATCTTTGGTGCTACTATCACCATGTCTCAACCATTGTGCCCTCCAGCCTTCTTCAGATGTTTATTGATCCAGCTTAAAATACATTTTGTCTGCTGTAGTGTTTCTTTTTTTTTTTTTTTTTTTTTTTTTCAATAAGGTTGAAATACTGTGCATTTCAGCAAATTTTGAACTGAGCCCTTTAATTTAGCTACTTCCGTTTCCTCTAGGGTGAAAACCAGTGAATTTCATAGAGGAACTGATTTCAATCCCTGGGCTGGGTAGTACAGACTTAGACTCAGTGGAAACTGGCCTAGCAATAACTGAGCAGTACTAAAAATGAACAAGATTTTCCTAGATATGGACTGTAGAATGAGAACACTATCCCTGTAGATTAAATAAAGAGATCAGTTTAAAATTCCCAGAGGGTTACCCAAATCGACAGACACCTGAAGAATGCTGCAGGATACAATAGCCAAAATATGATAATAATAATAATAATAATGACAAAGATGAGGATATTAGTCTAACTCATCTCAGAAATCCAGACAAAAAAAAAAAAAAAATCCCAACAAAAACACTTGTAACCAAATAAATGAACAAAGGACACAAAAGTTGAATAGTTATTTGAATTCACAGTATTTCACACTTATTAAAAAGAGAAACACTACAGCAGACAAAAAGTATTTTAAGATGTAAATTGATCAGACTAAGCAATAATGGATAATGATTGCGAAGTGAGAATTAAGAAAATTCATTTTTGGGGTTTTGATTTCTACAAACGGTTGAGGAAATGAAGCTCTTTTTAGTTTTGATTCAAATAAAAAGATCATTCTCAGGTGTGATCGTATAACTATTTACTTGAATTCTTAAGTATAATGAAGGGAAACAACACTAACCTTAATTAATAATGAAATTAAAAAAGGAATTTAGAGTGAAATTCATAACAAGCTTATTTTGAGGATCAACCTGTTTAGTGCATTAGATTTGATTCTTACTAGTTGTCCCACAATTATGACCTTGTGCTAGACTAAGCTAAGCTTAGTAAACATCTATCATGAAACTGGAAAATTTGGTTAATATCTTTTATGGATATAAATTTTGGTTTTTACATAGAATAAATATGATTTTATGGTAGACCAGCTATTATATAATGGTCACAAAGATATTTTTATTTTCAATTGTTAATCAAATATCTGATTTTGGAGGTGGTGTAAGTTTCAAATAACCATCAAATATTGAACTAAGTCACATGATAGATTGAATAAAAATTGACAGAGGCTAAAACCATGCTGATTGGAAACTTTTAAGGTAACTTTGTGAGAAAAGAAATATAAAATAGAGTAATAGATATAAATTTTCAACCATATTAGAAAAACAGACGGCATATACAGTATAAAATATATCCATTTTATACTCTATATACTTTCGTTTTTTAATTTAAGCTTAAAGATTGATTTTTTTTTTTTTTTAAATTTCAGAAACACAATCTTATATAATATTCATAGCATCATTATTTAGCCATTAATGTATTTAACCTGGCTTTCTAATGTTTTATACCACATTTCAGGTAAATTGTGTGTTCCATCATAGGAAAATTATCCCATTTTTGATTAGATCATTTTTTCAATAGCTTGAATTTATTAGAACCTGTTATGATGTTGATTTGGGGTTAGTAGAGACAAACGCCAAATAACACGTAACAATAAAAAGGGTTTTAATAGGTTGGTAAAAAAGGTACAGAAATCGCCTGAGTAGTCAATAACTAGCTCAGCTAAGAACTTCTCTGTCTCTCGGTCTCCCTCATGTCAACTGACATGCCACTATTTAAAGTCTTTGTTTACAGACGCAGATAAGTTCATCTTCAAGAGGGGTGGTAGGTTTTCGACACAACAGAACCACTCACCAAAGGGGGTTGCATGAAGGCAAAATGAGTAATAATCTGAAGGTGAGAGGTGTAGAGAATATGCCACATGTAGAAAAATTTCCAATCCTCACTCCATGATTATTTGCTGCAGTATAACAAACAGCACAATCAATGGTTGATTTCTTTGACTAAGAAAAAAAATCTTGTTTCAGTGCATCATTCAAATGAGTTGATCAATAAAAGAATTTTCTTCAGGTTCACATGTTTGTGCTGCAACTTTCTTCACAGAATTTTCCAATTCATCAGTTTTCAAGTTCTGCCAGAACATTTTTTGTCCTTAAGCTCAAAATCTGTTTTTTTTTTAAAGTTCATAAACCATTCATGACACATGCTTGCATCTATTGCATCATTACTATAAATTTTCCTAATTCATTGCCAACTCTTCCATTGCACTTTTGCCAAGATTAAACATGAAAAATAAATAGTTACGATGGAACCCTCTGCTGAACAGCTTGGTCTCCCTTTGTTAATCAGCTTTCCCACTCATATTGTGTTTAGATTTGAGGTCTTTATGTGAAACTGTTTAAAACATCAGTCAAATTAAAGTAATTTGGTCATAGGAATAAAAACGTGATTTGCAAAATAACAGAAAAATGTCTGTTTACAGTAACAAGAACAATGTTTTTATTTCAATTTGTTACAAGTTTTAGCATTAACTCTTCTCATATAGTTAACTTTCACTGGTTTAATAATTAACTTAATAGAGTCAGGGAATTGTGATGATGCTGCAACCAAAGTTGGTTTCCAATTCTTCTTAAAGTTAAATATTTTTGACTGCAGAAAAGTTAAGTTGAAAACCTCCTCCATATAAGATTGGTTGTGGAAGTGTGTTAGTGGTTATAGTTTCTAGCTTCTGCTAAGTCACTATGGCAAATTATTTAGACTCTGTTCAGTGAATATTATTCTAGGATCAAAAACATGTGGTATATATTGAAGATCTTTCCAGGTGTTTGGGGTTTTGGTAACTGATTAATGATACCTAAGTCCCAGTCAGTTACTTTCCATGCTCCTCTAAATTTGGTTTGGTCAGAGTTAATACACTGCAATTTCAACATTTTCTACAAAATAATTTCCTACCCTGTGAGTGAAAATTAATTATTGAAAAACAGTAATCAACCACATATCCATAATAAATCTTCTGTCTGAGTTTTTCTGGCTTCATTTTGCACATGGCCCAAAGATATGTTCATTTTCCAATCAGTTTTTCCCTTTAGGTCCAAATTTACTTTCCTCCATGTTGACAGATTCAGTAAACACATTAATCTCTCAAACAACATAAAGTCTCCGTATCCATGATCAATGGCTATAATCTTTATCTATAATTTCTCTCTGCCAAGAAGTTACAAGATAGACAAATCCATCAAATGATATCTTCTGACTTCCATGAGTGAGCCAATTTCCTTGAGTAAATATAACTCTGAGTTTCATTTTCATTGTTTTTATCAATTTTGTATTTTACAAGTAAATCAAAAATAGAGGCATTTCTGATCTGCTTTTAAAATCCAAATTGTCTAGATTGGTCTATCAGATTTTTTAACATTGAATGTAACCCTATTCTAGCTGGCTATCAATTTTAGATTTCACCTGCTTGGCAAATCCACGCTAGTAATTTTGTTACACACAGTGTCAAAGGTATTATAGATTGCCAACATTTTCATGAAAATGAAGTAAACTTTCTGCAAACAATTCTTAAACAGTAGATAGTAGAACCGTGTTATAATGTGATTGAATTCCATAAAATGTCACTGTGAAAAAAGCAGGATTGTGCTAAAATGGGATTTAAAAGAAAATTCAACATTAAAACTGACCCATTGAAAACATCACTACTTGACCCTAATTAACTTTACCTACAAAAGATTTTTTTTTACTAGTTTTTGGTCCATGTTGATTTTAAAAAATCTAAGTAAAAAAAAAAAAAAAAAAAAAGCAAATTTTACTTACAAAAGGTTTTAATATGCAAATATAAAAAATCGAGAGGATTAATAAATAAAATAATAATTTTAATGAAAATAATATAAGAAAAATACTTAGCAAAAAAGCAAAAAATGAACACTAACTCATTGTATTACATCCAAATTCATTTAATACATTTTCTGTTTATACATTATTTTTATAGATACAATTTATTTAAGTAAATGCTCCGTTTTTAATTAAACAGTATTAATTACATTTACTAGTCTAAATATTCAAGAAATTTTGTAGAAAATATACATTCTCCAACAGGAAGTGAACCAGTATTCTTATACTGAAACTGTCATTTGACCTGGCATGCTGTACCATTCATCTACTGAGAAGCATCTGGTTAGCAAAGTCTAAATTACTGTTTATAAACACAATCTTTGACAGTTTTTTTTCAATCAATCATTTTTGCTCATGTTTAAATGTATCTTAACGTAAACTATGACAGCATATAATGAAATGGATTAAGTCTGGCAATTATTTAATATATTTTCTCTTTATACATTATTTTTATAGATACAATTTATTTAAGTAAAAGTTTGGTTTTTGATTAAACAGTATTAATTACAAGTACCTGAGAATGCATATTTTGCAAGGAACTTTTGCATCACCCAAACATATGAGAGAGAGTACAAAATTTATGAGAGAAAGAATATTTTTGAATCTTCTAGTATTTTTAAAGACCTATAGACAGTACCATGTTCCAAGTGATAGGTATTAGAATTCACAAACCAAATTTAATCACTTTCTTAATTATTGATGAATTTTCATAAAAGCCACTTTTTAAATTCTTGAGAATGATTGTGAATGTTAACATCATTCTTATTCCACAAAATAGCAAATAGAAAACAAATTGTTTTTCTTTGATTTTTCTCCAATGTTTCATGGTGGTAGTAAGCTATTATAATATTTTGTAAATAAATTATTTCTTTAAAAGACCTTGATTAAAATTAAAACAGCTGAAGTTATGACACTTTCCTTGAACTTTTATCCTGACTTTTTGTCCATAAGTTTATTTCTATGACTTATTTTGTTATCATGATTTTTTTACTCACTTACAGAAGCAGAAAACTGCTAAAATGAATACACACATTTTGCACATGATAAGTCTACAGTTTAACTATTCAATAACCATTTTTATGATTTTATGATATTAATTTAATAATAAACTGAAATGTCACTATTAAAATATTTTTATATCAATACAAAAAGCTAAAACATGGAATTATTATTACCTTTCTGGTAAAATTATGCACAATTCATAATTTATTTGGAAAAAAATTCAATTTAAAATATTGGCATTAATGATTCCAAGAATAAAATTTAATTCAATTTAAAATAAAAAATATTGGTATTTATAGCCTTGTTACAGTTCTAAAAATGAAATTTGATTTGATTTAAAATAAAAATGTAGGCAATGCAGTTTTATGGTTATAAAAATTTAATTTCATTCAAAATAAAGATATTCCTTGGGCAGAAAGTGTACAGCAGGCAAGAAACAAAATCAGCTGAACTAGTCTGGTATTTGACGATAGAATTTAGTGTTTAAATATTGTGATACATTTAAAATATTTATCTACATCTACTCATACTTTTATTTCAAAGTTTAAAATTTTGAAACATTTTTGGGAAGATGCTCCACAATGTATCATTCAATCAGACAAAATGATTAATGAAATTAATTTTGAAGAACATTTTACTCTTCAAGAAAAATGTATTAAATAATGATGAATAAGGTGGAAACATTAAAATTTCTGACTAAGTTTGGACAATGCATAAATGGAAAACTGCTAAATCAAATTATTAATTAATTACTTCATTACATGAAAAGCCAAATTTATTTTAGAATTGTGATTTACTTATTCCACCCATGATTCTGTTACCACAGAAAATTGTTCCCCTGACATGCTATTTTGCTATGCACACAATGCTAGAGAAAGTAGTTCAACATGTCCAACTCACACTGTTTAATAAAAACCTAATAAGTTTCAATAGATGTGTGTAAACAAACCAAATATGTGGAAACATACACATTATCAACAATTAAAAATCAATGAGAAAATATGCTGTTAATGTCATGTATGCTAAAATAATGCCATGGTTTGCTAACTTATATACATATGGACATGTGGTTGAATAAGCAGAACATTTCCTTTAAAATCTATAGTTCAAATCTGTGGTTGATTTGCCAAGAAGATGATTTTTGATGTTATTAACCAGAGGAAGCAATCCCAACATGTTATACCTTTGAAAAGTGCCTGAAAACCCAAGTCTTGTGAGTTAAAGTGCATAGACAGAATTGTTTGTTAATGATTTTGCAAGCATAAAGTTACAAGTCATTGTGACTGAGGGTTTGAACATACTGGCCTTGATTCAACTGTTGTTCATACCAGATTATATGCTCTCTCCTAGAAACTGTAACCAATGTCTGATCAGTATAGTAAAATTATAACCCACAGGCTTTCTCTGTGGGTGTTGAGCAAGCACAAATGTATCTGACCAGGTGTCTGTAACAGGGATTGGATAGCCATTCTAGCAGATAGGCATACTGAGCCATTATTATTATTCATATGCAACAGTAGCAGTAGTAGTCATCGTTATCATTACACAAATACACCAGCAGGCATTAAATTAATACTATTATTATTATATTACACATACACCAGCAGCCATTATTATTATTATTATAATACACATACACCAGCGGCCATTATTAATATTATTGTTATTATTATTATTATTATTATAATACACATACACCAGCGGCCATTATTAATATTATTGTTATTATAATACACATACACCAGCAGCCATTATTAATATTATTGTTATTATTATCATTATAATACACATACACCAGCAGCCATTATTAATATTATTGTTATTATTATCATTATAATACACATACACCAGCAGCCATTATTAATATTATTGTTATTATTATCATTATAATACACATACACCAGCAGCCATTATTAATATTATTGTTATTATTATAATACACATACATCAGCAGCCATAATTAATATTGTTATTATTATTATTATTATTATAATACACATACATCAGCAGCCATATTTAATATTGTTATTATTATTATTATTATTATAATACACATACATCAGCAGCCATATTTAATATTGTTATTATTATTATTATTATTATTATTATTATAATACACATACATCAGCAGCCATATTTAATATTGTTATTATTATTATAATACACATACATCAGCAGCCATAATTAATATTATTGTTATTATTATTATTATTATTATTATACACATACACCAGCAACCATTATTAATATTATTATTATACACATACCCTGGCAGCTATTATCTTTATTATTATCGTAATTATTATTATTATTATACACATACATCAGCAGCCATTATTAATATTATTGTTATTATTATACCTATACACCAGCAGCCATTATTAATATTATTGTTATTATTATACCCATAACCCAGCAGCCATTATCTTTATTATTATCGTTATTATTATTATTATTATTATTATACACATACATCAGCAGCCATTATTAATATTATTGTTATTATACCCATACACCAGCAGCCATTATCTTTATTATTATTATACATATACACCAGCAGCTATTATCTTTATTATTATCGTCATTATTATTATTATACACATACATCAGCAGCCATTATCTTTATTATTATTATACACATACATCAGCAGCCATTATCTTTATTATTATTATTATTATACACATACATCAGCAGCCATTATCGTTATTATTATTATTATTATACACATACATCAGCAGCCATTATCTTTATTATTATTATTATACACATACATCAGCAGCCATTATCTTTATTATTATTATTATACACATGCATCAGCAGCCATTATCTTTATTATTATTATTATTATTATACACATACATCAGCAGCCATTATCTTTATTATTATTATACGCATACATCAGCAGTCATTATCTTTATTATTATTATTATTATTATTATTATTATTATACACATACATCAGCAGCCATTATCTTTATTATTATTATACACATACATCAGCAGCCATTATCTTTATTATTATTATACACATACATCAGCAGCCATTATCTTTATTATTATTATACACATACATCAGCAGCCATTATCTTTATTATTATTATTATTATACACATACATCAGCAGCCATTATCTTTATTATTATTATACACATACATCAGCAGCCATTATCTTTATTATTATTATTATTATTATACACATACATCATCAGCCATTATCTTTATTATTATTATACACATACATCAGCAGCCATTATCTTTATTATTATTATTATTATTATACACATACATCATCAGCCATTATCTTTATTATTATTATTATACACATACATCAGCCATTATCTTTATTATTATTATTATTATAATACACATACATCAGCAGCCATAATTAATATTGTTATTATTATTATAATACACATACATCAGCAGCCATAATTAATATTGTTATTATTATTATAATACACATACATCAGCAGCCATAATTAATATTATTGTTATTATTATTATTATTATACACATACACCAGCAACCATTATTAATATTATTATTATTATACACATACCCTGGCAGCTATTATCTTTATTATTATCGTTATTATTATTATTATTATACACATACATCAGCAGCCATTATTAATATTATTGTTATTATTATACCCATACACCAGCAGCCATTATTAATATTATTGTTATTATTATACCCATACACCAGCAGCCATTATTAATATTATTGTTATTATTATACCCATACACCAGCAGCCATTATCTTTATTATTATTATACATATACACCAGCAGCTATTATCTTTATTATTATCGTTATTATTATTATTATACACATACATCAGCAGCCATTATCTTTATTATTATATTATTATTATACACATACATCAGCAGCCATGATCTTTATTATTATTATTATTATACACATACATCAGCGGCCATGATCTTTATTATTATTATTGTACACATACATCAGCAGCCATTATCTTTATTATTATTATTATACGCATACATCAGCAGCCATTATCTTTATTATTATTATTATTATACGCATACATCAGCAGCCATTATCTTTATTATTATTATTATACGCATACATCAGCAGCCATTAACTTTATTATTATTATACACATACATCAGCAGCCATTATCTTTATTATTATTATACACATAGATCAGCAGCCATTATCTTTATTATTATTATTATACACATACATCAGCAGCCATTATCTTTATTATTATTATTATTATTATTATTATTATACACATACATCAGCAGCCATTATCTTTATTATTATCGTTATTATTATTATTATTATTATTATTATACACATACATCAGCAGCCATTATTAATATTATTGTTATTATACCCATACACCAGCAGCCATTATCTTTATTATTATTATACATATACACCAGCAGCTATTATCTTTATTATTATCGTCATTATTATTATTATACACATACATCAGCAGCCATTATCTTTATTATTATTATTATTATACACATACATCAGCAGCCATTATCGTTATTATTATTATTATTATACACATACATCAGCAGCCATTATCTTTATTATTATTATTATTATACACATACATCAGCAGCCATTATCGTTATTATTATTATTATTATACACATACATCAGCAGCCATTATCTTTATTATTATTATTATTATTATTATTATTATACGCATACATCAGCAGTCATTATCTTTATTATTATTATTATTATTATTATTATTATACACATACAGCAGCAGCCATTATCTTTATTATTATTATTATTATTATTATTATTATACACATACAGCAGCAGCCATTATCTTTATTATTATTATTATTATTATTATTATTATACGCATACATCAGCAGCCATTATCTTTATTATTATTATTATTATTATTATTATTATACACATACAGCAGCAGCCATTATCTTTATTATTATTATACACATACATCAGCAGCCATTATCTTTATTATTATTATACACATACATCAGCAGCCATTATCTTTATTATTATTATTATACACATACATCAGCAGCCATTATCTTTATTATTATTATTATTATTATACACATACATCATCAGCCATTATCTTTATTATTATTATTATACACATACATCAGCCATTATCTTTATTATTATTATTATTATTATTATAATACACATACATCAGCAGCCATAATTAATATTATTATTATTATTATTATCATTATTATTATTATAATACACATACATCAGCAGCCATAATTAATATTGTTATTATTATTATAATACACATACATCAGCAGCCATAATTAATATTGTTATTATTATTATAATACACATACATCAGCAGCCATAATTAATATTATTGTTATTATTATTATTATTATTATACACATACACCAGCAACCATTATTAATATTATTATTATTATACACATACCCTGGCAGCTATTATCTTTATTATTATCGTTATTATTATTATTATTATTATACACATACATCAGCAGCCATTATTAATATTATTGTTATTATTATACCCATACACCAGCAGCCATTATTAATATTATTGTTATTATTATACCCATACACCAGCAGCCATTATTAATATTATTGTTATTATTATACCCATACACCAGCAGCCATTATCTTTATTATTATTACACATATACACCAGCAGCTATTATCTTTATTATTATCGTTATTATTATTATTATACACATACATCAGCAGCCATTATCTTTATTATTATATTATTATTATACACATACATCAGCAGCCATTATCTTTATTATTATTATTATTATACACATACATCAGCGGCCATGATCTTTATTATTATTATTGTACACATACATCAGCAGCCATTATCTTTATTATTATTATTATTATACGCATACATCAGCAGCCATTATCTTTATTATTATTATACACATACATCAGCAGCCATTATCTTTATTATTATTATTATACACATACATCAGCAGCCATTATCTTTATTATTATTATTATTATTATTATTATTATACACATACATCAGCAGCCATTATCTTTATTATTATTATTATTATTATACACATACATCAGCAGCCATTATCTTTATTTTTATTATTATTATTATACACATACATCAGCAGCCATTATCTTTATTATTATTATTATTATTATTATTATACACATACATCAGCAGCCATTATCTTTATTATTATTATTATTATACACATACATCAGCAGCCATTATCTTTATTATTATTATTATACACATACATCAGCAGCCATTATCTTTATTATTATTATTATTATACACATACATCAGCAGCCATTTTCTTTATTATTATTATTATTATACACATACATCAGCAGCCATTATCTTTATTATTATTATTATTATTATACACATACATCAGCGGCCATGATCTTTATTATTATTATTGTACACATACATCAGCAGCCATTATCTTTATTATTATTATTATACGCATACATCAGCAGCCATTATCTTTATTATTATTATACACATACATCAGCAGTCATTATCTTTATTATTATTATTATACACATACATCAGCAGCCATTATCTTTATTATTATTATTATTATTATTATTATACACATACATCAGCAGCCATTATCTTTATTATTATTATTATACACATACATCAGCAGCCATTATCTTTATTTTTATTATTATTATTATACACATACATCAACAGCCATTATCTTTATTATTATTATTATTATTATTATTATACACATACATCAGCAGCCATTATCTTTATTATTATTATTATACACATACATCAGCAGCCATTATCTTTATTATTATTATTATTATACACATACATCAGCAGCCATTATCTTTATTATTATTATTATTATACACATACATCAGCAGCCATTATCTTTATTATTATTATTATACACATATGCCAACAGCTATTATAATTATTATTATTATAATTACACATACACCAGCAGCCATTATTATTATTATGCACATACACCAGCAACCATTATTATTATTATTATTATTATTATCATTATAATACACATACACCAGCAACCATTATTATTATTATTATTATACACAGACACCAGCTGCCATTATTATTATTATTATTATTATTATACACAGACACCAGCTGCCATTATTATTATTATTATTAATAATACACATACACCAGCAGCTATTATTATTATTATACACATGCACCAGCATCCATTACTATTATTAGTATATTATTATAATACACTTACACCAACAGCCATTATTAATATTATTATTATAATACACATATGCCAACAGCCATTATTATTATTATAATACACATACACCAGCAACCATTATTATTATAATACACATATGCCAACAGCTATTATTATTATTATTATTATAATACACATACACCAGCAGCCATTATTATTAATTTTATTATAATACACGTATGCCAGCAGCCATTATTATTAATATTATTATACATATACACTATAGTATTTGTTAACAAAAAGTCTTCTTTCACTGAGTTTCTTTGACTTAGCTATGTCATACACAAATTACAATATGTCTGGATAGTGAAAACAGAAAACTCATTGCAATAACCAATATCACATAACCAAGTTGTATACAAGCACATAGAAAAACCTAAAACTTGCATCAGAAGATTTACCCAACACAATCATCAACCATACAACCTGCACAAATACTGAAAGAATTAATCTTTTTCTTTATCAGGGAAACCTCTGCTCATATCAATCTGTTGACTGAATCTAAGGTTTTATGAAACACTAAATTTGCAAGTCCACTCATATAATGATGGGAAGCCTCTGGCAACTAATCAAGGACATTTGAGTGTCAAGTACCTATTGGCCTTAAAACCTGATTTTTCCTTGCTGTGATGGCATTATAAAAAGGAAGTACAACCAGGTGTCAATTTAATCAGTCGTCAAAACTTTCAAAGTTAGAATGTATGTGCCCAATAAGACATGTACACTTACAGGTACACTGACATAAAATAAAAATCATACATAGAATTCAAGTTTTTAAAAAAATGGTTAAATTTCCCAAACTGTATTAATAGACAGCATTTTTCTGTGTGTAGGTATACATCCATATGCTCTAAATCAAATTAGCCATTTGTTTTAAGTGAAATTTTGCATGGAATCTTTCAAGAAATAAGCATTGCTCTAAAAGCAGCTTTCACCATAACTTAAGTATCTTTTTGAAAGATTTTCAAATATACAATACTTCTTCCTATTCATTAGTGTTTGTCTTTCTTATATATCTAACCTGGTTGGTTTTCAAACTGATTAACTAACTCCTGTAACTAATGATATCAACCTTCTTTGATGCTTGAGAACTTTTCTAAAAAGTGTTAACAAGAATTTAAAAAAAAGAAAGAGCCAAGAATACCAAAATGCAACATATATACGAAAATGGTTGAAAAACACATTAGTTGAAATATTGTAATGAAATCAAAGAAGAAAATATTATTCCAAATAATTATTTTCAGAATTTCAGACAATATAGATTGTGTCACTACCAAAATGAAGCATATGAGAAAACTGGATGAATTGGAAAAATGTGCTATGGCCACAGAATATAACAAACTGATGAGATAAGTAAAAATAAAATTTTACACAGGAAACATTCAATGAAATAAAGTATGTGATGTCTGGAATGTTGCAAGAAATATAACAAAGATGAAAATGGCTGAAAAAAATATTAATGAATATGAACTCAGTATTTTAAGCAAAAATAAAAATAAAACTCATAAAATAATTTTGAGATCATTTTTAGAAATTCTGAATGTTTGAATGTCTTATTGGCCTCCATCAAGGTTGACTATGGGTGTAACAGATTTTAACTTCTATTGGGGAATGGTTTGTCAAAGTTCTCAATAACTTATTTTCTTCTTCATCAATTCTTATGTAAGCAAGTGAAAATTAATGTTAAAATCAAAACAGTACAAAAGTTAACACATTCAATGGATTAAAAGACTAACGAAAGTTGTAGAATATCGAGGAGCCAAATCTTAAAATAGAAATTTATTCAGATATATGGGATGCTGTTTTATCAAATGTTTCTTTGGCTTATATCCTTTTGACTTATTTATAAATATAAATTCATGTTACACTTTGCATAATAAAATCTGAAACCAACAAAACAAGTTATAATATATATATATATATATATATATATATACACTAGCAGCATGGCCCAGCGTTGCCAGTGCTTGATTCAAAAATCGTACGACTCATCCAGCAATCACTATCACTTGACTTAAAATATTTTTGCCCTTCCTTGACTTTAAAGGAGTGCCCTTTGCCGTGCTGATGTTGCTATATGCCTTACTTCTTGCCTATCTCACACTGCAAATTTTTTCTAAGCTCTATACTAAACATTAAATCTGTTATGAAAAAAGAACTAAACAAAATGAACACAAAACAATTAGCTTTAAAAAAGGACTCATAACTGGAAAAACCGAATGAAAAAAGAATGTTAACAACAAATACTTTTACATAACAAACCCAGTTCTTCGGAATCAGAATCAACGTTGAGTTTAAGCAAGCGAATGAGCCAATTGGAGTAAAGTGCCATGCAGATTTAAATTTTTCCCACTTGTGACAAATGCAGCTTTCGATTTTTTTTGCATGCTAGCATGCTAGTTAACATTCGTGTCAGTCAGCTGTTGGCTCTCACACTGGCCAATAGAATCTTCCTGCCTATTCGTGGCAGCCAGCTATAGGCTCTCACTCTGACCAGTACAAAATGGTCGCAAACTGCATGAAAAAATCGACTATTTCCACTATCGATGGGAGTTGGGAAATGCAAAGTCAGTCTTGGCCTTCCCACTAACTTGGAGCATGTAAATTTTGGTGCAAATCCATCGAAAATTGTGGCCGTGCATTCGTTACACACATATACATATCATATGCCCATACATATACATATATATATATATATATATATATATATATATATTATATACACATTACATATATACACAAACTAGGAGTGGTCAAAAAACCACCCCACCAAAAAAAAAAAAAAAAAAAAAAAAAAAAAAACAATACCTGTCCTAATTTAATTTTAAAATGTGTTTCTAGATCCCCCTCAGGTATAAAGTCTAAACTATCTAGAAGAGTAGTTAATCAATTTTATAAATTACCTTTTCTTTCCATATTCATAATGCTCTTTCGAAATGATTACCCCCCTCAAGACATATATAGAAAGCAAAGAGCTACTATAGAATTTATGTTTTTAGAAGGAGAAAATGCTGCAAACATTCACAAGAGTTTAGTGAATGCTTATGGAAAGGCTATTAAGAACAGTAAGGAGATAGGCTAGTAGAGTAAATGACGATCCTTGAGAGAGAGAAGAAACTGACCTTGGTGCCAGGCCAGCTGCTGCTGCAAATGAGGATAAGGAAGAACAGGCTGATTTTCTCATTACAGCTGATTTAGAAGAATCAATATTGCAAAGCTTTGTGAATGCCTTCATATGAACCATGGTAGTGCCTTCACTTTAGTGCAGTCTTTTCGCTATTCAAAGAACTGTGTAAAGTGGATTCCTAGAATGCTGATAGACTCCATGAAGGAGCATAATGTGGATGATGTCAAAGAACTTCTCAATAACGCTTTCACACTGTCACATGAGGCCTGAGTTCACCATGACCAGCCAGAGAGCAAAACATGATAAACAGACTGCTATCACCAACAAAGAAGAAATTTAAGAAAGCAAGCTCCAAAAGAAAAATGATGGTCACTATGTTTTGGGAGCAGAACGGAGCCATACTTTCAGAGTTTATGCCCAATGGCACTACTACTGCTTCTGATTCCTAAGTGAACACATTGTCAAAATGCAGAGCAACACTTTCTTGAACTAGGCAACATTTGAAGATGAATGATGTGCTTTTGCAACAACACAAGGCAAGGTCTCACAGAAGCTGAAAGATCAATTAAACAATCAGAGTACATGCTTGAACAACCTTGCCTCTCTACAAATCTGACAGGGCATCCTCAGACTTAGTACTTAAAGTCAACAGTTTTCCAATGATGATCTTGTAAAAGATGCAACTTGCAAATGGCTATGAAAATAGCCAAGAAGCTTCTATGAGATTGGCATACATATCTTCATTCAAAGTTGGAATACCACAGTTGAGAAGGAAAAAGACAATGTTGAGGATTAGAATGGAATCTGTAGACTTTTCTGTTCATTCTGGTATGTTTGTGGGCTTAAATTTCTTGTAATTAAAAAACAGATATAACTCTTTGATTGATTCTCATATATATATATATATTTAATATTTGTACAAAAAGGATACACATGATAAAACAAAAGTAACGCAATATAAGACACAAAATACAGAGCCTTAAAATTGAATATAATGATAAAGTATTTATATACAGATATACATAAGTGTGTGTCAAAACTCACCATCATAAAAATAATTGATGTCATGTTCAATATATATCAAACCCTTCATAAACTTTGAAAATTAAAAATATAAAAATATCGTACCATATCAAAAATAGATCAAAATTCAGATAAGTTCTCTTAACATGAAAGTGATTTCACATCTATATTCAGCTGATTCCATCAGTTCACAAAAATAGCAAGAAATAAAAGCTTAACCCAAAGTTCACATAGAAAATGTCTGCTTTTATTATTATTATTATTTACTTAGATATATTTGTTTTAATTGAGTTATGGTTAGTAAGCTTCAGTTACTTTGTTCTAATGAAGGATTAGAATTGCCTGAAAGAGTTTTCACAACACAAGTTGTTAGGATTATTTGCTGTCTTAATGAAGCAACAAAACACAGAAGAGAAATGTATGGAGAGTCTTGAGTGTGACAATGAATACGCACATACAAAACGTGACACAAATAGAGTAAATTTACAAATTAAATTTTTTTTTAAGAGAACAAGATAAGGTAAGATCACCATAAAATTATATATATAAAAGAAGTTATTTTGAAACTTTTGAGAGTTTTTTGGTTGGAATAGAAACTTCTTTGAAATTGCACTTCTAAAATCTGAAAAAAAATCTTTTTTATATCACAGGGAGAAGAAAAAAAGATACTACACTCTGATTTATGTTGTCATAATTAAAAGTTATGTAAGATACCAGGTTTATTTCTGTTTAGAGCTTTTTGATAAGATTTATCTTTCCATATTTGATGTTTATATATATAAACTGTTATAGACAAAAAATCTTGGAAATACCAAGTAATTTTTACAATATTATTCATATACTTAAGTATATATATATATATATATATACACACACACACACACACACACATATACATACATACATCAGAACTAGAGATTAGAAGCATCCCAGAAATAATAGAACATTAGTTTGTGATGACTGGTTAGTTTTTTGGGGAAGATGACAAGACAATGCAAAATTTTTAATTAAAATTTCATTATAACTATTCTCAAATAATCCAATTTCTTAAAATAAGAAAAATTATTTTTACCAATACTGGTGGGCTTTTAATAAATAGAGCATACACATGTGCACATAAACCAAAAACAAAAAAAGAAAACAAACTTAAGCATTTCTTTTTAAACTGAAAATTAAGCCAAAATGAAAAATGAAGTTTGAAGGACTTAAATTTAGATATTTGTATTATTTATCTCTAAATGTGAAAAACATCAGGATCTAATTGTAGGAATTAAGTTTGTTTTAATAAAGAAAGCAAAAAAAAAAATTTTCTGTTAATTTTTGGTTAAAAAACTCAAATGAATTATTAATTTTAGCACTCTGTAGGTCACTATTTTCATCAAGCAAAATACAAGTCCTACCAATGCAAGTTGGATTTAAATTTTTTGGTTGTGTAGTTATATCCTTCTATGACAACACCTAAAAGAGTCTTGACTGAAATTGAAAACCAGGCTCCTACAATTTCAAATATATAGAACTAATATATAAAACACTATATTTTGAGGGGATTCTAATACACTGTAAAAGGGGAAGTAATATTTATAAATGACGCAGAGTGCTAAATGTTAACAAACAACACTTATATATATATATATATATATATATATATATATATATATATATATATATATATATATATATACTATGATTTCTGCTTATCATAAACTAAATTGAAAATACAGGAGAGAATTTAAAAAATGATAAACATTGAGATAAAATGTATACATGATGGAAGGCAACTATCTGAAAATTAAATTTTTTTTGATAAAGACTTTAAAATTTTTTATTATGAATAGTTAGAATGCACTAATATATTTTATACAGAAAATCAATACATACAGCACAATTCTTAAAGTATGATAAAAGTTACTTTGAGCATGAAAATTAATTAATAAGAACATTACTGTGTAAAATTATTCAAGATTATTTATAAACAATAATAAGGTTTAAAAAAGAAATTTGATTTCAGAACAATTTAATTTTTTCAGAATGGTTCCATGATGATGGCAAAAAAATGTTAGTCTGGAGCCCTGACGGTATATATAAATAAATATTTATTTATATATATATATTATCTAGCACTAATTTCCATGAGAGCATTTTCAGATTTCCCAGGATAGACCTGCCACTAATTTTTGGTCCTGATAACTACTGCATCAACTGTTTGATAACTTTCAAACACTGGCAAGGCATTTCTTCTCATTTTCTGTGCATTTTTATTATTACCTCCTGTCATTTTGCCCCAGTTATGACACCAATAAACACACAAAATATTATTAGGTTGGTGCAAAAATAATGTCGTTTTTTGATGTTCAACTTCAAAAGAAAAACGACATTATTTTTGCACCAACCTAATATTTATTTTACCTGTGTTTCATTAAAATTTCACTTGATTTTCATTTAATTTTTCTTTTCCTTCTATTAATCAACATGTGCTGATTTACTAATTTAGGATATTGTAAGGATAAGATGAAGTGGTTAGCTTTTATGTTAAGTATATTCTAATGTAACCATCAGTAATCCAGTAAAATCACATGTGCCACCCTACAGGTCTCAATGATGCTGGACTAATAATAGTCAACTTGTATATACAAAGGGTTGCTGAAATGTTCCTTGCTTGAACCATTTCCTAAATTCTAAACAAATAATATTTTGGTGAAAGGATTCTTGACTGGGATGAAAACTTTTCAGCACTTCCTCATTATTTTTGTGTGTAACATTTTCCTACATCATTAGAACAGTTGATGTCCATCTCTGGTGACGTAAAAGAAATGTAGCATATTGATTAAATAACTTTCAAAGATAGGTTTACTTCTATGTGCTGTGTTTCCTTGCTTTTCCCTGTCCTGCTTGTCTTCAATGTACTGTGAGTATCAAATTTTCCAAACCTTTCCTCATTCTACATCCTAGTTTCAACTATCACTTTCTGATGTTAAGTACAAGTGCCCTTTTTGTTTCCATTTTCTCTAAAACTTTGTCGTTACTCACATGTTTGATTCATAGTATTCTCAGCTTCCTTCAGTAGAGCCACATTTCTGTTGCTTCAAGTCTCTTTATCTGTGTAGGTTTACTTATATGTATATATTTATAACTAGTTTTCTTTATAGCAAGAGAACAAGGTAGAAGATCAGTTGTTATCGTTATTTTACCTTCAGTTGAGCTTAATATTCAGGAAGGTTTGAACATAAGAAAATACACAGCAACAAAGTTTTTGATATTTTGTACATACATTGTAATTCTAAAATTATCTAAATAGTATCAGTTTCAGCAAATATAAGCTGAAAAATGGAGTAAAAATCCTGCATGAAGATGATGCACACAGAAAATAAAAAGAAATGTAAACTATTTTACTGCATAAGCATAAATAAAATCAAACAATTTGATGCTGAGTCTTCACAGATGTTGATCATTTCTGAGACATCATGCAAAGTTAGATGGTCAGAATCAGTAGCATCTCAGAAAATTTAACTTGGCAACCTAAATGTAAATTTTCATTCCAACCATTTTACGACTGGGCATCTGCCATAGTGCGACGACTAACAAATATAGAACAGAATTTGATCATAATTATATGCTCCACAAGGAAGCATCATGATCATCACCATTGCTTGTGACAAGCAAGAAGTAACTGTATATACCAAAAAGTTAATCTACAAAACTTAAGGTGCAGATGAAATTGACTAAAATATCAATCAAAGTGACAAATTGCATTTATTTGTATTAATCATATATATATATATAAAATGTCTGGATACATGTTCCCAAGCACATCCATCTACCAGGGCAGCTAGCAAATTCCTATTACAGACATCCACTCAACCCACAGAGTACTGTGGTTTACACTGCAACTATACTGAGCAGACCTTAGTTACAGTTTCTGGGAGAGGGCACATAATCTAGTGTGATCAAATTTTGAACAAGGCCAGTATGCTCAGTCATGATGATTTGTGACTTCATGTTATCACAACCATCAACAACTTCCAAACAGTTCTGTCTACCCAATTTCATTCACAGGGCATGGGTTAACCCATGGTTTGTTTTTCAGGCACTTTCCTAAGATGCTGCACATTGGGATTGTCTATCCAGGCTGATATAATCAAAAGTCACCTCCCTCACAAATTGACCATATGCCCATATATATATATATATATATATATATATATACATACACACACTATGAGCCAAAGGTTTGATTTAATAATTAGTAAGTTTTGTACTTCCTTTGGTTTAATTAACTCCTACTAAACTAGTACATGGCATCCAATTTTTGAGCGAGGGGGTTACCTAGAATTTATAGTCTGCCAGTCCTAAGATTACCATTTGCCAGTAAGGTAGATTAGGCAAAGAGCTAAAGTTTTAAGGACATTTTATGTAGTAAGTAGATTTGTTTTGAATAAGGCACCAAACTTTCAATTTTCAGCTGATTCTTCAAAATCCACAGAATAGTTCAAAATTTTAGGCCGATTGTGTGTGTGTGTGTGTGTGTGTGTGTGTATAAATTGATGAAATAAATAAAGGATATATTAACAAAATTCATCTAAAACTGATTCCAATTTTTAAATTATTTCCAGAATGTTTCTCACTATTTATAGGTACAGGGCAAAAGAAAAGAAAATTACTCTATCTTATGAAAAGATGGAAAACAGTTGTTACATTCATTTTTTTTTTTTTTTTTTAAGAAAAATGTTTAAATATTCTAAATCAATGAAATTTGGGATAAACAGATTTATATTCTTCCTGGAGGCAATTTTAGGCTTTTAGAGATGGACATATATTATTAGGTATAACTATAAATCTTAAAATGGTCCAAATTATTCTGTCTAATCTAATAAATGATATGATTTTCAATTTTTCTTATCTAAAAAAATAAAATTAATATTCAGACCAAAATTAGACATATAATTTAGATCATGTCTTTCCCAAGAGCATAGGTGCAAAGTTAGTACAAACTATTTCAGTTAGAATTTGAAATTGGCTCAGCAATTTTATTTTTTGTATTGTTGTTATGCCATCTACACATCCAATTTTGACTTTTAGGCTGAGACAAACATGTAAATGAAATAAACAGTTATCAGTTTATTAGCTTGACAAAAAAAGATTATTTAATAATAATCACTAACTCCAAGCCAATGTTTAGCAAGCTTATCTTGAGGGCTACTACAAGTGATCCTCATTGGGTACCACACATTTGCCCTAATTAAACTTAGTAATTATTCGGACTTCTTTTAATGGTAGTAAGTTAGTCTCATAGAATATTACTACTATGGAAAGTTTTAACCATACAATGTTCCACAACTGGCAGCCTTATACTAAGTATAGTAAATATCTAAGATGATTTAATACAGAACAATTATTGACAAGTTAAGCTATTACCATTGTATGGTGTTTGATCTTGAAGTAATGTACTAAACTGAGCTTAGCAAATTGCTACTGTAGTAAATATGACAATCACTGAGTGATTTCTCTTGTAGACTTGTGGCAAATCAAGCCTGATAAATAAAAATAAAAATTCACATTTTTAGCATCTCTGAACTATGAAGAGAATTATAATTCTAACCTAAACATCCAATTTGGTAAGACTTATTAAAAGAGAAACATTAAATCAAAATTTTTGATGAAAGATTTTTTTTTTTTTTTACAAATTGAATAATTCCAATCAAAATATATTCTTCCTCTTCCCCAGTGCTCTACAAGGACTTACAGCACAATAGTATTAAATACAAGAAAAATCTTTATATAACATCTTTTATCAGTTCTCTTAAATCATCATTAGAAAAACAGTTGTAATCTATGAAAGTGATTAGCAACAATGGCAAAAATAAAATGTATAACCAATTATTTGACTAAGTCAAAAAGAAAACTTGTTACTTTCGCTAAAGTGATTATAGTCCATTCACCTTTGCATTTCTCAATATTGGACCAACTGGAATGCAATATAATTTTATTTATATTCTATGTTTTTTTACATCAATATTTTATTTCAATTTTGAAACTAAAACAAGTATTTACCATTAATATTTGCTTCATATTTTTCTATTACAAGTTAAATTAATGTTTTTCTGTGACCAATATGATGTCAAATGTAAGGGCTTATAATAGTAATAAAAATTTATGCTTAAAATGATGCCTTAAAATTTTGGTGCTCTTCAAATGTATTTTCACTTTTACATTTAATCTAGATATGAATCAAATTTTGGATATACATGTCAATCAAAAACTAAAAAAAAACTAAGAATTCTCTTCACAGATTGGATATGTATGAGTTTTGATTAACTTCAAACAATTGTAACTTGATAAATACTTAAAATTAGGACATATGTAACCCTGAGTTTGTATACTTTCAGACTAGATATAGCAAATATCACTTGGAATATGTTAAAAAAATGCCAAATATCTGCTTATATGCCCACTGTGCCATTACTATAAAGTTTATCATGTTCTGTCATGCTCCTTAGAAAATAAGATTTTTACTGAAAATTGTTTCAGCAATCAGTATATAATAGAATTTATATCATTGTAGGCCCCTTTGAAGTTACCAAAAAGTATATATATATATATATATATATATATATATATATATATATATATATTGTTCATTTGTTCATAGCAGCTCTGGGTCTCACCTGAAAGTTAATTAAATACTTTATAAAAGAATAGCTATTGTAAAAAACATTCATGGAAATTGCTTGTTGGCTGAGGTAGTTGTATATTTCCCCATCAGTGCCAATGATCAGTATTCGATCACAGGTAATAGGTCAAGACTTTGAATGCTGAAGGCTTTCCATACTACTGTATATACAGGTCCACCTCTGATAGTTGCATATTTCCCAGCTATGTACAAGTTTCATGACAAAGTCTAGGTAATAGGCAAACTTTTAAATGTTGATTTTCAAGGCATAAAGTTTATTTGAATATTAGCACTGCCAAATCTTCTAATCAATTTGGCTTAGAACTTTACTCAGTAGCTTAGTAAATACCAATAAGATAAATGAATTGATAAAATGATTTGGAAGCTGTTCTTGCTGAGTTCACTCCACGTGGAGTATCTTACCAGTGTATGCCCAATTAAGCTAGGCTTAATATGAAAAACACATACATACATATATATATAAAATTACAACAAGAGCTTTTTGGATATGTACCCCTATACTTCCACAACAGGCAATTTCTTTAATTTTACAATAGTGGTGTCTTTTGCACATATTTAATATATCTATGAATATCTCAATTGCGATGGACTGTTCATGTCATCAGAATGAGTGACAATTGAATACCAAAAGTACTCATGTACAGCCAGCTACACAACATCAAAAGAAATGTAGGCAGACTATGGCTCAGGTACAAAGACAAGATGATGAGCTATCTTGAAGTTGTTGGGGGTACCACATAAGAACTTTGAGCAGACCAAAAAGGACCGAAAAGAATGTTGTCACATTAGCATTAAAGCATAGACATCTCCAACATCTAAAAGAAGCAAGAGCAAGGTCTAAACAATCTGTATTAAGACCAATAGTCTTGTCTCACAACCTACAATCAATGAGGTTTTGTCTGTAAATCTCTTTTTTATCTGAAAGTAATTCAGCATAAACATCTATTGACTAACCTATAAGGTTCTGGCCATTCACACATCAAAACTGATGGGAGAGTCCATTTTATATATATATATATATATATATATATATATATATATATATATATATATATGTATGTATGCATATGAAAGTAGATCAATAAGACTATATCCTGACAGTTATGTACTAAGTTTCAATCTTAAATATTCACTATATAATGCTTGACCTATGATTAATGGAAGAGCATTGGGTTAAGCTGAAAAATAAAATATTTGTTGTGTAAAATAATTTTTATAAATATTTACTTTAACATTTAAGCATTAAAAAAAAAAAAAATTCAAGTAAAAAAAAGAAATACAATTTTCCAAAATCAAGTGAGCTTGAGAACACTCAAAATTTAACAAGAGCAGTGACTGTCTGAAAAATCAGATGTTAAATTGTTGCAAGTGAAAGTGAGAGAAAAAGTATAAAAACAATAGGGAGAGTGTATAAATAGACAAGAAAAATGAGGAAAAGGAGAAATAACCACAACATTCTATGTCATACACACACACACACACACACACACAATGAAAAGTGCATCTATAAAAATACCCCCAAAAATATGGAAATAAACAGTCAATTGCTGATATCCTCTGACGAGTGTATGGAGTGATTGCTGGAGGGCCTATCTATGAAATTCTAGAGTTGTTGGGATGCTGAAGGTAACACAAATCAACTAAGTAACAAATTATATATATATATATATATATATATATATATAAAATTACAACAAGAGAATATATATATTGTTACGAACCCTGATCTAAATGTGTCATAAAAGGTTTTTATTAAAAACTATACCATTGCATATATTTTAGAAGCATTCTAAAATAAAGAGCCCAGTACTTGCAGAAAATGTAAAGATAGTAAACTCAAAGATATAGATAGATAGACTTCATGGCGGCAATGATTGACCAGTGTCCCCTTTCCTTCTCTTTTGGTCAAGGTGTTGACAGCATGATCTACGCAGATAGGTTCCAGTTGGAATAGGTTGAAACATTTTAAACTAAACTTTCTCTGACCTTGAAGATGAGAGAGGGAGTCAATGACCCCATTCCACCCATAATGGGGAAAAGTTAGTATTTTGAAAATTGACCACATAAGAAAAAAAACGGAAATATAGTGAAACGGAAAAGTTAGTCTTCGCCAGGCCTGCGGGCTGGAAGGACATTTGGCAAATGTCTTAGTATACAGACTGAGAAGATGTGTTCGCAAAAAGTGCGAGGAGAATTGGTCTCCGAGTTGGATAGATGGACCCGCTTGACGACGTATGTAGAACGCCAATATATCAAGGAGAAAGAAAGCAGTTTCAACTGGCATCAAGCTCTTAAATGAAGGACGAAAGGGAAAAGAAAGAACAGATCATCTTGAGCGAGAATGCTGTCATACTAGGACGAAAGAGAGAGAGAGAGAACGTATCTTCTGTTTAATTGTCAGCCGAGCCCCTAGACAACGAAAACACAAAGAGAAGTAGTAAGAAAAGACTTCACAAATAGACCCTTATAAAAAGAAATAGAAAAGAAAAAAGAAAAAGAAAAGAAGTAGATAAGACTAAGAGACATTATTAGTGAAAAAGGACTTTATCCTGAGTTAAGTTTATTTTTCTTGTACCCCGTTTTGTTTAAATGTACCTCTTTTTCGTTTTTGTACTTTCATGCAAATTTAGCATGAAACCTTTTATTATACGTTTCTTTCCACATTGTCTTAAATGTTGATGTTTTGTGAATCCGTGCAGGCATAGCACATGCTCTGTAAATTTGTGGCAGTATGGCACAAGGCCATATGCCGATTTTTATTTTTACCTTTCTTAAAGGACGCTCTCCTCCCACTATTTTGTCCGCAATGTTTAAATGTTTAGTCTTGACATATCGTCATTTTTGTTTTGGCCGTTTTTTTATTTTTATCTTTTCCATGTTTGTTAATAAATTCATATTTCCTGTCTCCATTGTTGTTTGTCACCTACCGTGTTTGTTTCTTAATCGATTCCGCTCGGCCGTGTCCGATCAATCGGAAAGAGACCCTTGGGAAAGAAATATATTACACAAAAAATAATGTAAAATGTTAAACAAAATAACACAAATTATGACCCTCCTCTACCTTCGCTGTCAATAAGATTGGAGAAAAGGAAGAAAGGAGAGGGGGGTTCGTAAGAATATATATATATATATATATATATATATATATATATATATATATATATATATAGGAAATTGTGTATTTAAGCAAGAATTTCTCTTTTATACAAGTTTCATTAAGGACCAGCCTATCAGGAACACTTACATTACATCTCTCTGACCATAGCTCAATTAGGACTCATTTAAACAGAGAGAAACCTATCAAACTCTACCCACAACATATTTGTAGAAAAAAGAACTATAATAGCCTTATCTACATGTAAAAAAAAAGATTAAAAGTAATGGAAGTATTGATGATAAATAAGAAAAAAACAACATTGAATAACATCAACTATTAGTATGGTCACAATATGCTGACCATGTTTAGAAAATAAAAAACATTTCCATAACTCTTGATAGATACATAAAAATCTACACATTCAGTGAGAATTAAAACAAAAAACAACCTTGATAATGGCTAAAAGAATACCCAATTATGGTTGAATCTTATGGTCGAGCATTAAAGTGAATACAGTAATAATGTTCTAAAATGCCTATAAAAAAACAAAAATAAAACCTGTTTTCACACTCGACAATAACATTCAAACATAAAAGAAAAAATTTCATATTGGATAACTATTCAAATTTTAATGAACACTAAAGCATGACTGTCAACCAGAGCATTTAAATGCAAAAGAAAAATTCAATAATGGATGGCTACACATAGTTTTGTTTTACCAATTGCATCCCTGATGATAATGATCTCAGAAAGAGATGGAAAGTATTGTGTAATAAAAGTGATTCTCTCTTTTACAGTGCATTTCTTGCCTCATTTAATTTATATGGAAAACTATTCATGAATATGAAAAGATTATGATCAAAATAAGCAGACATAACATTTGTAATTTATTCAATCAGACATGCTTGAGATGTGTGTGTGTGTGTATATATATATATATATATATATATTACACAATAAAATCCCAAATTATCTCACATGAGTATAGATCTATTTCAACTAACACGAAATACGTTAGCCTTAATCAACTCTGGTGTATGGACTGTGTTCAGTGTCAGAATTTAAAATTTATCTTTGACATCAGTCAAAAAATTGATACAGAATCTACCCAATTTGACACCTCAGTCAGATGAAATGCCCAAGTTGGTGGTAAGGTTAGGCCAGAAGGTATCAGTCTTAAAGGGAAGCGGCTACACAAAGTCAACCCAGATATTAACCTTGTGACCTTAAATTGGGGCTATATGAAGAATCAGGTGTTAAGTTGGAAGCACAAAGTGAGTTTTATATCTTAAAAAAAAACAAACTTTTAATTATATATAAAAAAAGTTAGGTTGCTACTTAAAAAATAACAAATAATATTTACAAATGAGATATATTGACACAATTAACAATAAATCATATTTAGAAAATTTATATTAAATAATAAAAGAAATTTTATATTAAAGAATAAAAAATTTAAAGATAAAGTAAATTATCCATTTATAACTTTAAAGATAAGTTAAATTGTTAAGAAAACCAATCCAAACCAAGTTATAGTTAAAAAAAAAAAAAAACTTGAAAAGGTATATGGATAAAGAGGTGTAAGTGATAAAAGAAAAACAGAGTTCATAGAACAGGGGACAGTTATATGACTAAAATGGAGAAGGAATGGCGATATAAAAATTAAATATAGTTATACATTCAACATATGAAGAGTTAGAGAATTAAAAAGTAAAGTAATCTCTATATTATTATAGAAGTTTAAATCTGCTTCTATGTTGATATTTTAAAACTAATTCATTCCTTTGATTTAATAGTTTGCTTTGATTATTGTATTTTATAATTCTAATCTTTTCTTCGAAACACAGATTACACATATCTTTAAGACTATTAGGATTATGAGCAAAACCTATAATTTAGATGATTATATATAAACACTGAAACTGTAACCAAGGTCTGCTCAGCATAGTTGCAGTATAAACCACAGGTGGGCTCTGTGGGTGTTGAACAAACACAAATGTTCCTGAGCGGGCATCTGCAATAGGGATTGCTAGCCACCCTAGTAGACAGGTATCCTCAAATCTGAGTAACCAGCTATTATATATATATATATATATAAAAACTATCTTTTTATTTCTATATCTATTTTTACATCTATACCTTGAGTTATCTATATTATAGTTTATCTCTAGCACCCTCAAAATGTACAATCATTAGTGAAACAAGCAGATTGAGGTGTTATGTTCTGACTTGTTACTCAAGCCATTTGTAACTGGTAGTGGTTGACTCAAGGGCAGACATACCTAACAAAGATTCTCAGCAGATGATCTACTTTGATTTTCATGCTGGTAATGCCGATTGAATTTTCATTTACCAAGTACATCTACCACACTGGAGACCAATTTATCATCTTCAATTTTTAATAGAAAAGAAGAAAAATGTAATTCTATCTCATAAAAAGTAATAAGATATGTTGTATAAAATTTCTGTAGATTAAAATTTTCATAGATATTTTAATGTTATTTTTTTTTAATTGAACAAGTTTTCTTGTACTGATTTAAGTCATGCTCTAAAAGCAACAAGATCCAAGGTTTGAAATTTTGAAAATGATCTCAATTGTTAACATATACCTGTCAACTAAGAGAGAGCTCCAGTGTTCTATCTCCTGATAACAGGTCTGTAATACTAGTTAACAGATATTCACTTTAGAGAAAAAAAATATTAATTTAATCAAAAGGGGCCTTCCTCTTAGTGACTGCCTGATATTTGATATATATTACCAGATCAATCAAAAAAATCTAATCCATTAACATTCTTTATATACTTGCCAATTTCTCTAACACTTTCAAATCTAAGAAATAATTTTGGATGAGAAAAAAAGCAAATGATTAGGATCAGAAAAGAGAATTTTCCAATGTACATCTAAATTATCACTAAAATAAAATATAACAATTCTTTACTGTTCTTGTTTGGAATTTGATAGATAAGCTGTATAAAAAGTTGAACAGACATCACAAAACAACCAAAGAAATTGAAAATACTGGCAAGATAACAATAAAAAAAAAACAAAAAACAAAATATCACAAAAAGAAATTTGAGAATAATTAAAAGTAAGTCTCCCTCCAAGGATTGACCAAAAAGAAAATAGTTGAAACTGGTGCTACAAATGTAAACAGAAAGAAAAGACGCAAATTATCAAGAACATTGGCTAAAGACATTAAAACAACCATTGCCACCTTTAATTAAACATCACAATGAGAAATGTGAAAGTTAGGTTAAAAAGTACATGAAAATTGATTTCTCAACAGTAAGTTTTAGCAATGACTGTACAGCTACATTGGTTGGGTCTGAGGTTGGTTCCTTTATAGAAACAGTCAAGCTAAAGAGTATATTCATGCAAGACAATGCTTCTTCATATTCTACAAAATTGACTACTGTCTCCCTTGCTAAAAATGTTTGAAAGACACCAAAATAATAGAATGGCCCTCAGCCTCTCCAGATAGTATTAATTCATTAGAAAACTTGTGGCCAATCATTAAAAAGAGATGTATATGAACATTGAAAACAACAGTCAAGCAAAGATATGTGGAAAGTAATAAAAACTACTGCAAGCAATATTAAAGCAAAAACAGAAAAGTTAATAAAATCAATGAGTGAAAGACCTATGAATGTCAAGGGGCCCAAATTAACATGTAAAATCATAAAATAATAATTTATTCAGAGATATGGGATACTGTGTTAATCCAATGTTTCTTTCACCTATATCATTTTATATTTATAAATAAAAATTATTGTTGTCCTTTCAATCATAAAATCTGATACACATAAAAGAAATTATTATCAATATTTTTAATGAGTATAGATACTGTAAAGTGGAAATTGCACAATATATTGCTCATATAAATATATCATAAAATATTTACCAATATCAATTGGTGAATACAAATTTTTATAGTGGAAACATTGATTTACATAATAATTCAAAATCTGACAATGCATTCCTAAGACATATTTACACATGTACGACTATTAACAAATATTACATGATAATCCCTAAAAACTTTAACTGCAATTATTTTTGGATGATAATAATAAAAGTAAAAATTAAAATGTGAGGCTAGTAAAGATCATGCAACATTGGTGAGAAAGTATCAAGTTGTTTAATTCCTCACTAAACAAAAAAGGTAAGTTTCAAAATGATTCTCTTAAAAAATTAATATTTTGTACATGATAAATACTAAAGTACAAATGAAGTGAAATAATCAATTTTCAGAATATATATCTTGGTGAATTTCATTTAGAAACTACAGTAGAGTTAAACAAGAATGATTTTTTAAATTACTAAGCTAATGAAAAATATTATTTATACTTAAAAAGAAAAAACTGTAAAACTATAAACTTAAAATCACAAAAATGCTACTAGCCTTTATAAATTTCTTATATTTCAGTACAAAAAAGAAAAGAATATGCAAGAAAATATTAACTCAAATTCAAAAGGACAAAAAGAAATTAATACAAGTAATCTATTTGTCAGTACACATGCACATACACACATATTAGTTGTTAAAAAATTCTAAGCTTGAACAAGGACAGATTTCAAAATAAATTTTGATGTTTGATCAGATTTTGAGAAGTAAATTGGGCTAAGATCTTTTCAGCACACCTTCAAACACACAGACTTAAATATTTCTTATTACTAACATTATATTCAGTGGATACAAGCATTTGAGTAGACATAATTTAAAAAAACAGTGAAATCAGTGCCCACCAGCCTAGAGATTGAAAGTCTTAAGCCAGTAGACATTAATTTGATTTTTAAGAAAAAAATGTCTGCTTAAACATGTGTGCCCAATAAATGTTTTTAGTAATAAGAAATAATGTCATATAAAAAATCCATTAATTGCTTAAAAATTACTTTATATATATATATATATATATATATATATATTTTATGTTTCTTGTATACACATGTATTCACACATACAAGCAAGAAATAAATACCACATATGTAAATTGCCTACTTTCCTGATTACATGTTTTAATTTTTAAAGCTTTCTCATTCTAGGCAAAAAGTAACCTATCTGTATACAAAAAAGCAGTGTATAAATTGACTAAATGTCAGAAATAATATAATTTTTCATATCTGATGTCTACAACAAAATGCAGTATTTCTACTTAAATATCTTGAATTTGCTATTCTAGACTTAAAAACAGAAAACAATCATTAAAAAAAGAAAAAAAAAACATCTTTTAAATAATATGCCTCACATACACAGCTAGAGTTACTGAGTTAAGAAGTAGTCAAAAAGTAGACATTTTCTTTCTCTTTAATATACAAAGAACTTATACACTGGCATGCAAAACTTTTAGGCCACCAAGCTAGCCTAAAAGTTTTGTAATTAGTTTACCAAGGTAAATTAATTACTTTTGTTAATTTTACCCCCAAATCAAGAATGATTTGCAATATCATTTTCTCTATACATTTTATGATCTTTGAGCCAGAAAACAAGTTACATTATTTTCGTTGTTGTTAAATAGTGATAGAGCATGCAAAAAAGGCCATGCAAAAATACTGGGTAACCAGTGAAAATTTCACTTTTCATCACTTTTCTTAAGTTAAAAAGGAACTTATCTTTGCAAAACTTGATCTTTATTATTACAGAAAATACAAAACATCCAAGTATGGAATTAGGGATTAGTGTTGCTACTTTTGGCTCGAATAATTGCTTCAAAATTTTCTCATCAGGAATTTTTTCCATTCTTCTTAGTAGTAATCTCAAAGCCCTTGGAATTTTTTTTTATTGGAGCACTTGTTTCTTCAATTCCCACAATAGTTGTATTATATTGAGATGAGATCTTTGTGCTGCCCAGTTTTCAAAAAGTTGAACAACTTCATCCACAAGAAAACTTTTTGTTGCCCATGCTGAAGTTTGTGATTTGGCAGAAGATTAGAACATAGTAAACTAATATAGTTTTCACTGTTTAGGTTTTCTCCTTTCATTACATTTGATGCACACCATTACATGTCTGCTACCAAATTGTGTCATCTTTGTGGTGTATCCTGCATTGTTTTTTTGTTTTTACATCTGCTGGTCTTCTTATATATTGTTTCATTAGAATGTAGCTCTATTTTGTATTCATCACTAAAAGTTACTTTTTGTCACTTTCCAATATCCCATGTAAAATGTTCTTTTTACCACTTCAATCTTCTATTTTCATGATTTTTAGTTAATAATTGATTTTGTTGTTGCTATACATTTGTTCAAGTCATTTTTTTTCATAAAACTCTACTGAAACCTCACTGTTAAACTACATTGACTCCTCACTTGTCTGGATGTTTATTTTGGATTTCCTACCAAGACTATCCCAATCTTTCATTTCTCTTCTTTAACTTTTGTGGTCCTCTGGTTTTCTTTGCACTTAAGACTTTCCGTAATAGCAGACATTTTTTGAATGGTTTGAACAATGTTTATAGAAATTGTCAAATATCTCACATCTTGAGTCATCTTTCCCTTTAAAGTCACAACTGTTATCTTTGTTTCAGAAGAAATTTTAGCCATGGTTTTAGTGTAAAAAAGCAAGCTCATGTTCAACTACAGTGACTTGCCAAGGCAACTTACACTCATGTTAATAAGATGGAACAATTCCTACTTAGAAACTTGCATACTGTCATGATTTTATCATGTCAGATCTTTCATTGGCCCCATAGTTTTATGTAGTGTATCTTCTGTTACAAGGTGCCCTGAAAAAAACAGCAACTTATTTTCCAATTCTTAAAGTCCAAAGACACTACTGCTAAAAGCATATTGCTAAACATTGTTAACCTCATAATAAAATAAAAGGTGTATAATCATTTTATATAGTTGACCTAAATCTTTTGCACACTAGTGTAGAACTGTAAATTAATACAATCTACTAAACTGATCTCTATGTCAAGAATGATTATGGGTACAGCATCCATTTTTCTGCCACTATATTGGCAGGTATTGAATTGTTCATACACTCATTTACTATCTTTTTTCTATACACAAACCCTGTTCAAAATGACATGCAATAGAACAGAATAAAGAGATGGTTTCATATCTTTTACAAAGGTATTAATATGAAAGGGGTAGTTTCAAACAGAATTCAAATATGCCAACCTAATTTTCTAACCTTATAACATTTCTGATATCTGATATTTCCTGGTTATATATCTTAGAGATGCTTTAAGTCAAAGTTTAAATAAAAGAGTAAACTTTTAAAGGAGAATTCATAATGTGAAATATTTAAATAAATACACCTCAGGATAAGCACTAGAATTTATTTCCATGGACCTCATCAGATAAATTCAGTTATAGTTTTTCATGTAGTTGAATGTGAAATAGCTTTATATACAAGATAAATTTTCCGGAGGTATGAAATATGTAGAACATTTCAATATACAAAAGTTTTTTAGATTATTATATACAAAAGTTTTTGGGGATTTGCAGCCTCATCATCCCCACTTAGAATACTGGCTGAGTAGTAAGAATTTTTGGTACTAATCAGATAGAAAGAAAAAGAAAAATACATTATCCCTTTCACGCACTTAAAATGCTTTGCCAATGATAACATAATAAATATTATCAAATCAATATACTGTTACTATAGCAGCATAAATATATCAATATTAAAACTTAATAGGAAAAAGTGCATAGGTTATGCTGTTTTATTTATACTGTGTTTAAATATGGTTATATAATAAGATATAATATAATTATATTATATAAAAATAATACTATATAAGCTTATAATGTTTTATTTATACTGTGTTTAAGTGCATAGTTTATACTGTTAAAATTGTTCTTTTCAATAACTTTTTTTCCAAGTCATCTGTGTATAATATTTCACAGACCATGTAGTCTGTTTTTTTTTTCTTGGAATTGCAGTCTTCAATATTTAAATAGAACTAATATTTATATTCTGGTTTTTCTCTGTAAAGATTTTAACCTCAAAACAACCACTATTTCAATGCACAAACATATATATATATATTATATATATATATATATATATATAAGCTAAAAAGCTGCTGGCATAGTACCCATAAAAAATGTGCATTTTATCAAGAATCAAAGTATATACCTTGTTCCTCTGTCTAAAATCAGTTTATTATTTGTGCACTATCAAAATATTTCTATATCTTATAAGAGCAGATATTTTTTACATTACCAAAAGGGAAGAATGTTAATAGCATAACAATATCCTTACAATTCAATGTTTGTTAAGTGTCTGCTGGCATTCTAGACAAATTTGTAGTTACACAAATGCTTTCCTGATGATCTACACACTATTTACAACAGTGTGTCCTTCAACAAAACTAGTGAATCAAAATAAAGAACAAAAATTATATATCCACATAGAATTCTAAGTTATTAATTGATTTGATTTCAGTAGTTGCTTCAACTAATATCCTCATCTTTGCTGGTTTTAATAATCATTTCCACCAGTGAAATTGCTAGTCTTCCTCATGCATACATTATAACTGGTAATTCTTTTTTGTTAACTTTCAGCATGACTTCAATTGGAACAAGAGTTACAAATTACCCAAATTTCATAGATGAAACAGTGGCATTACTACTAATTTTGTACTAGTATTTTCATTTTATTTTATTGCTCTATCAAAAGTTTCTGGTTATTTTTCTAGTTATTCTATGAACAGCACTAATTTAGCTTATTTGAATGATCCCTACTGGTTAGCTTTTGTAGCCTAATTAATAAAGTGTTGTCATAGCAACACATTTTCCCAAGGATAAAGAATGAGAGTTCAATTAGTCAGAAGCTTATTTTATATTTCAGTTAGAACAGTGAACAGAAGACAAACACCAGTAATTGCCAAATGTGAAATATCCCTAGAAATGGTTAGAGAATGAACATGTTAAACAGTGAGTAAAACAACAAGGATAAAGATACTAACCAAATAATTCTAGGAATAATAACAGTACTCCACCTAAAAACAATATAAAAGCTGAGAAGTGTGTTGAATGAAATATAATGATTAAAACCACAAAGATATGGATAATTTTAGGAGTAATGGCAAAATTTTATTTCAGGATTTCTTACAATAATAGAAAGGCTGGAGAACAGGTTGATTGAAATATGACTAAAACAACAAAGATGTGGATACTCATCTTATTAATGCAAGGAATTCTAACAATATTTTATTTCAGGGAACTGGCTTTAGCTCAAATCAACAATATATCTAGATAAGTCTCTCACATAGTCTCTCCATGATATGATTTCCTGCATATCTGAGTTCCAACAGCTGGTCGCATCAATTCATACTTATAACAGTGAATAGAAAACTAAAATTAAAATGCACACTCAGGCCTGTTCTTGTTTTAGTTGAAAGACATGTCAACAAAGAATGGTAATATAACTTTAAAAAAAAATCCTAATTTCTTTACTTTTCAGTTTTTATTTTAATATATAAAATAATGTTTTAAGTTAATAGGTCCCATAATCTAGGAGATACATGGGGTTCTATACTAGACTTGTCTTTTATAGTATCCCAAACCAAGTAGAATTATATAGTAATGCTTATCTCTTCTTTAAGTAATAAGAGAAAGGTATGGTTATATGGCATCAATAACAGGGGAGAACCTCTGATCTGACTGCACACTTCTCTTTTAACTATTGTGGCATGCCAGTGTCAAGCAATTCATCAAAATATCTGGAAATGGAACAATACAGGGTGAGATAGATTATGTTTCTAGATCAATTGACTATTACACCATTAAAGGACATCTTCAGAAAAATTCATAATATAAATTTTCATAAAAATTATCACTAATTAAGAAAATAAAATGTTATTCTTTTTTGAATAGGTGGGTGACAGGGTAATTTTATTTCAATATCGATCAAATGCACACACAGAAAACAAAATTAATTAAAAACACACAACTATCCTGCATTGGCCCATTACCTGTTCAGTTACCGAGGCTTTGACCATTGTTGAGCCAAATACCAAAAATAACTTGTCCTGCTTTGCCACACCTACCCATCCACAAACTGACTTTTATACTCAAATAACCTCTTAACATGAGCAACCCCAATCCCTCCTCTTGTCCCAAAGCTTTAAGAATTTCCTCATTCAAATCTTACATGTTATATAAACATTCTTACACCTATGTACCTATCACTTTGACCTTTTGAACCTGCTCACATAGACTTACAGCAGATATTCACTTACAACCAGTATATATACAGGTAGAAAAAGTAATTCAGCAGGAAATTTTTTAATTCACCTTGTAATTAAATAAGTTTAACTGGCTATATTTTTGCTAAAACAGCTCCTGATAACCATACAAACTTTTGCAGATTTATTTTAATAAAGCATTTTATTAAAACAGAATTAAAATTATTAAACAAAAATTATTGTTTAAACACTAGAACAAAAATCTGCCAAAATCTGGCATTTTCATGTCTTTTTAGAGAAATGCTTTAAAGTAGTTGAATAAGACTTTCTATCCGTTACTTTTTTATGTATACAAACATGGCTTTTATTAAAGCAAAGAGTGGAGATATGGAAAATTTCACCTGTCATTCCTCATCAGGAAAAGGTGATTTTTCTTGTTTAATTCATAGAAGAAACTCAAAGCAAAATACACTATTGTAACCATTTTTTAATTCTGTGAAAATCAATAAATTTTAAATGCCTGGGACAATTTAAACCATGGCGCCTCCTCTTTAGCCATGAGCTGTTAAAAATTCTAGTTTTTCATGTATTTTCACAGCCTAATTCATTTTTTTGTGCTCCTAAAAATTTAGCACCCATAGCAATTGCCCCTCTGGCCCTTCTCATGCTACACCACAGATTGAGTATATCTTATAGTGTTTTGTAAATATACAAATGCAGGCAAACTATAGATGTAACCTGTCATGTACCATATTTTATCTCTTTTATTTTATTTATAAGCTAAAGTAAATAGCTGTAATATAAAAAACACAGTTTCATTAATTTACTCTTTGTTATTTTAATTTCAACAAAATTACCAACAGTTACTCTAGAATTAGAAATTAATTACATTATTCTCTAATCTTATAATATAAAAGTTGTTGTCATTTTTAGTCTGTTGTTTTTTTTCTTTAACACTAAAGGAAACAGAAAGCGAAGAAGGGAATACCACAAATACACAACACAAAATAGGCTCTACTGTGTTTGTGTATTTACTGAATTTAGGCAATTGCTACTGGTAATATCACTATCACTATTAATAGTAATACTTCAACTTCAATGTGATATTGATTAACAATTATTTTTAAAAATACAAAAGATAAAGAGGTAAATTAAAATATAAAGTGCAAAACATTCAAAATTTACAAAACACTATAAGATATACTCAATCTGTGGTGTAGCATGAGAAGGGCCAGAGGGGCAATTGATATGGGTGCTAAATTTTTAGGGGCACAAATCTACAATAATCACACGAAGGTTAGTAATGAACAATAATACTTAGGACAAGAACAACACATATAAGATTCGCCAGTGGCATATATTAGGTTGGTGCAAAAATAATGACGTAATAATGTCGTTTTTTGACGTTAAAAAATATGTCAAAAAATGACATTATTACGTCATTATTTTTGCACCAACCTAATAGAAGTAATTAACTGTTAGAAGTGAGTCAATAAATCTCCAACTGCAGGATATCTACCAACTGCTCCATGTGGTCAGATGTGGCACAAGGACAAATTTAATGAGGCATCTGAGCTCATAGATTCGGCCAAAAATTCCACATAGATCCTGTATAAAACGGAGTCAGGTAGATGTTTCCCAAGACGAGACTCTGCATGTCAACATAGCCTTGTCTGGGGATCCTCTCTGCTTGGAGTTTGACCAGCACAGCTGGAGACGAATCTTCAACTGCAGACCAAAATACAGTATATACTACTGTATTTATGTGAATGGCGACATACCCATTATTGTCTGTGGGTATGCTACAACAAAATTTATCTTTGTAAAATTAAAACATAGTTTGTGGATCTTGTAAAAGTTGACCATTTTGAAAACTGTTTATTCATCATGGAGGAAAGCAAAGTAATAGCCTAATTTGAAATCTCTACAGCAGGTAGACTATTAAGAAACATAAAATAAAAACATGTGGAAGGAGTGACATTACCACAAAGATGAGAATATTCTAAATCAGCAATCATCTAATTACTTATTATCTCAAAAAGAGTGACATAGATGAGAACTCTTGAAGATGCCAAAAATTATAATATAATTAGAAAATGAAAACAAATTATTAAGTTACAATATAAAAGAGAAGAACCATGGCTTTCCTGGAATATAAGCAACTGCCTAATTATTTTATCAGAAGATAGCAACACAATGGTAAAGATTTAAAAAGTGAACCAGCCTGCATAAACAATAAATAAAAGTGGCAATTTAAAATAAAAAACAAACTTTTGTTAAAACAGGAAAAATTTTTTCTGTCTGAATTTCTGGAATGAAGAATGATTTATATTATTTATAGTTGTAATTAGTGATAACTCCTCTCAGAAATTCAGACAGAAATTGTCTACTAAATACAAACTCAATATGATATACCAATGAAAAAATTAGACTGACTGTATATAACGTAAAAAGGAAGGAAAATTTTCATTCCCAGAATCAAATACCAAAATAGTGTCATATTATAAACAGGTGTAATGTTTTCATAATTTTGCTTATTTTATGAATGAAATATAACAGCTACAAATACAGTAGCCCCACTAGCTCCTCCAATAAACAATAAACACGCTGAAAGCTGATCTTTTCATACTTTCTATACATACATACATATACATATACATATATATATATATATATATATATAGAACTGTATTATATACTGAAATACATTCACATGCTTTTTACCTATAAAAAATGAATAAATACATCAGTTTTGGTAAACTTTGTATATGTAAAATATATAACATGAATATGCAAAATACATGTTTTAGATATGGCAATTTGGTTATATATTTTGTAGATAAAATTAAAACCAAACATTAGTCTGGTTGGAGAAAGTTAAATTAATAAACTTTATAGGGAAACAGTAAAAAAAAAAAAAAAAAATGTTACAGAAGCCAATTCTGCCAAACACACTACTCAGATTGAAAGACTGGTTATCAAATATTTTGATGAAAAGAAAATTAAAATCTTTTCTTTTTCTACTTTTAGTAGCAGAGAAAACTAGACTATAATTTTATGAATATCTGATCAAAGTACATTTTTTAGAATTTTGAGGAAAAAAAATGTATATTGGCAGATAGCCAAAGATTGCCATTTCCAAGATGTTAGCTTTCTCTCAGAAGTTCAAGTCAGTTTATGCTATTTTAAATTCAGTCAAGGTTTCATTCCCAACAACCAATCCCAGAGTATATAGATGTTTATGTCAGAAAGGTTTATGTCATTGAACTGTTTATAGAAAAGTTCCTGTCATTGAATTAACAATCTTTTTAGGGAAAATATAAACTGGGCATACCACTATATTGGTAAAGTACAAAGGTCTGAAAGAGCAACATCTAAGAAATGGCTAAATGACCAATATATTTCTTCTCAAAGTTGAATGCTGAGGTTTTATTGCCAACTCAACATCAATATACCAGATTAAATTTAGATTATCATCAACATAAAAGATGAAGTATATTAAGTACCTCTAAGATTAAGCAGAGACTATCTATCAATCTAACTATTCAGGCATTGGGGCGGTGGTAATGTTTTGAGTCTCAAAAGCATACATGACACTCAGGGTCAGCATTTGATAGAGATTTTGTTGGAGACAGCTGCTGTTTTTACTGAAGTAGTTGTATGAATTTATAAAGATATTTTTTAAATAGTGTTTGAAATTAGAAAATAAAGTATTGTTAATATCCCATGAATTATTCAGACCAACATCATATTTTCATTGCATCTGATTAACTTTCCGTGAGTTTCAAATATGCATCCATGTGCAAAATAAAGAATCCCATTCAAAACATTTTAAAGGTTACTGGGTGCAATAGATACCTAAGAAAAACTAGATAAATACTAATCAAAAGATTGTGATTGAAATAAAGATAAATACACTGATTTGAATTGTTAACGGAATGTATTTTAGTGATGATTACATCTGAATCTGCTTTTCAAAAGCAAAATTTACTTATTACTGCCCACAGTCCTTACCATTACTCTCCAGTCTTGGCTTCATTCCCTCCACCCATTTTCACAAAATAAAATAAATATTTCTGGCAATAGGGAAAAATGTTTTTTTTCCCCTATTGCCAGAAATATTTATTGTTAAATACTTAATTTTGCTTCTTAAAATGTGTTTTAGCAAGTTTTACACAAACTATAAATAACTGGAAAAAATCAGAATTGTAGGTGATCAGGACTTAAGGTAAACTGTATTGACAAGTCTACAACAGAACAAACAGGTAATGAAATCTGCAGGACAATGACTTAGTGGATAAAAGCATTTGTTATGCATATCTAGTTATCTGGTGGTCATAAGTTAATCCCTGAGTCATGTAGTAAAAGTCCTCTTCTAATATTGAACAAAAAGAATAAAGAGAGAGAAGTGTCATCAGGATGAAAAATTAACAACACATCTCTGAACATGGACAGTAGGCTAATATAATCTACTTTTCCGGGTTGAATAAAGAAACCTGTTCAAAATTCAAAAAACATTGACAAATACAACAGTTACCCAAAGAAAAGAAGAGAAATACAATGGCTGAAATGGCATAGATAACAACCAAGATGAAGATATTCATCCAAAGAGATCAGTGTTGAATAATGATAATTCATTAGCTCAGAATTCATACAGAAATTAAAACAGTTTTATTATTTCCTAACTTCTATTAAGCTGACACTTGAAAACACTTTACGTGTTCCAGGTTTTGAAAGACACTTAGCTATTCTTATATATTTATATTCTCTATTTATTAATATGGCTTAAGATTGTTTTATTATATTATTTTTTCATTTCTGCCATATTATCAGAGGTAACATTAAAAACAACACCTTGGTTGTTACAAACCATCAGCTGTTCTTGTGGTAAGTAAAAAATTTCAAATAAAGACAAAGTGAATTATCAGACTTTCTGCTTGGAATTAATGTGTTTACACTTTCTTTTAATTTACAAATCAATGAAATTAATATGTAATTTAAATTCTATTTATTATATGAATTTTCAAAATATGAAATATGATTATTCGAAACTAAATTTAAAAATGTGGGTTAAGTATTACATTAATAAAATATATAAAAAATTTCATAAATATTCTGAGTTCTTAGAAATAAAATATGTTAAGCATTTGATCAATCAAGCAATCGTATTTTTCATGATTTTAGATGCATAAACAATCATTTTATGATTTTAAAACAATTTCATGATTTTAGAAGTATGAAATGTCAAAATTACATGAATATCAAACACAAATAACTTCAAAATTTAGGTTTCAATATAGTTACCTCATTTTATTTTTAACATAGCAATAACAAAGAAGTTAGTTTCAGAGATTATCATAAATGACCCTAATTGTCATTGAGCATTCTATAATTGATATTATGCCAAATGAAGCAAAGCATTATAAGTTGAGTCTGTCCTGTGTGATTTGCATATAACTCTGTTAATGGTTTCTGCTATCATCTCTAAACTGGATCTCCATAAAACATGAAGACTTGATAGAATCCCTGCAATAGTCCTAAAGAAATGTGCTTCTGTTCTCTCTAAACTCTACAATAAATGCTGTGCTGCTTCTTGCTTTCCTGCTTATTGGAAATCCCTTTCCCGTTCCTGTTTTAAGAACTCAGGTGAACTAATCCTTCTAACTATTGACCTATTAGTCTCCTCCTCTTTTTAGCAAAGTCCTTGACGCTCTAATCAACTCTGAATTGGTTAAGCATCTCACCTCAAAGGGTCTTCTTTCAGACAAACAATATGGCTTTCACTTCTCTAGGTCAACTGTTGATGTGTTAACATTTATTGCTGAAAGAGTTTATCAAGCTTTACATTTGACAGAGTTTGGCATGATGGGCTTCTTCACACATTGAAGGGTTATTGTATTTATGGACAAACTTTTGATTTGATTCAATCTTTCTTATCAAATCATGAAATGAAACTTGCTTGAATGGCCACTCTTCTAGATCTTTTTACATTAATGGGGTGGGGGTGTTCATCACAGTTCTATCCTTGAATCTACTTTATTCCTAATTTTCATCAACAACCTTCCAGATGTCATCATTTCTGGATCCAGTATATACAGGGTGCGATGGATAAATTGTCGTCTAAATTACGCAGACCACCAAAAAAAAAAAAAAAATTAAATAAAAATCGCCAATGGATTCAACTATGGCTTCCAAATGATTTCAGAAGCCTGCAACTCTTCTGGTCAGTCTCCTTGTTTAAGTTGGTAAATGCTGCCATAATCCTTGCCTTCAGTTCATCTCTGGTATTACAAGGATTGTTGGTTTATCGCTCAACTGCACCCCACACATATTAATCTAGGAGTTTGCAGCCTAGGAATTTGGTGTCCAAAGGTAAGTGGTGATGTGGTCACAGAAATTGTCTGACAGCGACGTCTTCCAGCAGCCACCCTCTTGACCCAGGGCAGCACTACCTCCTCAAAGCACTTGATGTAGGCCTCTATGTTTAGTCCGAGGCCCTATGGGAAGATGAATGGAGGCACAACATCACCATCACTAGTGATCACTCCAAACACTATGATGTTGACTGGATATATAATCCAACTCTTTCCAAATCCTCTGCACTATCTTCAGATTGACACCTAAACACTCTGAAATGTTCATATTGGAGATTCTGACACAATAGCCAAGCAGTACAGTATGCTGTTTCCAAATTTCTCACAGAGTGAATTGCATCATGGTGTTCTTTTTCTCACAAACGGTGCCCAGCTGACCCTACTATACAGTGCAGTTGACAAAATCAAAAACAATACCCATGTGCAAAATTAAAAATATAAAATGGCAACAATTTACCCATCATATCATTTATGTTGATGACACTATTTATTCCTATTTTAATGGTAATTCTGATAGGTCTGTTAAGGCCAATGGCAGCTGATCTCAAAAATGACCTTCAATCTGTTAACTGAGACAAAAAATGGCTTGTAAATTTTAACACAAACAAAACAAAATTGCTCTCTTTTCTTAGAGAACCTTTTTTTTACTTTCTATAAGCATGGCTGATGCTAACCTCCAGGAAAGTGACTCATTGCGTCTTCTGAAGGCTAACGTTTTCTACTGACATAAAGCAGAATGATTATATTAATCAAGTGCTAGGTCTGCTATTAGGAAAGATGGTTTATTTGTGTCATTCTAGACAATGTTTCTTGCCAGAATCTATCTCACACATTTATAAGTTTACCATGTGTCCATACATTGAATATTTATGACACATCTGGTATGGTGCTTCTGCTATGTATCTAGAGATTATGAACAAAATCCAAAGAATCTGCAGTATTATTGGTCCTAACCTGGCATCTAGGATTCAGTCACTTTCCTACCACCATAACATAGCTTCTCTGTACCTTTTCTATAAAATATTTTCATGGTAACTTTCCTCTTTTGTACTTTGACTTTACAAATTTAAGTGCAGTATTTGAAGTTAGGTTTCATCATTTGACAGTTCAAACTGCTAGATGTAACCATAATTTCTCTGTTAAGTTTCTTTTCTCACACTTCTTGATTATGGAACTCTCTTCAGGCTTCTTGCTTTCCTATTAATTTTAATGGTATGTTAATCATCATCCGTCTCCTTGAATTCTGTTCTTTTATTGTCCTCTCTCCTTAATTTTTCTCAGATTCTTTCACTCTCATTAACCCCTTGCATCTTAGTGGCTTTATTGCCTTGCTTAGAGAGAATATAATAAGCTAGTATTCAAATTGAGTTTTGGCAAGATCATTTCTTTCTTTGTTTTTATATGTATGACAATTTTTTATTTTCTTTAAATTTGGTTATTATAAAATTTTAAAACCTATGACAAAACTGAAAATAGCATGTGAGATTTTAAATTTTCATGTCAACCTTAAGTTTTTATACAATTTTAAATTTGCCAAGTTATTGACAAAATTAGAATTGTATAAAATCCACATGGGATTTTTCTCATAGATCCTTTAATTTATTCATAATTATTTGTATTCAATTTTACACCAGTCGTATATATTAGCCTTCCCTAGAGATTAAGTGACAGCAAGTCTCATCAATAACCCTCATTGTTTTTGCTAATTATTGTAATACTGTACCCTGGATAGATTTGATTATTCAGCAGAATTTGAACTCTTTCCACTTTTTCACAAGGATATTTGGGAATTATGTTATCATTCATATTGCACCTATTATTTTCATTTATTTTACAATATATTAATTCACTTCTAATTTTATTTATATTTTTACATTTTACTGTTTTCATTTATATTTAATATTATTTTTAACACAAATAACTATGTTGTATGTTAACCCTGTAGAGGTTGGAGTACAGGACCACAGCCTCACTACAGTTACTGCTGTAGTTTCTGCAGCAAGTAGGTTATTACCAGGTAGAGTTCTTAGCCCCACGCCCAAAATACAAATATAGCTTCACTTAATTTAAAATACTTTCAGTTTTATTTATTTTATTTATCCTATAGTTTTATTTACTTTGTTTCTATTACAGATTTTTGTGAACAAATAGTTTTACCCATAAATTAAAAAACAGAAAATGTTTTATATATTATTAATATATTATCTTTCATTTTATCTTATAGCTTTTGTTTGCACAGTTTTATCTAATTTAAAAACCACATGGAACATTTTTTTTTTATCTATAAATGTAACTCCTTTCATAGACTTCCCGCACCCTGCACAGTTCATGATTTATTTTATAGTGGTTTTCTTTTGTGCCTATTTATATAAATTTTCTTTTTCACTTAGCTTATCTTTCTTCCTTTTTTCTTCACTAGCCTGTCTGCCTATTAATTGGACTTGGAAGGTATTTATTAAACTTATGTCTAGCACAAGGTCAAATAAGGAGGAAAAATAATAGCAGAAAGATTATGTTGCACCAATTTTACAAGTGGGGTGGACCTACTTACCTTAATAGTTTTTCTATCTGTACCAATTTACTGGCACCAGTGAAAAATATGCAACTACCTCTGCCACAAAGCAAAGACTGTGTTAACCAGTTAGTGAAAAATAAGCATTACTATAATCATGGTTTATCACACTAACTTACTAAACTGTTCCATAGTGGGGGATCTGCATTTACTAACAAGTCTTGGCTTAGTCTGGCACAAGGCCATTATGTCACCTAAGATCAAATTAAAAACTACTAGTAAACCAAGCTATAGAATATGCTTGTTAATCATCATGCTATGTAACACAACCAAATAGTTAACACAAATATTAGTAGGTCACCCAGTGAGGATCAAACTCACTGCACCATTAAATTGGATTGTTTGGTCTGAATTGAGCCTGCTAACCAAAGTTTTATGATGCATACAAATAGCTACCTATTTGTCTGGCACAAAGTAACAATAGTGAGAGAACTCAGTGAGAATCAAACTCACTGTATTACTAAATTGGTTGGTCTGTGAGATATGCTTGCTAACCTTCATGCTATCATAGGTGACCATTAAATGACCTTGGAAAGAAATAAAAATATTTTAGTCTATTTCTCCACTTTTTAATGATAAAAGATTATAGTTAAAGCCCTAAGGAGTTCTATTAGAAAGGTTTTAACCTGATCTAGAAAAATTTTTCCCCTTCAACCAACAGCCAGTAACTATAGATAAGGAGGATTTAAATTTTTTTATTTGTCCCCTGTTTCTTTTATAACTTTATATGTGCTCAGCAATTCTTTTTTTATTTTGTATATTCTTCTTGTAATAAGACAGTATACAATAACCAAGGTTATCTGACAATACATCAGCTAAAAGGTCTTGATTTTCTTTATTCACATTAACAAAGTAGAAAATAAAACCAAAAAGAAAAAAATAAAACCAAAAAGAAAAAAAAATATGATATATAAGCATATAGAGATTAGAAAGAAAGACTTTCTCATCTTTATAGTACAATATAAAATACTTTTTATCAGAAATAATTTAAGAATAATGAACTGTGTACACTCTTTCCTTTTGAAGTGGAGAAGACATGCATATTCATTTGAATTTTAATGATTTATTGAATTTAAATTAGCAAAACTAAAATGAAAAATAAGATTTTAACCACATGGGAATGGATATTTTTATCTGACATATTAGCCAAATATGTAATCAGCCCCCCCAGAAGGATTATTGCTTTCATTGCCTTTATCACTATTTGAAAATTGTCTTGAATCATTTGATTCACTTCCATAAGACACAAGACAAATAAATTTCTAACGAGATATCTATCAACCCTTCTCAAATGGTTATTAAATAAATAAATCACTTTTTCTTAATAAAATATTAGAAAATTTATGAAAAATATGGTATTTTTCAGTAAAAAAAGATAGATACAGAGAAAACAGGTGTTAATATATAATGTGATGATAAAAAGTTTGTTTGGGCTGAGAACTTTTCAGCACTACCAGCTACTAAGAGGGTGGATTTATCATGACAATAACTTGGAGCATCAGGATTCTTTTATTCTTATCTTGGACTTGCCCAACCTTGCATAAAATCTCCCCCAATCTTTGCTGCAGACTGTAGGACATACCAGTCTTAATGAAGTAGAATTTCTCATCCCTAAGCTAGAATCACTTCTTAGATTATATGTTCTAAATCTCAATCAGAAGTAATGTAGTTGAATGTTTTAAAGTAATATTTACGAGAATATGATATATAAATTTCTATATATCAGAACAATGTTAGGTAATTGAATGACAAAGTGGGAAAATTTTGCGTAACACATTTCGTCCTATAGGACTTCATCAGATTAAAGTAATGTTTTTATTGATATGTGTAGGAGAGAGAGATATAAACAAGTGTCAGTTATAATTATGTATTGAAGAGAAACGCTGAAGATGTAGGAATGTTGAATAAATATATATATATGTGTGTGTGTGTGTGGATTTAGTAAGCTTAGTTTAGTACAGCATAAGGTCACCAATGTTGATATTCAGGGAGGATCATACTCATTACAGTAGTAATGATCTGTTAAACTAAATTTTAACCAACATAATACACTTGTAGAAAAGTCAATTTTCAGTAAAGTTTTTTTCCCTTTTTTTGCTAAAAATATATAGTTTCTCTTAAAATACACCTAAAGGTTAATTTGGTATTTAAAGAATACACATTGTATTTAATGGCATACAAGATCCTCCATTTACATTCAATGTTACAATATTAGCATTATTATCTGTCAAAAATGATGAGATGATTATGTATAGATCAGCATTTCATGAAAATTGTTACACATATACAGACAAAAATACATTTACAAATATACACTGTTTTATACATGTGGATTATGGAATTAAGCTAGGTACAAGCACTGGTAGTCTATGACACTTGAATAAACATTAATTTATTAGATATCTCCCTCAACTTTATATATAAAATCCTGGAGATTTAACAATTGTATTTTTTTTAGAAAAAGCTCAAATACAATAACAGATCTCTCATCTGCCATCAAATATGGTAATTTTTATCCTTAAAGTTGACATGAATTTATACAAAATATCTTGAAATCTTAATGAAACACTAGCAAAAGATAACAGTGAAATTTCTAGTTCCAACAAAAGAGAAAATATGGATTCAGTTTGCAATGCAAGACTAAGTTAGATATGTAAATAAATATTACAGCACAAAGCAGTGATACATCAAGTATATATTTCAGTAGGTCAGTGTTCAGAGTAATTGATAAGATCATTTAAAAAAATGCATGTATAATATTTATTAGGCCATAGTGTAATAGTTTACAACCTGGGCTTCAACTATAATATTTGATTCATGCAGAAATTTCTAACACTCAATATCATCTTTCACCAGTTGCCACCAGTTCTTGTGTTTTTTTATTAGGTAGGGGGGAGAGAAGAGTAAAAGAGGAGTACTACAAACATACAGACACAAAACAGACTCTACTGTGTTTGTGTGTTTGCTGGAGATAAACAAAAGTAATTTATATCATTATTACTGTTGAGGATGATAATTATCTCAGTTTTGTTGCTATGTTGTTTTAAAATTATTAAAATAAAAAAAAAAAATAAAAAAAATATAAAGTTATAGAAAATTGACAGAAAAATAAATTTTGCCTGACTTTTTTATTTGTTTTCAAATCGTCATCAGGACCCATTCACATTGGGATCATCATCCTCTCTCCCTATAACCTTTCTCCCCGCTGGTGGCAGTAATGGAGATGGCTGTGAATCAGAGAGAGTTTGACAAGGCCATTCGCATGAATTTGATTTTGGCGGACAACTCTGGGCAACAGAGAAGCCCACACACTTGGCCAGAAGTGCCTCCCTCGTGACTCAAAGGGGATATGTTTGCAATATATATTTATATAATTTATTAGGAATTAATCCTGTCATTTTTTTTTACAGATATTATGATTGTATTCATCTCAATCAAACCAGCATGTTTAGCCATGAAAATACAATTGGGAAAAATTGACTTACACACACACATATATATGTATATATATATATATATATATATATATATATATATATATATATATATATAGAGAGAGAGAGAGAGAGAGAGAGAGAGAGTGATAGTTACCCTTTTATCAAAAACTTCCACTTTGTGGAACAGACTATCACATAAGTGCTTCCCTGAACACTTCAAGACAAGAGTCAATTTCCATCTTTATTCTATATTTGCATAATCTTCACTTCCTACAACCTTGTCTTCCCTTCATATCACACAACTCATGATTATCATTTTAACTGTAATTCTCTACCTTGAGTGGCTCTCAACCATTGATTTACATGAAATTTAGTATCAAAATTGTTCAAAATATAATGAAAAAATCCTCATTTTCAGGTTTTTTTTTGACATATTAGAATAAAGTGCATCATTTGTCCTTTTGAAAATAAACAAATTTAAGTGAATTTTGCGATATACCAGATTTTAGTATGCATATATATGTCCAAAGTTAAGCAGAACAAAACACTCTTTACTTTAGTAATTACTAAGTTGAGCTTAAATTAGCATAAAGTCTCAAGTGGGACACCCAATGAGCAATGGATTGATGTGATATTTTGCTAACTACTGTTTCATGACGAAGCATACACCTTTCATACTAACATAAATATTATAGCAGAAAATTATGAAAGGTGGTCCAAATTTTGTTTTTTATTAAGATGAGGGATAATTTAGACATGGTGAGGCCCGAAGCTGTAAAGCATTTATTTAGTAATTGATAACAGAAAATAATTGCTTCCACCATACTACTGCTAGAGTGGTGCCTATAGACTGTGTGGCCCTAAGGTATAACTTGTTAGTTGTAGTTGAGATCTAGATCAAACCCTGATAAACTGATATCAGCTAGATTCAGCCTCTAACAAAATCGGGAGAAAAATCTTTTCAGACCATCCACAGAAAGCCATTTTATTATTTTCTTTACAAGTAGATAAAACTAAAAATTATCATCACAAAAATGTATTAGAACCTACTATTATAGATAAAAAACAAATTTATTTCCAATAGGTACTTACTAAGTTTAGCTTAGTCAGCACTAGTTCAAAAGTGTGTGGCATCCAGTGAGGATCAAAGTCAATACTGTCATAATATAATGGTAATGATAAACTCGCTGACCATTGTCCCTTTGGTAAAATAACCAAATTTAGTTTTACTACACTTAAGTTAGTCTGATACAAAGCCACAAGTGTGGAGTGCTCAGTTAGCATTGAACCCACATTAGAAGAATGTTCTGTATTGTTAACTTGTTAACCACTGCTTTGCAGTAATCCTTAACACCAAGTGTACAGTGAACTCACTACAATGTTGAAAGTTAGCATTCTAACTTTTGAGTCAATACTCCACAAATATATATTATATATATATATATATATATATATATATATATATATACACGCACACCCATGGTAAAAAGATACAAAAAGGTTAAAAAAATAAAAAATAAAATACTGTTACTTTAATCAAAATATATTTGCGAAACATTTACATTTAATTAAAAAATGTAGTTTATCAACAAACAAGTGGAAATTTTAAGCTTTTAATTAATTTAAACAAACATTGAAAAAAGGATTTTTTTGGTTGGTCATAAAGATAAGACCATGTGTGAATAAAAAACAAATTACTGGACAAAAATTTTAGAATTAGTCAGTGTGCTCATAGATTCAGCTGTGTAGACATCTATGTAGCTCATTTTTAGTATTAAATTTCAGATTTTAAAATGACTAAGGGTAAAATTTTTAACAAAATTTGAACAGAGCAGGATTGTTGAACTTCAAAAATGTGGTCTTCTGCAACAAGCCATTGCAAATGAAATTGGTTATAGCAGAACTGTCATTGCTAACTTCATTAAAAATCCGGATCTGTATGCTTCTAAAAAATCAAGCAGTTACCCCAATAAAATCTCACCATCTCTAGATAGATGCATTAGGTGAAAAGTTAAGAGATTCCAGCCTAACATCAAATCAGATAAAAGCGTATACAGATGCTGAATGCCGCTCTTGAACAATTTGACAGCATTTAAATAAAAAAAGGGTTTAAGAACTTAAAATGGCTGCAGAGGCCTCGCCTTCTTCTTCAACATAAAACTTCCCATTTACAATTTGCTTCCGATTATCAAACTTAGGATGTGGATAAATGGAAGAAAGTGTTGTTTTCAGACAAGAAAAAATTCAATCTTGATGTCCCAGACAGTTTTCAGTGTTACTGGCATGCAAAAGATGTCCCAAAAGAAATTTTCTCAACACAACACAGTGGAGGTGGATCAATTATGGTCTGGGGTTCATTTTCATACAATGGAACTCTTGAGTTATAGGAGGTAAAACAGCTGCTAGTTACACTGATATGTTACGAAAGGCATCACTAATTACTGAAGGCCCTCATCGATGTGGAGAAAACTGGATCTTCCAGCAGGACAATGCTGCAATCCACAATGCTCTCCAGATTGAAACCCAATCAAGAATGTTTGAGGATGGATGGTAAAGGATGTTTATAAACATGGATTGCAATTTGAAACTGTAGATGCTCTTCATGCTGCAGTTTATGCATCCTGGGCGAGGATCCCAAGCACCCTCATGCAGAATTTAATAATGAGTATGCTAAAGTGAATTTTCAAATTTTTTCACAAAAATGGAGGATATACTGAGAATTAAATTGTCATTGTGACTTATTTGTTTTGTATTTGTTATTTTTATTTACATGGTCTTATCTTTATGACCAACCCAAAAAAATCCTTTTTTCAATGTTTGTATAAATTAATCAATTAAAATCTTAAAATATTCACTTGTTTGTTGATAAACTATATTTTCTAATTTAATGTAAATGTTTCACAAATATATTTTGATTAAAGTAACTGTATTTTATATTCTTTTTTACCATTTTGTATCTGGTCTTAAGATTTTGATCAGGAGTGTATATATAAAAGATAGAATAGTTTACACTGAGGTCAACACTGAGCAGCAACAGTCCGTTTCATGCTTGAATGCAATCTTCAGGCCATGTATGTTGTGTAGTGGCTCAACTATTATGTGCTGATCAGTGAGATATTATGGGTAGCAAGGTCAACTATTTCTGGATAAATGTATTATCCTAATGGCTATTGGATAGGTGGCAACAGTTACATTTCAAATTATTCTGAAGGCTATTTGAGTAGAAATAATTGTTGGTCAGGATGTGTCTATTTGTGGCCATTGTAAAGTGTTGTCTGTTAACTTTTAACAATAATAAAGTAATCAATAATAAATAATGAGTTAAAAGTTAACAAACAACACTATACAATAGCTATAAATAACTGCATTCTGAACCACAATTCAGAAGGAAGGAAGAAACAAAAATGTGAGAATTGCCCTCTGAGGCTGAAACTTAATTAATAATAGGATCTGCATAATAAATGCACTTTTATGATTTATATTTACGCTCACCTTGTACAAAATATATCAAAACTGAGTTTACTGTTGGTATCCACATGTACATGTACAAGGGGTCAAAAACTGCTCATGCCCCTTTGATATATCCCTTTTGAGGACATCTCAAGTACCCGGTCAGCACATGGGTCTCCTCCCAAAAGAGGTGTTATGCCCAAATGGGTGAAGGCTCCCAAAGTCTGACCTTATCAATAAGGGTCACATAAAAAATAGTTTTTGGAAGTATATTTACCAACATATATTTTATACTTTGCCCAACTTAGTTCTTGCTTAATGGAGATAATTAATTTGTGGATTTAGAATTAAAAATCAAACTTTAAAAAATATCTTTGTTATTCCTTTTCAATCTGGTCTGTGATCTTTATACATAAGTGATTGTTTTATTGATGGCACTTATAATTAAATTGCCTAGTTATTCAAATAAAGTCATTTTCTACACTGCAAATGGTAACCACTCTTTAGCATTTAGGCCACACCTTAAGAGTAAAGGGAAGTAAGCAATGCTGACATTTTTTAATAGTATATTTAAAAAAATATAACAAATAAATTATATTTTAACACACTATGAAAAAAATAACAACATTGGGAAGAGTTTATCTGGTTTATCTATTCTACATGAACAGCTTTACAAATAGTTCTCAAAAGTGGTACACACACTTAAACCCCGTGGTAGCTTTTAATATTAAAAAATCTTTTTGTCCTTCATGGAAAACAGGGGGCTCTACCACTTTTCTGTTATTTGAATTTGTTTTTCAGAGCAATAATTACTTTTTGTAATGGTTTGGTGTTTGGCTATAATTCCCCTTTGGACAATAAAAATATTTGTGTTCACCAAAAAAATCAATTTTACAGGACAATTTTTCCCCCTCAAAAGATATTCCTACTTTTCATATTTTTTCATTGGAAATTTGTTAGGAACAAATGAAAGCTATTTTGTTTTACATCTAGGCAGACCTCTGGATATCCATACTTTGATTCTAAGTAGAGTACACAGATAGATTGATACATGGTAGAAGGATCAATCTCTACAATAATAATATCATTCTTTTTTAGGGGTATTATACTAGACATTATGAATGAAATTGGATGTTTTTTATTATATATACAAAAAAAAAAAAAAAAAAAAAAGAAAATGAATCAAATGGATTAAAGAACACAATAAAATTAGAAAGCAATGTATTAAAAATAATTGATTAATGATAAAAGTAGAAAGGATTAAACATTGAAATATTAACACATTCACAATTCTTGCTCATCAAATATTGATTACCAACATGCATTATTACAAATTTCTTTTTATTATTATTTTGAACTGGTTTCCTCATTTTGCTAACTTTTTTTTAGCCAATTGGTTTTTGATAAGCGTAATCTACATGAGACAATTTGATTGGATTCTTTGACAAATTAAACTGCAGAAATCAGGATAAATAACTTGTTTCCATATCTCAGGAATTTGTTAATGATTTTGTAAAATGTCAGGATATAGGTAATCAAGTCTTCCCAGTTTCCTTTTCAATATTATCAGTGAATTACCATGAATTCTTTGGAAGATAGTAGAGTGAATTTTTGCTATTTTCTCCCTGATTTAAAATTCAGAATTGTCCTTCTACGAGACAGGCACTATCCAAGTGTACAGAATACTGTCAATCTTTCTATTTAACCCATAACTAGGGAGAAGAGATGGAGTTATGCCTTTGCCAAAGAATAGTGAGAAAGTGAATGCAACAGAGTAGACCCAAATTTGAGCAACCAAAGTAAGTTTCTCAGCTTTAATCTTTCTATGTGATAGTAATAATTTTAGTTATGAAATTCTGAGGTGAAATATTTTCATTCTTGCACAAATTTTTAACTAATTTATTCTTCAGCTATTAAATTAAACTGCATGAATTAGGAATAGAGTAGTAACTTTGAATAAGACTAAGACATATTTCATATTTTGGAAGTTCACCCAAAACTATTTCATTTTTTTTTCTGAATTCTCAGCTTAATTTAAGAGTAAAGATCATTTAAAAATTAGAAACATCAAAAAAAATAGTAAGGAGTAGAAACTAATAAAATACATATGAAATGAAAAATACTTCTCAAAACAAATGTAGTGTTACCTTCAAGAGAATTACCTTTCATACACATAACTATATATATATATATAGAGGAGGCACGGTGGAGTAGTGGATATCGGCTTGGATTGAGGAATCGGAGAGCCGAGTTCGAATTCCAGTCGAATCCATTACATTCACTTACGTGCTAATACCCTTGGGAAAGGTATGAATCCTCTTCTTCTCCCTCCAGCTATGGGTAAAATGGCAGGACAGACTGGGTTCTATAGCCTTGGATAGCAACTGGTCTAGGAGAAGGACAACTCTGAATTCAAAACCTGCGGAAGGTCGTTTGGGAACCTTGTGGCATTCGGTGCACCAGGTCTCTGTATTCGTCCCTCCAAAAAGTGTGGATGGTCCTGCACGAGGCCTTCACCACTATAATCAAATCTCATGTGCCGGTGTCGGGCTGTCGGTTTCCTGGAAACTGATCTGCTTGACCCTCATACGTCGAATCTCAACGACCAGAGAATTCGGAGCAGCATGTATATCCAGCTCTTATCTCAAATAACAACTTAAAAGAGACTGTTTGACCAACACAAGGATTGTTAAAAGATTCATGTTAAAAAGATAAAAAAATAAAAAAAACAAATGAAAACTACAGACAAAAGTTCATTTTCTCCATCAAGACATTCATTTCTGTAGTTCAGTGCTAGCAGCAAGTAGAAATATTTCTCCTCCCAATGATGGCCATTTCGGCCGAAACTAGTCGAGGAATCTAAATGAAATAATAATAAAAAAACGAAAGAATATAAATCTACAACCCAGTGTGTCTGAAGATTTTAATTTTTTAATATTTTTTATTGTTCAAAATATATATATATATATATATATATATATATATATGTATAAATTTTGTATGAAATTCATTTTTTATTTATTTTTTTCATAAATAAATAGACTGCTCTAATATTTTAACAGTAAGCTATAAATATTGACATATTATGATCGTCAAGTTTCAATATGTGCCTGATGACTGCCATACACATGAAACTCAGAGTTGTACCAAAATGTGAGGAACAAATGTATGTTTATTATTAGTCTGTGTGTGTATATATATATATATATATAAATTGAAGTGCCAAAAAAATTAGAGACCACTACCTAACTTGTAGTTCTTTCCTTAACTTGCATAATAATCATTGCAGAATTATATATATATCCATGCAAGTTCCAAAGTTGTCCATAACTGAATAGTATCTATTGGGTGTGGCTGCAGGGAAATAAGCCCTATACATATTCAATTGAATTTAAATTTGTCAAGTACAGGAATCAATGGAATGTCAAAAAGTCAACCAATCATTTCTGGAATTCGTTTTGGAGTCTCTCTCACCATCACATTGTGCATGGGTATGTTGCTAGAACAAGGAAACATGGTAAGCAAATGAGGATGCAAATGGTCTACAACAAGATCTGTATATGTCACACTTGTCAACAGAGATTGTACTTTTACCAATGGTCTTTGTAACTTTCAACAGAACACTAGAATTAGAGGCACCAGTTTTCACACCCTACTAACTATCTAGATTCATAGTTTTATGCAGTCTCCTCCATACATGAACATGCTTGTCTACCTGAAAGAGCTGAAAACATGACTTGTCATACTAGTCAACTTGGTGCTAGACTCCCACAGTCCAATAGCAATATTTTCTGCCTTAGGTGATACATAACAACTGATGCTGTGCTGTCAATAATGATATTCTTGTTGGTTAACAACTATAAAATCCCACAAAATACAGTAAATACTGTACAGTGCATTGATTTATAGGTTAGGTGGTGCCAGCATTGAAATGAGATGTGATTTGATACAATACTCTCCTTAATTGGGTGGTTACTATAATTGTCAATTGCTGACAGTCCTCTTTTTATAACACCTAGGGGCATCCATAACTTTCACCTGCCACTGATGTCTGTCTGGAATTTACATATTCCTGGTATACTGTAGCTACTCTTAACTGAGAAAAACCCCAAGCAGTTGCCACCTTAGAGATAGATGCCTCATCTTCCTAGCTCCAATAATTAAGTCTGCTTTGCAGTAAAGTGGTGTTAAATCCTGTCTGTATCCTACAGCTGCCACAGCTACTGATTCACTATCTACAATATATTTACTAGAGGGTAAAAACATTCAGCATACTGCCATTCCTAATTTTTTGACACTTTATATATATAAAACTGATATTCACATGGCTGACTATTATGACATTATTTTGAAATTAATATAATTGCTCTGCTATTTGGTATTGAGCACTATTTGATGTATGTAATCAAAATGCTCCTTACAAAATAGTTATATATATATATATATATAAAATGATAGTTGTTTGTATTAGGCTACAGTTTACTGTTAAAAAGAGGCAAAATTAAAAGCTAAAAACATTGGTATTTATCAAACTTATAAACATTCAATAAGTGAATGTTTTTGGTTGATAAGTACATAAAAGATTATTTGCTTTAAACTTAAGAAAACAAATATCATTACAGAACCGATAAATTTATAATAGACAAGAGCATAAATAGTATTGAAAAAAATTACTAGTCTTCTTCAGAATAAGCAAATCATTCATTTTTATTTCTAATTTGATCAGCATTACTCCTAGAAATTCTATGGTGATTTCATTAAGTGTGCTTGGCTTGGAATAATAGTTAGCAAACTCATTTAGCAATGTACTGAATTTGATTTTCACATGCACCCCCCCCTTTCACTCACACACACTTCAATTACATCAGAATAGGAATGTGAACCTAGCTTTAGGTAACAGTACTGGTAGCCTAAAAGGTTAAAGCATAATCCACGAATGATGATTTCAAGAGTTATTGGATGCAAGTTTCAGTCTTGCTTAAAAATATTTCTTTGTTCTGAACTTCCTTCAGTTAAACACATCAATAAATAACAACCAAAAAATGCAAGTAATCAAAACTAACAATAAAATGTGTAATAATAAAATTACTTCATTTCAGAAGAGATTAATTTTAGAACAGTAGAAAATCTGGGTTAACTAGTCCACAAAACACAGACAGTTCCCAAATGTCAGCCACTCACAATGTAAGGCCCATGAACCAGTATTACTAAAGTGGCTTTGGATTTGCAGGTGTCCAAACAAATCCATCTACCTGAGAAACTCAACTTGTAACAGGTTGACCAATGCCCAAGTTCAGCATTCCAAAGTAGTAGAACCAGATATCCAAACCCAGAACAGAGACATCAGCTCCTCATATTGTCAGGGTGTGTGGAAATTGAGATTTTGTAATTACATACACACGAGGAAATATCCAACAGGATGAAAGACATAAGAGAATGCACGTTTAACTTTTCAAAATACACGTGTTATGACAATACTAATAAAAAATTATTGTTAATGGGATAATTTTCAGCACCACCTAATATGTTTAGATTACTTTAAAAAATAATTTAAATCAGTTGAAAAAAATTGAAGATATTTGTAATATAAGACTAGGTAAAGAAAGCACCTTCCTCGTAATCATTCAATGTTGTTGTTCTTTGTATGAATGGTCTTCTTGAATTTATTTATTTATTTTTTTTGAGGAGAGGTAATAAAAGCAAAGTTGTGCTGATTTATCCAGGCTTATAATTTTTCACCTCTACTAGTATAACAAACACTTTGCCCACTTTTTCTTCCATCTCTAAGATTATCAGCAGTTAGCCTGCCTGCTGCTGAACAACACACACAAGCAGCTACTACAAAATAATGGTTAGCAAACAAATATTGCAAGCTGTTGTTATGGAGTTAAATCCACACAGGGTGCCCAACTATTATAGCCCCATATAATTGCTATTAGGCTTGATCCTCACAGAAATTAGCCTTGTGTCAAACTAGGCTAAACTATTTACATCAACCATAAAGTGAAGGCTAGCAAATTAGTCATACAAGTGAGGTGAATCATCATGGAGTGCTCTATTATAATCTTGTGTCAGACTAGGCTAAGCTGAGTAATTATTTAAGTACTTACTATAAAAAGTGGTTAGGTAGCTACATTCACAGACTATTTCTTGTTTGACTGTCATACACTCACTATTGTGGCTTTTTAGCTAACCAAAACTAAACTTAATACATATCTATTTACTGGACATATATAGTGCTATTTTCACTAAAGCTTGCCTTAATTCTTGACGCTCCATTTTTGGGGCTTATTTTCAATATGCAACATAGAGACTGGGTGTTGAAATATGCTTAAACAAATATTAATTTAATTTTATTTTAAACAGTATTTAATTTTGTCTACCAGCTGCACATTCAAGAAGATTTATACAAGTGTGCCTTCCAGCAGGATTCAAAACCTGTCATAACTACTCAGTTTCATATCTACAACAAAGCAATTTCTAAAGAATTAATGGATATATTTTTTTAATCCAACATATTTTTATTACTTTAACACCATTAAAAATAACATTTAAAAAAAAAAAAAAAAAAAAAAAAAAAAAAATGCCAGATTAAAAAATAAATCCATTAATTCTTTAGAAATTGCTGCTTATGTTTCAGAAGCAAAACTGAACAATTATGATTTTTGAGAAAATCTAAGTAAATGTACTTTAAAGCTCTTCATAACTGAGTGGTCAAAGCACATTGGATTAAGCAGGGATGTCTCCTGCAGAGGAGGCAGGCTTGAATCCTGTGTGGGGGCACATTTTCTTGAATAAGTCTTCTTGAATGTGCAGATTGGGCGACAAAACAAAATACTGTTTAAAATAAACAGAGTGTCTACTCAGTAGCCACTAAAATAATGTTTAAAGTTATATAAACTAGAACACATATACAGTAGCAACTAAAAAACAACTTTAATTATTTTTTTCAGTTTTTCCCTGCAACTAGAAGTGGTAATGGTCATTGCTTATATAATCATTAGAGTGAATGAAAGATCTTAAGTTATTTAATAAATCCTACATGTGATATTATGTTATATAAACACTAACTCCATATTTACCAACGAGACTAATTTGATATACTAAATATTTTCTATGTTTTTATATATATACACATACACACACGTGTGTGTATGTGATCAAAACTCAAGTCTTTGGAACTTTTTTTTATTAAAGTTCATCACTAACTGGAAAAAACTTTCATTTATATCTTTAAAGTGACTTAGTTTTAAAAAAATTTTATTTTTCAGAAAGAAAAAAGTTAAAGATTGAGAGAGAGATAAGAGAATGAAAGAAAAAAAACAGGGATAAATCAAGAAAGAAAACAGAGGAAACCAGTAGGAATTGGAAAAGCAATGAGAGAAACATAGAGAGGAGGGAGAAAACAAAAGTAAGAAGAAGCGAAAGAAGAAACTAAGTGGGTAAGTAAGAAAAAACTGAAAAAAAATGGGAAAGAGTGGACAAAGACTGTAAATAAATAACAACAATAGAGAGAAACAAAGAAAGGAAACCGAGTGGAGAGAGAGAGAGAGAGAGAGACAAAGAAAGGAAACCGAGTGGAGAGAGAGAGAGAGACAAAGAAAGGAAACCGAGTGGAGAGAGAGAACAAGAAATGAAACAGTGAAGAGAAAAACAAACTGAATGTAGAGAGAGAGAGACAAAGAAAGGAAACCAAGCGAAGAGAGAGAGATAAAAAAAGAAACCGAGTGGAAAGAGACAGAGAGAAAAAACAAAAAGGAAACTGAGTTGAGAGAGAGAGAGAGAGAGAAAGAGACAAAAAAAAGAAAGGAAACCGAGTTGGGAGAGAGAGAAAGAAAAAGGAAACCGAGTTGAGAGAGAGAAAAAAAAATGAAATCGGGTGGAGAGAGAGAGAGAGAGAGAGAGAGAGAGAAAAAAAGAAAGGAAACCGAGTTGAGAGAGAGAGAGAAAAAGAAAGGAAACTGAGTGGAGAGAGAGAGAGAAGGAGAAAAATAAAAAAAGGAAACTGAGTGGAGAGAGAGAGAGAAAAAAATGAAACCGGGTGGAGAGAGAGAGAGAAAAAAGAAACCGAGTGGAAAGAGACAAAGAGAAAAAACAAAAAGGAAACAGAGTTGAGAGAGAGAGAGAGAGAGTAAAAGAAAAAAAAAGGAAACCGGGTGGGGAGAGAGAGAGTGAGAAAAAAAAAAAAAAAAACTGAGCACAGAGAGAGAGTAAAAGTAAGGAAACCGAGTGGAGAGAGAGAGAGAAAAAGAAAGGAAACCGAGTGGAGAGAGAGAGAGAAAAAGAAAGGAAACCGAGTGGAGAGAGAGAGAGAAAAAGAAAGGAAACCGAGTGGAGAGAGAGAGAGAGAGAGAGAGAGAGAGAAAGAAAGGAAACCGAGTAGAGAGAGAGAGAGAGAGAGAGAAAGGAAACCGAGTGGAGAGAGAGAGAGAAAAAAAGAAAGGAAACCGAGTGGAGAAACAAAGAAAAAAAAAATCTAGTGGAGAAAGAGAGAGAAAAACAATGAAGGGAAACCAAGTGGCGTGAGAGACAATCTGGGGAAACTGAGTGGCGTGAGAGACAATGAAGAGAAATTAACTGAGGCGAGAGATAATTAAAAACTTAGGAACTGGGAGAGATGAAGACTTAGTAAAATGAGTGGCGGGAGAGACGAAGAAAGACTTAGTAAAATGAGTGGCGGGAGAGACGAAGAAAGACTTAGTAAAATGAGTGGCGGGAGAGACGAAGAAAGACTTAGTAAAATGAGTGGCGGGAGAGACGAAGAAAGACTTAGTAAAATGAGTGGCGGGAGAGACGAAGAAAGACTTAGTAAAATGAGTGGCGGGAGAGACGAAGAAAGACTTAGTAAAATGAGTGGCGGGAGAGACGAAGAAAGACTTAGTAAAATGAGTGGCGGGAGAGACGAAGAAAGACTTAGTAAAATGAGTGGCGGGAGAGACGAAGAAAGACTTAGTAAAATGAGTGGCGGGAGAGACGAAGAAAGACTTAGTAAAATGAGTGGCGGGAGAGACGAAGAAAGACTTAGTAAAATGAGTGGCGGGAGAGACGAAGAAAGACTTAGTAAAATGAGTGGCGGGAGAGACGAAGAAAGACTTAGTAAAATGAGTGGCGGGAGAGACGAAGAAAGACTTAGTAAAATGAGTGGCGGGAGAGACGAAGAAAGACTTAGTAAAATGAGTGGCGGGAGAGACGAAGAAAGACTTAGTAAAATGAGTGGCGGGAGAGACGAAGAAAGACTTAGTAAAATGAGTGGCGGGAGAGACGAAGAAAGACTTAGTAAAATGAGTGGCGGGAGAGACGAAGAAAGACTTAGTAAAATGAGTGGCGGGAGAGACGAAGAAAGACTTAGTAAAATGAGTGGCGGGAGAGACAAAGAAAGACTTAGTAAAATGAGTGGCGGGAGAGACAAAGAAAGACTTAGTAAAATGAGTGGCGGGAGAGACAAAGAAAGACTTAGTAAAATGAGTGGCGGGAGAGACAAAGAAAGACTTAGTAAAATGAGTGGTGGGAGAGATAAAGAAAGACTTAGGAAAATGAGTGGCGGGAAAGACAAAGAGAGACTTAGGAAAATGAGTGGCGGGAAAGACAAAGAGAGACTTAGGAAAAAAACGAGTGGTGGGAGAGACAATTGAAGGAAACAGACTGATGGAAAAATAATGAAAGATTTAGAAAACCGAGTGGCAGGAGAGACAAAGAGAGACATTAAAACCAAGACAAACTTAAGAAAAGAGAGAAGAAAGAATGAATGTGAAAAATTTTTTTTTAGCAATATCGGTTTAAAAGGTAAATAAAAAGAAATACTGAAAAAACTAGGTGAGAGTAAAAGAAAGACCAATATAACTTGAAGGGGAGAGGAACAATGAAAGACTGATGAAATTGATGGGGATGAACAAAGAAAGTCAGATGAAATTGAGTGTGAATGGGGAGGAACAAAGAAAGGCAGATTAAATTGAGAATGGGGTGTAACAAAGAAAGACAGATGAAATTGAGAGTGGGAATGGGGAAGAACAAAGAAAAGCAGATGAAATTGAGAGTGAGGAACAAAGAAAAACTGATAAGTCCAGGAGCAGTGTGAGACAAGCGGTGTAAGATGAAGAATGAAAAACTTATGAAACTGGAGAGTGAGAAAGAAAGAACTGAAGAAACTAAGAAAAAAGTTAAAAATAAATAAAATGTAGAAATTGAGATGGACGGAAAAAGACTGAAGAAACTGGGGGAGGGGGATAGTTAAACTTAAGGGAGAGAAAAAAAACTTAAACTTAGGGAAGGGAGAAAAAAAATTTAGAAACTTGGGATGGGCAGAACTTTCTTAAGTTAAGGGGGTGGATAAAACTTAATAAAATGGAAGGGGAGGAGAAAAAACTAACCGGGGAGAGGACAAAAACCATAAGAAACCGGTGGGGGTAAGGAGAAAAAAAATAAGAAACCGGGGGTAGGGAGAAAAACTTAATAAACAGGTGGGGGTAAGGAGAAAAAAAAACTTAGGCAAAAGGGGGAAAGGAGAAAAACTTAAGAAACCGAAGAGAGGGAAAAACAAACTGAAGAAACAGAGAAAGTCGGGAAAATGAAGAGAAAGAAGCAGAGTAGAAAATCAAGCACGAGAAAAGCAAATGTCGAAAAATATAGAGAAAAAGAAAATCAAAGGAGGAAAAAAAATAAACGAACAAAAAAAAGAAGAGAAGAAAAGGAGAAAACAATGACCTTTTAAGCATCAGTGCTCTCCAATATTTGCATATAGATAATAGATGTGTACACACTACACACTTTAAGACCCAAATATATTTTGTGAGGGAGAGGTTTTGTAAGGTTTGCCTAACCTGTTCCTCCCTTACTTCCGTAAGCAGAATAACCCTCTTCATGTTTATTGATTGGTAAAGAAGAGGAAAATAATGTCATCTCCATGTAAGGGGGTAAAAACCTTACAAAGACGAACAGTAGGAAGGTGGTGAACCATCCATGGCACACATGGAAGGATCCATTTAATTTAATTCGGGGAAACAACGGTCTCGTTTACTTTGATCTGTAAGTTTCTGGTGGTTATACCTCACTCAAAATTACAAGTGTCCCTAACACACTTCTAGTGTTGAGGGCTTAAAAACTAGCGAGTTTAAGGAAGCGTTTAATAATGTTCATTTCAATTCATTCATTCATTCATTTCGAACGAAACCCGTGTTTACCAACTTCAAAAGCTACATATGTTAATTAATTTAGTTCTTCATGGGGATACAGAATTTTTTAAATTTAAATAATTTGAAAGTAAGGTTTATTAGCCAAACAATAACTGTTGTAAATTTAAGTTTCAAATGTACAGAACTATTTAAAAAAAAAAATCCTAGTTTTAGTTTAATAACTTTTTCTAACTACAATGAATGAGAAAAATATTTTTAAATTGCAGCTGGCAACAACTAACAAGGAACGAAGTTTTTCAAAAGTAATGTCCACAATTTGTAATGTAGAGAATAATTTTAATATTTTTTTTCTAATTTACAAAAAATAAAATGTTTATCTTGAAACAAGCAGAAGTTGCTTTTGATTTTTTTGTACTACTAAAAAAGCAAGTACTGATTTCTAAGTACTTTAAAGGCAAAGATATTTAAATTCTTGAACGAAAATGTTTCGTTTATTCCTAAAATAAAAAAAATGAATTTTAAAACTTTCCAATTAATTGTTTGTTTACTGGAAATGTAAAAGTGGGTGGGTGGGTTGCTTTTTTGTGTAAACAAAAACAGATTAACTTAAGCATGAATTGTTTTTGTTGTGACTACATTTTTTTAATATTTATTCCTAAAAAGAAAAAAAAAGCATTATAAAGCTAATTGTTTTTCTAAGAAATAACCTCTTTTTATAACGAAATCAAATTGAGTTTCGAAAACCAGAACCAAAGAAATAAAAGCAAGGAAGAAAGAAGATAATGAAAAAAACGAATTATTTATCCAAAATTAATGAAGAAAGACCGGCAATAAAAAGTGGATTTTCTTTCTCTCTCTAAAATTGTTATATATTCAGATGTGGAAGGTCTCTAAAGAATTTGTGTGGGTCTTTCTTTAGAAAGAGCCTACCTTATTATTGATAGGTAAGGCCTACTAACCTATATAGCTTCCTCTTAAAGCTTTTAAAAGAAAACAACCACTCACTTCAGAAGCAAAGAGAAAAAAAAAACTCTCAGAAGTCATTTTCATTTGGCACCAATTGCAACTACTTTAATTTAATTAAAAAGCACAGAACTTTTCAGAGAGAAGAAACCGACAAAAGGATAATTAAAAAAAAATAAACAAGAGTCTGGATAAAAAAAAAAAAAAAGCACGATTAAATGTTTTGATGAATATTGTAATTATTCTGGTATGTTCACCAATAAAATAAGGTGTCAAATGTTTACTTTGGATTGCGAATCTATCCGATTGAATTTAACAATGGACTTTCTTCAGCCTTACATTGACGTTTGCCGTTAGTGATGTTAAGGGAGGGGGAAAGGGGAGGAAAGCTTAAGATGGCGGCCACAGATCACGAATATCATTCAATTTTAAAGCAATATCCGCAAACAAACAGACGAAGAACGTTAAAGGAGATTTTTTTATTAATGTTATGCTTTAGGTATTCTTTTCAGTGGTATAACTTTACTTCTATAGTTTCGCGAAACTAAATGTGCAAATTTATGATTTTTCCCGATTTAAAAAAATACATCAGTATTTCTGCATCGTAAAGTAAAGTTAGAGAACACTGTAAGAAGTGATTATATAAACTCCTTCATGTATATTAATAATTTAACAGAAGTTTGCTACAATAAAAAAAAAATAATGTTCTGTTGTTTGTTTGTTTTGTAGTAAGAAATACAGAAAAAGATAAACAAGGTAACTAGAAGTATGGCTTTAGTTTTAACATTATAAATAAAAATTACTTTTCAGCCTTTTTTCGCACTTGTATTGAAAAAGTATTAAAAAGGGAAAATAGAATAGACAAAAAAAAATAAGCGATCGAGGAACCTGTAGTAAGATTTTTAAGTCCTCGAATTGTAGATCTGTTGCCGCCGCCATAGTTGTGACCACGTGACCGCCGCTCCTGCTGCTGCTATCGGTAAGCGGCGCCCGCGCTCGCGCATGGATGAATTAACCAATCAGCAGCGAGCAGGGCCGGGCGCTGATCGGCGATGGCTTTATGTTGGCGGGAAGAGGCGGCGCGCCAGTCGCAGTCGGTCGTCTGCTTTGTGTAGATCGCTTCTTATCCTCTGCACAAACGTCTACAGTGCAGCAGCACTAGTTTAAATTTTTTCTTCGGAAAACTCACTTAAACCACACAAAATGCCAGAAACAAGGTAAGAGAAAAAATTTTTATCCATTTCTTTTGATAGTTTAAATATATTTCGACCTTTTTAAAAAGGTTTCACGTTTATTTTTTTTTCTTTCCTTGTGAGAATTTGAATTTTCTCTTCATTGTGTGATTTTCGTGAAAAAGCTTTCTCTCTTTAAGCTTATCTAATTTTGGAAGATTTCTTTTTTTTTTAATCTTGTATGCTTATGTTAGAAATTGTTTAGACTAAATTTTGTCATGTCTGGAAAATGCTTAAAAAAAATTCCTATTTTTCTTTGTCATGTTTTTCACGAGTAGCAAGACTTTGAATTTCAGTTGTAGTCCTTAACAGCTCTTAAAACGTTCTTACTGATAATTTATCAAAAATTCTTAATAGCATAAATTTTCACGCAAATAAAACAATTTTTCTCTGTATTGTGCATGAATACAAAGAATCACGCACTTTCCGACAATTTTGTCTTATTTTTTTAAATGAATGACCGCGAAATTACATTTGTAAACAATTTTTCTTGACAGAAGTTCAATTTTTTTTTTTAATTTCTAGCAAAATATTTATCTGCTTTCTTTTAAATATTCTGGCCCACTTTCTCATTTTGTATTCACTATTTTTGAAAGTGTTTTCTGAAAACTCAAATACGCTGTAAACAATTCTACCGTTTTTTTTATTAAGAAAAAATGACTTCAGGTTAATGTTGCCGGCGCATTTCTAAATAATTGAAAATTTTGAAAGAAAAAAACAAACCCCTCAACCCACATTCTCATGGCTAGTAATTTCTGATTCCTACATCAGACGAACTCTTATCAAGTGCTTAAAATAATCTTAGTTTCGCTCCTTTTTTCATTTAAAATAGAAATTCTTGGTAACTCAACTCTGTCTTGCGCTGAATTTAACTTTTGTTAGAGGTACTTCAGAAACTTGGAACAAATTTATTATTTAATTGTTCTAATGGTTTTGAAGTGTGGTTTCAAGATAATCGACAGGTTTTATGTAAACTTTCATTCGTTGCTGGAATAAGTCATTTTCCAGTGCCGCTTGGCAGATTTGAAGTCGATCCGTCAGTTCTTCGTTTGAGCCTTTGTCTTTACTTCAACTCGTCACTTGATTGGCTCTTTTCTTTACTGACTCCTCCTCTCATTGGTCAATTTTCTCCTCCTCTTTGAAGCAGCAGCAGCTCGTGTGTATCTGACTCGCAATGTGGCTCAGCCACTGAATGTTTTTCCTCGCTGCAATTCTAATCGATACAACAACAACTTTACTATTTCTTTCTCTCTCTCTCTCTCGCTCTTTTCTCCTCCTCGTGGCCGGTCGTCTCTTGTGCTTCTGGCATCGGATCGCTTGGTCGGCCAGTCAGCCAAACTACATGGAATAGATCGAGGTGGTAGGGGGAGAGTATGCTTCGTTTAACGAAGGGGGAGCTCAGTTCGACCACTCTCTCTTTCTGGTGTTCTTTCTGTTTTTCTGCAGATGATTCTTCTACTTGTACTCTCAACATTTGTCACCCTTCCTTCCTTGTAGTCTGTCAGACTGACACTGTTGTTGATACTTGCCTCTTACCACGATGAGGCATCACTCCACTTGAGTAATGTGTGTCTGTAAATTAATAGAAGAAAATGAATAAAAGAGGCTGACGAGTAGCAGTCGTAATCATTCTTTAACTCTTTCTATTCTTCTTGCTTTGGGCACTGATTATTTTATTTTCTGCTTCTAGTTTTTCTTCACTAACTGCTGTTTATCTAAGTTGGTCTTGATGCTGGTTTTGTTGACAAATTAGAATGGAAAACCGAAAATAGATTCAAACTGGAAGCTTGATCCATATCTATTTTGAATCTCTCAACCCGTTAGTCTGTTAATAACGGACTTTTTTAAATTTGCATTTAAGTGACTACAAAACTTGGAACTGCTTTTTCATATGCGAAAAGCGTTACGCTAACGTATGGAATTCATGCTTAGTTCTTGAAGCAGAATGAATCCTTGAACTTCGTAAAGCGATCGATATGAAGATCCAAAGTAAGATCTTTCCTGCCAAGCTGCAACATTAAATGGAGGTGCAAATGCAAAAATTAAAATACAAATAGCACTACTAACGTTTTCCGAATTGATGAATAAAACAATTCCTCTACTTGTATTACTGTTTGTTTTTACAATGTTAATTTATTTTCCTGGTCATGATTTGGATTTTGATTTTACTGTACGAACTTTTCGGAGTAGGAATAAATTATTTGTGGGTTACTCTGCCTACATTCATTCAGATCTAGCAAAAAGTAATGGATAAAAAAAAATTGATTTAAAATTTAAAATTTTTATTTTAAAAGTAAAATATTTTCAACAATATAGGCCTTTGAAAATGAGTCAAAATGAAATGCCTTTTTTTTAGGCAGCTCATTTTTCTAAAATAAACCATTCGGGAAAAGTTTATTAATCAGTTATAAATTTTTCTACTTTCTAGATCCAACCCGACAGCTGAGACTGAAGTCGAAAAGCCAGAAGTTGAAAATACCAAACCAGAAGTAAGTTTGTTACTATTGAAAACTTGGGTTTTACTGGCTTTTTCATTATGATCCCAATGAAAACAAAACCTAAAAAAAATTTTTCCCCTCTCTCCAGGTTGTCAAAAATGACAAAGAAGAATGTGATACAGAAAAGGTAAACAATTCTGAAAAGGCAGATGAAGAATCAAAATCTGAATCTGGGGCTGAAGATGGCAATGAAAAAGAGGAGACAAATAAGGAAAATGATGAGAAAGAAAATGGTGATGGTGAGTGTCTTGATTCACCAGTGAATAGATTTTAGTTCTTAGTTGATTGACTATTTTTAATTTTATAATTTTTGTGAATATTATTAATTGTAGGTCTGAAGGGAAATGGAAGTTTTAATAAATTTCTTCTTCCTCCGCCTAATTGTTTTTTCCCAACCTTCTTATTAATTGCAGAAGTACTCAGTCCACGCAAGAGAGCTCCAGAAGAAGTAATAAAGGATGACATGAGTCCCTCTAAGAAAACAAAAACGGCAGAAAGTGAAGAAGAAAAAAAGGAAGTAGTAGAACCTGAGTCGTGATTCTTCTTCCCATCTCCCCACCCCCCTCGTTGGACAACAAAAGGGCAAATTGTGGACACAAAGGAAGGAAGAAAAATGAATGTGTTTTGATTCCAGAGATTGGGAAGAAGTTAGTTGACATTTCATTCAGATGTATAAATGATATCATTTGCTATCATCTTTTAAGTTCTTAAATAAATTAAAACTTGTTGCTTTTGTTGCACCCCCCATTTTTTTTTTTTTTTTTTTTTTCTTCTTCTTTTTGATTAAATGGCAAAAAAAAGTTTTCAATGCTTATGGGGGGATAACTTTGCTTAAAATAAGATAACCCACACCCGAACAATAAAAAGAAAATCCTGTCCCATCCCAAAGGGAAATAAATGTCTATTCTCCACAACTGCAAATTTTACTTCACTGCCAAAAGTGGGTGGGGTTGGGGTTCCAAAAATAGTGGGGGGTGACTAGGAGAAATTTGGATTTTTATCTAAATAACTCTTCTTTGGTTATCCTTATTCTCTTCCCACAAACATGAAATTTTCTTTGCTCTTTTTTTTTTTTTTTTTTCTTTCCCTCTCTTATCCCCCTCCCTGATCAATTAGGGTCAGGACTAGGGCAAATTGATTGCACATAGACACGCAAGAGTCTACTCACATGTATGAGGGCTGGGTGGGGCCCACCAATGATTAATAATGAAATGTATCAGTTTACAAAAAAGACTACCCAAAATGACTGAATCCCTGATACTTTATAAGTGTCAGTTTCCTGCATTAATTTTAAAAAAAAAGGGGGTCCTTTTTTTTTCCCGCCTAAAACTCATTCACTTTTCCTTGTGGAGGGGGAGACAACAGCATAACAGGTGCCATTTATTTTTGTCTTCTATTTGTTAGATTTAGTTTATTTTTATTTTTTTTTAATTGGTGAGATGCCAGGATTATTTTTATTTAATAGAAAATGTATTGAAAACTTTCTTTTCTTTTTCTTTTTTTTTTTTTTTTTACCCCTTACTTTTTGTTACTGTTCCCCTCTTTTTTTGTTTTCTTTGGCTGATCGTCTTGCTTCGATCAAGTCTAAAAGACTTTGATTTGAAAATTTCTTTAAAAAAAAAAAACAAAAAAAAAACACGAGACCTGTTTAGTTGATTGAATGGTTTTTTGTATGTGGTAAGGAGTTTTTAGTCTAGAACTTCCATCCTGATGAATAAATGGTTTCATTTGAATACCTTATGATACAAACTCACGTTTCCAGTCTTATTGTTTGCAGATATTTCACTTAAGTTTTTTTTGTTTTTTTCTTTCTCTTTTGACTTAATTAAAAAAATAAAAATAAAAAAACAAAGGTCCTGGGAAATTGACAAATGCTACCTCCAAAAAAACATTGGAATCAACTGAGCTTTTCATTTTACTCAAAAATATTTTTCTTGAGAATCAGAAAAATTCACACCATTTCCCCATCAAAAAATTTCCCTTTGCTTCCATTCATATTTGCACTCTAGATTTTAGTTTATGCTCTTTAATATTTTTGCAATAGTAAAATGATCTCATTGATTTATGAAATTTTCATCCTTTGGATTGGATTTTTCTGATATCTCTAAACTATTTCACTTACCTGCCTCCCAAGATCTTTCTTTTAAACTATTTCATTGCTGTAGAGGCTTGTGACAATATAGCTGTTTTATATGTACACATACACATGGATTAGTTAATTATGACCAGATAAGTTTCCTTCAGGGTGATTTGGATAATAGTCAATTTCAGCACAAATTTTTCTTTTGGTATAAAATTGACTTTTTTCTTAATAAATTTCAGATTATATTGTCTGGTTTTTAAGTGCAATGAAGAGATTGGTTCTAATTTCTGATCTTTGGAGACAGGTGGTAGAATTTTAAAACAAGCTTTTTTCTTTTCCTTTTTTTTGTAACCTCTGGAGTAAAGTGATACATATAAAGACTTTATATGTGCTTCCGCAGTATCTAAAATTGTTTAAAGTGGTTGAAGCAATATTAACTAAAATATCTAGTGAAATCAAGCATTAATAGAAGGTACCTCCACTTGATTTCAATACCTAAAAGGTTTAAAATGGATTTATAAAAATTAAAATGCATACTTAACGCTTTATTTGACAGCTAAATGATTAAATTTACTGTTTCCAATAAGCAAAATACTGATTGGAAATATCAACATTTTGACATGTGTAGACAAAAGTTAATTCTCGGTTTTAATAATCTTCCAAAAGTAAAATATGCTTTTTCTGAAACCTTGAATATTAGATTTAAAGTACAGTTAATCTGATTTCAAAAAAAAAAAAAAAAAATTAAGTTTAAGATAAATGGATTTTTGAAACTTATTACACTCTTGGTTCAGTCACTTGTAGATTGCTTAAGAGGCATTGATCAGCTGCTGACATTTATTGTTCTGCAGAGCCTTTATCAGTTAAGTATAATTTAACAAAATTACTGGTGAGTGCCCCCTTTTTCTTTTATAATTTTTAAGATCTTAGAAATGTTCAAATTAAATTAGTCCCCCCCCCTATATTTAAAGTTATGTAATTTCTTATATACACAAGTTTTTTTTTTTTTTTTTTTTTTTTTTTTTTTTTAAATATTTGTAAACTACTTTTATTGAACTTTTCAATTTGATTCATAAATATAGACTTCCCTTAATAACAATATAGCGCCAAAATGAAGTAATGCAGAATTTTAAATGATTTGTAATAACTTATAATTAAAAAAATTTTTTAAATTAATTCATTGGGGAGGAGTATTTAAGTCCTGGAACTTTCATTAAAATATGGCATTTGATTTTTGCAAGAATTTCCAAATCTGTTGGTTGCACATGTTGACACCTAACAAAATTTTGAACCTCCTTTCCCTCCCTCCCCCATTTTTGTTCTTTCATATATATATATATATATACACAGACTTTTATACACACATGTGGATGTACCTAAGTATAAGTAATAGTAGTAAGTAAAATTTTCTGTTTTGCTGATTATTCACTTGTCAGTTTTGTTTCAACTTGATGATCGAGTTCCCTGTTGAATTCGTGCATTTTCTGGAAAATTCATAGGGGCAGGATAAATAAACAAATTGTTCTACAAAAACAAACCATCATATAGTTGATTAGATATTCAATTACTTTTCACTATTAAGGCATGGAGGAAAACCGTCAACTAGAAAGATAAGTGATATGATCCATACAACCAGTACTGTGACTTGGTTGACAATGTCCTTGAAATATACAGGACTATTTCTCTGCCATCTTTTATCCATGTCTCACCCTAAAAATACAACTGAGCAATTTTGCTGATTCCATGTATTTGGCTTGAGCAATACCAAAATGTTTTTGATAGGTATTGTGCTACTTTCCTATGTCTATGATGGGCATTTAGTTTGAATAGAGAAGATGGAAACCACTTACATCTGAACTTTCTTTTTAATTGTTAGTATCTTGCAATGATTCCTATTTAATTGAATTTTCCCTTATAGAATAAGGAAATTGTTCAAGTAATAGTATAAATTAATTCAGACATGACTAGCCCCGCATTGTAAATAAGACAACTTAGTTGAACTTCAGGCTTGATAATCCCATTTACTTTGGCAAGAAAGACATTGATTCCTTTCACATTTAAGTTTCCTGTTGTAACTCTTGAGCTTGTTAGCAGTCCCCAACGATCCTGTTTCTTTTTAGGCATGACAAATTTTAAAATTTACATAACCAAGTGAGTAAATAAGCTTAATTTGATCAACTCTGGAGGTTTATAATTTCACAAATGGATTTTGGGATAGCTGAAATTTAAGGATTTTCAAATATTGGCTTCCAGATTGTCCAATCTTTTCCAGTTGGTATTTTCTGGTAAAAACTTGACAGGTAAGTATTTCCACCTGCTTTTAATATAGCCCACTGCCTCTTTTTTTTTTTTTTTTTTTTTTTTACTGCCCTACCATAGTCTTCCTTTCTGAAAGTGTCAGTGCTTAGCTACTGTTGCAAAATGAAAACTTGGGAACCCAGGTTCAAGACAGCCCAATTTGTTATATGCATTGGGGAAATTTTAATCTCCCTCTATTGATAGATATATAGTGGCTTTCATTTGAAGCTATTTGTGGAGGTCTGCTCTTGGTTTTTAAATTAACCATAATGTAATCACCTGCTAAATTGGCTTTTCATAGAACATTTTGTGGCTGTCCATCTCAAAATTATAAAATACTGGAAGCAGGAAATATTCACATAGTGTGAAACTGACAAAAAAAAAAAACTGCGTTGAGTGGAATTTGAACTGATTTAGATGGATTCCATTTTCTGTCCTGCTAACCATGAGACACTTTATAGAAATATAGTAGGAAAATTATCTATATATATATATATATCCCAATTTGCTTTTAAAAAAGAAAAGTCTGGCATTAAACTTTTTTTTTTGTTACCCCCACTCTACCCATGAAATTTCCAGAATTTTCCCCCCACTGTATTTATAGTAAACTTTGGAGATTTTTTTTCTCTCTTCATTTACCAAAAAATCTGCTCTAAATCATAAAATAAAAATTGCAATCAAACTAAGCCATTTAGTTAGAGCTTTTTTTAAGAACACTATTGTCGAAAGAAAGTTTTTTTGTTTTTTTAAATTGTTTTAATTCCTTTTAGCTATTAAGTGAAAACTAATACAAATTGAAAAGGTAAGTACAAATCATACACAATGTTTTTGAAAGAAAATATATACACGATTGGCCATACAATACACATTATCAGAAAAGAGTGATAAGTTGCAAATGTGCAGCCAAAACATTTAAAATTCAATAAAGCACATTACAGAACATATTTTCTTAAATTTTTAAGATCAGAGTACTTACAAAATTATAAAAGGTGCTCATGTTAATTCAATTTATCAAGCTACCAAACCCATGATTGCCTGGTTTAAAATAATTGTAGAAAAGCATTTTTAAACTTGAGTTTTTTGGATTTTTTTTATTTGATTTGTTTTAAATTGGCTAATATTCCTCAGTTTCAAAGAAGCATATTTTATTTTTATTTTTTATTTTTTTTTTTTTTTAGAATTACATGATAAAAAAAAAAAATTAGTAGAATGGGTGCAAAATAAATACTCCTTCCAGTTAAATTCGTTCTTGAAATACGGCAAAGTATTATGCTTATTGGAAATATTAAATTTAATCTGTTAGCTTGAAATTAAAAGAAAATATTCAAGGAGGACTTCATTTTAATCCTTATTGTGTGTGTGGTGGTACCTATAAATCGATCATAAGGAGATAGCTTTTCATATAGCAATTGTGGTATAATGATAAATGTGATGTCATGTTTCTTACATTAAAAGAAATTGTCTTGATTATTTAAAAGAAAAAAAGTAAACTAACAAACCAACTTTACCCCAATACCCCATCAGTATGCAGTTTTGATGATACATGTTGTGAACATAATACAAGAATATGAAAATGCTTTAAGCTTTACCCACCCATCATTTGGTTAATGAAATTCTGAGCAAACTAACCACAACTTTGAACCTTGACAGTGACAAACATGAACAAGTTTTACATGTAGAACATGCGAATTTAAGAATTTTCTTCTGCAGATCTTGTATTTAAAATGTAGGTAGAAAAAAGCAAATGTTAAGATAGCAGGTGTCACAAAGCATAGTATGGTCAACAGTAATAAGTGGGTGCTGGCCTATCTTCCAGTCACTCTTCTTTTTTTTTTATCTTATGTAAATTGTGCTAAATTTTGTTATACCACCGCAAAAACGGCACATTGTAGCGATACTTTTAAGATATTATTAAAAAGCAATTCCGAGTCCAATTTATAATAAACTGGAGTTTCCGTTCGTGTTCAACTCCGATAACAATGATATAGACGTAGATAGGCTCGCTTATCGTCTGGTTTCTACTCCTCCCCGGCCTTTTGAACATGAGTAGGGATTTATCATTTTTCTGTTTAGGATTGGGTTTCCAGTTCGTTCTAAAGTCTACTTCAACTCTATATTTCTAATGCCCCTTCCTGAATTATGAAATTTTATTCACTAATTAAATCTTGATCTCTTCCAAAATTAACTGTTATCTTTCCTGCATAGACCTAATAACTTTTTTATTTATTATTTTTTTTTTCCCTTTCTTGTGCTAAAACAAATCCACACGGTAACTCTCTACCTTGAGTGGCTCTCTAGCATTATTTGGGGGCATGGTAATTTTTGTATATTCATTACTGAAAGGAGAAACATGTAGAAAAAGATTACAAATTGTCGCATAAAATGATGACGCTCATGAAGTAATAGCTTTGTTTTGTAAAATATATACATAAATAGATTTTTAAATAAACATCCAATTTCACGTGTATCATTATTTATGCAAAAATGATACTTTTTTTTCTCTCCTGAATTTATTGCAAAAAAACATTCTAATGCATATTCAAAAATCTTTTAACACTAGACTGATGATTAGGTGTGTGTAAGTGTGCAACTAACTTTAAATGTGGCCAATTACAGAGTAGTTCTTATTTATTTGCAAATAATTATAAATTCTATAAATATGAAATGACTATGCATTGGACTTAACAGAGTACTTTCTTTTAAACGAAACAATTTGAAGAGGCTTTTTTAAACTACGGATTTTTTTTTTTAATTTAAGAAGGTTCTCCAAAAGTAATACATCTTATTTTATTATGTTAGCAGAACGTTGATGGCAGACATTAATAGAATAGCAATAGAGCTTGAACCTTATAAATAAATAACCCGTAATTTATTTCATATAATTAGGAGCTCAGCAATAAGTCTAGCAAAAGCATCTGAAATGAAAATGCATACAACAAAACAGTATATCACTGAATTCCTCCATGCAAGAAACTTGCATCAGTTGATATACATTGACGTTTGGTGACTGAATGTGAACACAGACGGTGAATAATGCGTTTCATTAATGATGGTAGCGATGTGTGTGACAAGTCGGTTCTGGGTGGACTGGCAGACCACGAAGTGAAGAAGGCCTCGAACCGGCTGATTGCAACAAGGTAACTGTACACAGCTGAATGTTGGCTTCAATTCGTTGGAAACTATGTTGGCAATGTTTTGATGTCGCAGAGTTTATATCAGGTGGATCCCATGGAAGCTTACGCAAGAACTAACAGAAAGCCTACACCCGTTAAACAATTACAAGGTTGAAAATGAATTCGGAGCTATGTAAGATGGATTATGCGGACAGAATTTTTCTGACAATAACGTGGTCATAGCTGCTCTAAAAAAGTGAATCTCTTCCGCTAGTACAGATTTTTTAAGAGCGCGAAAAATAAGCCCTTGTTCATCGCTAACGAAAATACATCGTGATAGAGACGATGTAGAAAAATAGCGTTTTGTAGCTGAAAACTTAAACTATCCAACGGTGTTATTGTGCACCCTGGAGATGTAGTATCCAGGTAAAATGAATAAAAAAACATTACTTTCGAAGTGATTCTTGTATTAAATAACTTCGGCTCACGTGAAATTATTTTTATTCCCTCTTTGGTTATCTATATGTTATTATATCAGGTGTTATTGGTATCAACATAAAGAATACTGTTTAAAGTTTTCACGTGTTGTATAGTGTACTTTGTTTAATTTGCCGACATAGCATTAAATGGTTGAATGTATAAACATGTTCATATTCTATTTCTTATCTTCCATTTCTTTCGGCTACAAACCCAATAACTGATAAAAGTAATTTAAGTCATAGTTCACAGAGTGAGATTGATTAGCTTACCTACAGAAAAGTTTATATTTGTTTTAGCCATTTTACCCCAAGCAAGGTGAATATGACACTAAGAGGCAAATGGGTTACTGAGAGTGACAATGAGAAGATTTTAGGAGAAGTAACCACGGTGGAGTAATGGATAGTGGCTCGGATTGAGGAATCGGAGAGCCGAGTTCGAATTCCAGTCAAATTCATTACATTCACTTACGTGCTAAAAGGTATGAATTCTCTTCTTCTCCCCGTAGCTATGGGTAAATAGCAGGACAGGCCGGATTCTATAGCCTTGGATGGCAACTGGTCTGCCGCAGAAAGAAATGACAACCTACTGCGGGAAAAAATCTGCCTGATCAGTCATGTATCGAAAGATACATGATCGCCTAAGCGTGTATCCCGCATGTCGCATAACTGACCGACTGAAACCGGAAATCTAATCCTAAACAGGATACAAAAGATAAGTCTCTACTACTATTCAAAAGACGAGAAAAGAGTGTGAAACGGGCGATGAGCGAACCTGTCTATCTTATACATTAATTAGAAAAATAAAAACAAAGTTTTAAACTTATGAAAAAGCTTACAATATCATTTCGATACATTCTTTTATCCACTTAAAAAATACAGTTTTTCACTTATCGGCGTATTATCCTAACCTGACACAATTGTGTCTAAATTGTGCTATCATAAAAGGATTTTGTGACTTTTTCGATTTGTTGGAACCGATCATTTGCAGGGAGCAAAACAATTGATCGTCTGAAAGTGGTAATTCTAGTATGTAAATGTCGAAAACCGCCCTTTACAGAGCCACGATATTTTGTTGCAACTACATTATAATGGTGGTTGTCATGTAGTATAACCACTGGTCGATTTCCTTTCTTGTTGCAATTATTGAATAAAAAATATGCTGGGATGTAGTTTGGAAAATGGTGTTTAAATACTCTTTCAGCTGGAACAGGTCTGCCTGTATTGAAAACCATCAATCGAAATCCTGGGCACCAAAACTCAAAACACTGGAGCAAAAAAGCTGTAACTTTTTAAAGCGTCATAGATGCATTCAAAATACGAGATGGAGTCTGAAAAAAAAATAAACAGACATAATTTTCTAAGTTTTAAGAAAACAACTTCATTTACTTTCTTGAGAAATATATGAATCTATCCTTTTCTCTCTCCCTTCAACTATGCGTAAATTGACAGATCAAATAGTGCCTACCAATCTAGGAGAATGCTATTTCTGAAATCAAACTAGATCACAAACCTGGAGAAAGAATGATCTTTAGACGTGGAGCTAACAGTTATACTCAAAAACCTACTGAAAATATAAGTGTCACCCTGAGAGTGCTGTAGGTGCAACCTGAAAGGAATGAAGAAAACTATTTTGTCGGATACTATCAGAAAGGATGCACTGCTAAAGTGTTTTATGACAATTTGATTGTTCTATTTTAATTCGTGGGATCCAAGGGCATATGTGAACAAATACTAATAAAGTGGAGAACAACAGGAACTTGTAACGGAAGTTTCTACTACATGTGATCGAGACTAAGGAATAAACTCAAAATACTTTCATTATTTTTAAAGAATCCAAGTACATTATTGCGCTGGACATGAAGTACATATTTTCACCTTTTTGTATCAAGTTATATAAGGGCTGCTAAATTTGATAACGGAAGTTTCCATTACGTCAGATCGAAACCAAGGGATTAAAAAATTCAAAATAGTTTTATTATTTTTAAAAGTTCCGAATGTGCTACTGTTTTGTCCATTCAGTGCGAGACACAAGGTACATGCTTTCAACTTCTTTGGATCCACTTCTATAAAGGCTGCTAAATTTGGTAATTCTGCTGAGAACAACTCACAACCATACATACAGTCTATTTCTCACTATACTCAAATTATGTATTACTCTTCCAACAACGCTCTGTTAAGATAAACTCGCGTTTACGATGAAAACTGTTAAAAATTGACAATTTTTATATGATCTTTTAGTCTTTTACACACCTAAATAAATCCGAAATATTCTACACTAATTATTATGTACATATATCACCAGATACTAAGATAAAATATTTCGATATTTGTATGCCACGATGGTTGACAAAGAAGAAATTCAATAAGTGTGCATGTCAGTAAAACCACCCTTCTTCTGTAACCACCATATTTTTCCTGGTAGTACAAAAATGTTACTCTCAGTTAATTTTGACAAGTATTGCTGCTTCGGCTGATAATAATAATAATAATTTACTAACTTGTTTTTATTTTAACATAAGGGCACAACGAGGATCGAACTCATTACATTAGTGCTTGTCTGTTAAATAGGTTGTTAATGATTGCTTCATGGCGTGTCCAATGATCATGGCATTTATGTATTTCGTAATCTTAGTTGAGATTTATAAATAAAAAAAACAAGAAATCATATTACAGTAAATGAATGGTATATATTAGGTCGGTGCAAAAATAATGACGTAATAATGTTTTTTGACGTGTTTTTTAACGTCAAAAACGACATTATTACGTCATTATTTTTGCACCAACCTAATATTTTCAGTAAATTAGAAAAAAAATCTATTGTTCAATGTGTTCACAACACAGCTTTGAGCTACATACTTACAATGCCAAAGATTGACGCCTGTTATAGGACATTACTGTAGGACATAACAAAGCTTCTGAAAGAAACATTTGAGAAAATAACAGTTCATTATTTGATTTATTTCTATAAGAGATGATTTCTGTAATTAATTCTTAGCAGTGCATTTCTATCGGAAATTATTTGTAAGCCTATCGATATTATATTATTTGGAATAAATTTGAATATTGAATAATTTGTAATGTATCTCCTTGGTAAATTATTTGCAATACATTTCTATTATAAATCATTAGCAATATATATATTATAAAATCATTAGCAATGCCTTCCTGTATGTACCTCCACAGAAACGCGATACTTATGGTTTAAAATGAATTTTTAAAAATGAAAAATATTTCTTGAAAATTTTATTTTAGTTTTAATTTCAAGCTAATAGATTAAATTTAATATTTCCAATAAGCAAAATACTTTACTGTAATTGAAAACTAATTCAAATTAGCTGGAATGATGAGTTTTCGTTTTGAAATCAATAAACATCGATGATTTTAGCGCCATTTTAGCCATCCGTTACGGCAATGTAAAAAATCTTTCTAAAATAAAATATACTTTTCTGAAACTTCATTTGAGAAATATTAGCTGTTTTAAAGTTTAATTAAACTGATTTGAAAGAAATATTACTTAAGCTCAAAATATCGCAGAAATGCATTTTTAATACAGTGTTAGCTGTTTATTTAAGGTATTGACATCTTGACTGGCAGACGGAAATTTATCTAATTTTTTTATATGGTGTATATATCTGTAAAAAATTATTTGAGGAATATAACGTGAGCGCCTTTTTATATAATTTTTAACTACTCAATAATCTTAAAAATTTAGGAAAATATTCTGCGTAATCTATTGCTTATTGAATTTTAGGTAATTTGTCTTTAAATTTATTATATACGCTCATATTTTCTGATAACTTCGTGTATGAACCTCTGCACGTTTACACACACAATTTTTTTTCAAAATTCTTTTTAAAATATTTGGCATCAATGAATTTTACTAAACTTTTTCATTTAGGATTTTGATAAATATAGTTTCTACTAAATAACAATATCACCTAACCTCTACAAAGTAAGACAGAATTTTAAAAGATTTAAACTTTATAAATTATTCTAAGTAAAATTTTTAAAAAATGAAAAAGATTCTTGTAAAAATTCATTATTCATAAAAAAAACTTTTTTCTTAAGGCAATACTGCCCATAATATATCTTCATATAAGCAATTAAAAGCTTTTCTAATTAAATAATGTATTAGTTTTATTGTATTTTTTATTTTATGATTCAGAGCAGATTTTCGGTAACTGGAGTGGGGGGCTTGTCTATACAAAAAGAAATGGATGATTTAAATTCTCCAACGACTTCTATTAGAACTAATATAAACCTTAACCGGAAAAAGAAAAAAAATATTTCTCGAAATTTCATAACATTAAATAAGTGGGATGGTAACAGATGCAAAAAAAAAATATATTTTTTACCAAGATTTTCTAAAAAAAAAAAAAGACATTTCTAAATTTCCTGTAAATGAGTCCTGAAAGTTTCATTAAAATCCGACAATTATTTGATTTTTGCAAGAATTTCCAAATCAATATTTTACCGAAAAAAGACGCTAAGATTTCCTATAGGATTTTTAACTAAAATTTCGTAACGTTCTAAAAAGGATTAAAAAATATAATTTAATAATCAAAATATTCTTTTTCTTCCCGCTTAATAATATAAAAATTTTGATGATGAAACTTTGTTTTAATAAGTTTAGGACATTTTTTCATCATGTTATGCTAATTTTTTCGCGAATCAGTGGAGGTACCTACCTTTCTATACTTAACAATTTCAAATGCATTCTATATTAAATCATTTGCATTTTATTTCTATAAGTCTTTTGGAATTAATTTTTACAATTGCGCCATAATAAATTTCTAAAAGTGTTGTACATAAACACGAACCTATTGCAAAGTGATCACATTTGAATGGGTATGTGTATTTATCGATGTTGTTATTTACTAGGTTGAGTCAGCTGTTTCGCATGAGAGGCGCCTAGTGGGGATCAAACTCATCACATGAGTCTGCAAGACTAGTTCGCTAATCATTGTTCTGCAATAAAACCCAATAGAAATATTATAGGACAGATATTCATTTAACTCGGCGTAGTCTGGTAGAGGGCTATGATACTGGAGCACCCTATGAGAAACAGACTTAGTAGTAAAGCAATAGATGACGAGATTCGCTTGCTTAATTATAAAAATGCGTAATTTGCAATGTTTTTTTCTGTAGCAGTAAAAACGCCCAAGATAATTGCACGATCATAACGGGCTTCTTTAGACTCTTCTGCGATATTAAATAAATCAAATTACAGGAAATGAATGGTATATATTTTTCGGAAAATTAAAAAAAAACAAACTATTGTTCAATCATATGTGTCCACAACACAGCCTTGAGTCATAAATTTAAAATGCCAAAGATGGGCGCCTACGATGATTAACACGCGAGTCTCTCGGATTACTTGATGAAGTGAGTATGATCCTTACGGGTATCTTCATGTCCTGAATATCTATGCAATTTATTTGTAGCTCATAATGCAGTCACTTGTCTTGATAAAACTGGTTCTTCTTTGATTCTAAATTCAGGTTCTGGGTTGAACGTCGTCTCTTGTTTGTTATTTAAGCGTTAGGCAAACATTTAGGCCAGCATTTCATACTGACGGTCTTCATTTTCCCTGGGAATTATTTTTTTGTTTCTTTCTCACGTCATAAAGACAGACTGGTTTAAAAATTTGATTCTGTGGTGCCATAAAAAGAACAACTTGATAAATTTAAGAAGCCTTATAATAGCTGCTTACGAAACATTGTTTAATTCGGAATGGACCCTCGATATTGTGCAGGTCAAGCACACTGCACCAACAATGATTAATTTACTCCTTGTTAAACACTTAGTTCAGCACAGGGCTTCACCGTAGAAGACACTTAGCAAGGAGTATACCCACTACTCGAACAATGATTTACCAGACTATCAAACTACGCCCAAATTACATTTCGGCGCTAAGTCACAGTAACGACATCAGGAGCACTTAGTGAGGATAAAATTAACTACTCTAACAAAAGTCTACGAGATTCGCTTACTAACTTCCGTTGTGTGGTTAACGAGCACAAATTACTAAATCATTCACTTAGCTTAATAATGTGTTAACAGCTGAGAAACGAACCTGCTACACTAGAAATGTTCTACGTGATTAGCTCACTCTGTGACAATTTTCCGGTTTTATTGTCACTTGATCTCCCGAATCTCCTCATCTACTACTTTCTTTCCCATCTCCCCTCGGTCAAAGTAGATGCCGCTTAGAAAACTTTCTGAAGAGGACCACTTCTTAGCTATTAAGCAGAAACACTTGAGATCAAGATAAAACGACATCTTCTTTTTCTATGTGGGTGTCCATAGTATCACAAGGATGGTTGGAGCCCTTTAGCACTGGAAAAAGTAATCGTCTTGGGCGTTCGACAGTAGGCCATGTCAAGGATCGTTCCTTACTGCTTGTATCATGTAACCCAATATAACTTTGAAGAGAAAATGGACACCGATAAGTAACCACCAATGCCCTGAGAGATGCTATGAAGAGGAATTACTCACCTTAAAACTCTCGACAATCTAATAGGCCATGGGAAACGAACGAACACATTATGGGAAACAGTAAGGTTTAAAGGATCATATTAGTGAGAAACACACCTATTATTATTGTCAGGATTTATGAGACGAGACGTTGTTACTATTGAATCAATGAGACCCGTTTCCTCGTCTTTATTGGTTTTGTGTATGAATATTTTTTGACAGGTTTTTCCTCGGTATTTTTGTTGCTCTTTATCGCAACGCTCATGTCGATTTATATTCTACGACCATCAAATTAGAAAAATGCGTTAAAATTTTTTTTTTAAATAATCTCAGACAAGAACTGAACTGTGTCCTTAGAAGCCGCTTCGATATAGAAGGCGCCTGAACGATTTGATTACGGAGACTCATAAGTCATATAGTTACATTCTCCCTGAACTAATTCCTTCGACATGCCATTTTGTTTGTCTACACCTTCAACCGATGTACCTACCATTTTCGTCTGGTGTATGATGAATTCAGCAGTTTTCTGTGAATATTGAACAAAACCCTTTATTTAATCCATCTTGCGAACAATAAAGCTTGAGAAACATTGGAAATCTTTAATCTATATATAGACTTTGAAATCTAGTATGGCTGATCCTGTACAGAGAGAAAAGTGAGTACACCAACCCCTATAGAAAAGATAACAAAGATAAGAATTGCAAAATAAGATGTTTGAAAGATACAGCATATATGATATGCATAAACCATACAGTCAGTAAGTCGAGCATATAAATGAACATTCTATAGATATTAATTAAGAAATAACATACATTTAATAAAGGCCCCAAACATCATTATTTGAGTGAGTTATGGTTAGGTGGATAAAATCTCTGACTTCCTACAAATCGTAAGTTCAGTTTCTACTGAATGCAAGGATGGGTAAACTGTATATTGACCAAAACGTTAATGACAGAAACAATAAAAGAAAGAGAATTGAATCAATGTATATAATCATATCATACCCACATTGAAAATGGGCTTGTTAGATGTCCTAGACGCTATCAGTTCACTGGCTTGCTTCGTCTGGCACAAAACAACAAGTGTGAAATCACTCAGAATCCAACTTGATACACTAGTGAATTGGTTTGCGAGACGAACTAACCATTACTCTATGATAGGCGTCCAGTAATCGTTATTTTATCCACCGGTTTGAAATTAGCATAACATCTATTATTCTAATTCTGAAAACATTTTGTTAGGGAACATATTGTTTCCCTCCTGCTATACTGGTTTGAGAATTGTGAACGTGACATAAGAAAGATTTTCGTCAAGACAAGCTATCTTAGTTCATCAAACCGGCTAGCCAACCAGCAAAAATAAATTAAATTAAAATTAAACAAGGCTTATATTAGTAAATCAGAGATACTTGTTCTGAATGCAACGACTGACAGTTATTTAATGTAACTATTCTAAGACAAGGTCATGGGCCCACAAAGTCTGTCAGTCGAACTATACTTATTAAACAAACATGGTTTCGATATTTGGCTGTAATGGCGAATTCGTACCGCTTGTTTCATAATTTTATTTTTTTATTTTCTAGATGAGGAATTGTCAATATACATTGATAAATTCGATTATACAAACTATTTTTTAATCTTGATTTTTTTATTTATTTAATCATTTCACCCCCAGCAAAGCGATTATGCCATTAGGACGCAATGGTTGCAGTGAATGGATGAGAATGAGTTGATTTTAGCAAGGAAAAACAGAATAGGATTCAAGAAGACAGAAAATGACGATTGACGTTGCATTTAAATTTTTGAAAATTGTAGGTGGCGAAGAAGCAATAAATCTGAAGGAGGTTCCACTGGCGAAAGTGCGAGGAAATAAACTATTAAAATAAAACATACGTTAACATGTAACTCGTTCAGTAATAAAACGGTAAAATGTTATTATGAAGACAACGTTTCAAATAAGTAACTTTTGGTCATCTTCATGTATTCATTTGGCTGATATAGGATTATATGTCCTGATTATTCGGGAAAGGTATGAATTCTCCCCCCCCCCCACCAGCTATGGGTAAATAGCAGGACATATCGAGTTCTATAGCCTTGAATGGAACTAGTCTACCACAGAAAGAAATGGCAACCTACTAAGGAAAAATCTGCCTGGTCATTCATGTATCGCCTAGTCAGTAATGAAAGATACATGATCGCCTAAGCGTGTATCACGCATGACACATAACTGATTGTTAATCCCGATCATTATCTTATTTTATCACTTGTTCGTTCCTGATGAACCAGAGTATATGATCTCACTACCTGATTCAGAGATTGAACTAACGACCACGAGATGACAGCAACAACACTTGATTAGCCTACACACCTATATCTACTAAAACAAAAACATCGCTGGTATCTCAGAAGACTAAATGGTACTTTTTACGGTGTATTTGTACTGTTTGTTTGATGATATTGTTTTGTTTTTTCTTTAGATGACAAATTGTCAATATCCACTTATTCGAACTATTTTTCTCACCTTAAATATTATCGATGCTATTATAGACACAATGTTTTGGTCACGTATTATTTTCAGGTGTCTATTATTTTTGGTTGATATGTGTTATCTTGTTTGATATGTGTTATCTTTGTTTTGATTATTATTATTATTATTATTATTATTATTATTATTGCTATCTTTATCCCTGTGATGCCGTTTCATGTTCCTTCCTGCTGAACCAGAGTATATATTATTATATTATTTCACTACCTGATTCAGGAATTGAACTACTGATCACTAAATGACAGCAACACAACTATATCCACTACGCACCGAACGACGTGAGTAGTATGTCTGTTGAGCTTTAAATCCCATGTCAGAAGGTGTCGACATTTTGGAATAAATCGAATGTCAAAGTATATTATCACTTGTTCAGCTAAAAAAAAATCAAACCAGTACGAATCCACCATGATAACCAAATGTCAAGAGGGTGCTTATTCGAAATGCCGTGTCCATAGTAACATCTATAACAACCAAGATGAGAACAATAGTTCGAATGAATGAAGTCAAAATATGAGGGGTTCTTGTTTCTCATTTTTCAGCAACAGACATATGAATTCTTGGTGTTTAAGCTTCGCCACTATCGAACTAACTTTTCACTCGAAGTCGAACGTTTTGAGTAAAATTTGCTTGAATTTCTGTTAACTAATTATTTGAACTGTGTATTATTCGGTCTTCTCCATTTGTATATCGCAACCGCTAGATTTTGAATGTAATCCTTTATTTTGTTGAAGAACGTATATATGTATTTCACGTTCGGTGCCATTCCTAGGAATTTGAACATGCAACACCTTTTTTCTAATTGTCACCAAGGATAGCGTACTAAGTACAAATATTTGAATTAAACCATTTTGCGGAAAATGGAAATTTAAAAAGTTTATGAAGCCTTTATTGATTGTTACAGTTACGAAATATATTCAATGGCTGCATCCCAATATCTCCTGATACCATAACTACAGATATTTAATCTGTTAAAATAGTGAAAATTTATCAGCGTAAATACCTGGCTCGGCACCCAGAGGCCGTGATATAAATGTACCAAATTTTCAATTTAAAAACCTAGTAAAAAAAAAAAAAAAAAAAAGTTTTATGCGTTTATTTTGCAAAGTTAGTTCAGATTGTGAACTGCAAATTGAAAGACACTTGACTTCTGTGTATTCGGCATTAACTTTATTGTATTACATATTGACTATTCTGTTATTTTGACACATTTTAAGGCAGTTTCATAATTCAGTGTTCCCAGAACTGTTTTCTCATCGGTGATTTGCTCTCGATGCCGTTTGCAGTTATCCAGAAAATTGTAAGTTTTTCATTAAGAGATTTCTAAGAAAAAAAAATACTAATCCGAAAAAGCAATATCTAGTGAATACAACGAATGAGTGAAAGCATCTCAGCCAAATGGTCATGGTTTTTAACTTGATCACCCACATCCGCCACCAATTTTTTCTTTAATTAAAATAATAAATTACGCTTTATCCTAGTGGAATATTACGTTAATTGTTTTAACTGATACCCAATGTTTTTCATCAATTGATGCAGTATTTTTGTCTAATTAAGAGCATTTCAAGTTCAAAACAATCGCTTTCTTCCTTAGACGTTGTTTATAGTTGATGACTTTCCAATCCTACAATATTCCCATCATATTATTTGAAATTCGGCATTTGATATGTTTTATAGTTGTTATTTTCACTTGATTCACACTTTCTTGCATTTCACGTTGTTGTAACGTAGCTAATTTTCATGAGCTGTCGCAGTTTGTTTCAGAATCAGAACATAAGTTTCGTTTTCGTTTAAACGTGTGTGGAAGTCACACAATAGTGATCGACATAATCAAACTGGTGTGAATGGTTTTCAACACTTGATTTGGATATTTTAATTATATTGATTATCTCTTGTATCGCATCGCATTGGTTATTCTCGGGTAATGTCTTTAGTTGATTGCTATTAAAATCAACTGGTCCATCCCACTGTGGAACAGTGCTTAAACAAAAAAAATCTCCAACATAAAACAACACAAACCTTTAGATATGTTCATGCATTCACAGTACCGTCTCTATAAGCTGCACAATTTTTGCATTTTCACTTTTTTTAATTTCTTAAGATACAAATCTGAAAAATTTGTTCATCTTCCATCTTAAGTGCTAAAATCGGTAAACCAAAATAAACTAGTTTTGATATTAAAAAATAAACAATGTTATGGCAGCTGTCACGATACAGTAAAAACCTGAATATATTATAGTTAAATGACCAATCAATTTTCTTGTGCAGAAAAATAACTGTTCCAGTGCATCATTCAAAAAAGCCAACTGAAGCGTCGCAGTAACAGTCTATTCAGGTTCAAGAAATTTGTAATAAAGGACTCCCTTTCAATTCCACTAAGCACAGAGAGGAAGCCTTCCGGTGGATCTTGTTTAGGTTCAGACGCTGACGGCTATCCTAAAACTGGCTACGATTTCCTTCGTTTTGTATTCTCGTAATTAAAAAAAATCTTTCATTACCAATAACTGTATTGTCGAAAAATGATATTTTCTGTTTTGAGCAAGAATGGATATATTATATAAGTTACATGCTTCGCTATTGAGGCCAGCATGCTCATCTTAGTTATTAAACTCGCAATGTTTCGGCCGTTGTACCTTCCGGCTTTCTTCAGGTATCTCTCTTCATACTCAGTAAGCTTCTTGGAATTTCGATTACAGTGTAACCCGGATATAAGAGAGTTGTCGGGACCGGAGAAGAAGTCTCTTATATCCGGGTTTGATCTATTTTGTTTACATTAACACAGGCTCTAATTTGGGACTAGAAAAAATCTATCTTATATCCGGGTTTCTCTTATATCCGGGTTACACTGTAATTCAAACCATTCAGGTAAATTGTTCTCATTTGATTAGGTGTTATTTCGTGTCAAATGATACTCGTCAGTTCATTTCTTCGAGAGGGTGTGACTTTTTCGCCCTACCACGCACAGGAACTGAACATGCAACTGCAATGGGAGTCAATATGTTTAGTTATCGCTTTTAATTCACTAGGTAACATGCCACGTGAGCTGAATAAACGTTTCGGTTTGAAATTCTAAGAAGTATACCGGCTATGAAGACAGACACCTTAAGAAGGCTGAAGAATGCAACGATTGAAACGTAATTATAGCGCTCAAGATGAGCATGCTCGTCTAAATAGAAAAGCACATAATAATGACAGAATCTCATTAAAAGAGATTTCAAGTAGAAAGAAAAATTTTGAAACGCCGAGCGATGTCCGTTTTCGTAAATTCACGTGAAAAGCATTCCCCTCGTTTGGGAAAATTGTAAAGATTTATAAACGCTGGACTACATTTGATTGCTTGCGCATGCAATAAAGTTTTTTGTTTGTTTTTTGTTTTATATTTTTGTTCACCAAATACAAGTCCTAAGGGTCACTCAAGGTGGAAGCTTGCCGAATGACCCTGTTGTAAGGGAAGTGGGGAAATAAGAAGTACATATTGTGATGATTTGTAGGGTAGATATCGATTGACCCACAATAAGTTAAGATTGTAGTTGCCAGGGAAGCATCCTCTCAGGAGTTTGTTCCACAAAGTAATTGTTCTGATGAAGATGCTGTATGAATGGAACTTACTCCTGTTCCAGAGGAATACAAAAGGAATAGGGTAGACTTCCAACCGAGAACAAGGGATAGTGGGTCCTAGCTGTGAAGGTCTGAGCTGGTGTGTCTAATGATTGTAATTTGTTTGAAATAGTAATAGCGAAAGGCTAACAACTTTTCTTTGTGGGATAGGTTTTGCAGGGTGGAAAATAATTACTCACCCACAATGCCGTGTAATCGCTCTTGAATTATGACAAGGTTGAACAGTGATGACTGGACAGGTCGATTTTGGAACAGTGATATTGCACTCATTTTGAAAGTTGGGGTTTGAAATGATAAATAATAAAACAAAATATTTTTCCAAATTGTTACGTTTTAGCGTGGGTGGGGGGAACGAGATTAAAAATAAAGTTTGAATTCAAAATTGGAGCACTGGAATTTCATTTCGGTTATCAGTGGAAACTTTATAGCATAGCCTTATAAAACTTTTAATTGAAATATATGCAGTTGGTTTGAAATTAAAAGGCATAATAAACAACAGCTGTATATCTTCGACATGATCCAGAGAATAAAGAAACAGTCGACTGAAATACAGATTATTGCATTACAAAATTTGCAGCACAATGCTTTCACCTTGCTTCCAGAAGATATTCTTTTTTCATTGTTAAAGTCAGGTAAATTGGAGGGGTGAGAAGAGAGTATAAAAATTGTCTATTACATAGTTAAACATTTATTCATACTTAATTAGTTATGTCAAATTACAAGACTGATTTTAAAATTTAATTCAGATTGCATCACAAAAATACAGTCATGTATGGGTACATTTTCCAGTAAAAATATTTTTGATTTCAGAAGTAACGAGCCAACAAAGAAAAGATTAAAAATGACATTCATCAATTCTGAAGCGAAACACTGGTCAAATTTGATTTAACCTATCGCAAAATAAAATGGAATTTGTGAACTTACACTTGTAGAAGGTTTTTCAAATAATGTACTGCAAAAAGTTCTAATGACTGCAACGACGGATGAGTTGTCGGATTTACCTGTACATTCGCAAGGTGTGGAAATTTCACAAATAACTAATTTCCGCGGGTTTTTTACTTACAAATTAACTTAAAAATTTTGCTATTTCAAGAATAAATCCAAATAAAGTTGATATTTTTTTTATTTTTTTTTTTATTAGATACATTGGACGAAGATATATTCAAACCAGAATTCTAATTATGAATCACACGTAAAATATACAATTTCCTTTATTGTATTCGATAAGTGAAAGCTGTAACAATTACAAAAGATGGCAAAAAGACTAATCAATGAATAAAATCTTACTGCGAAAATTAGGTATTTCTGTACTTTTCAGACTATATTTAAAACTAAATGCTAAAAAATTGGTAAAAGTTAGAGTCAGTACTTACAGCAAACACCAGCTTTCGCACTGAGTGCAATGTTAATTTTTTTTTTTTTTAAATTGAAAAATCAACCTCCACATTGGCCACCACCGGTCCAGATATTTGAGCAATACGCCATTCTTTGTCTGATTTGACTCTTGTAAATAAACTTCAAAAACATTTCTAAGATTTCTGTAGCATTAAGAAGCAAAATATGACGCTGTAAAATTTTGCATCAACCTAAAATAATTTTTTTTCGGGAAATGAGTGGGAGAAGAGAGAGAACGTCACCTCTTAAGACGCACATGAAAATAAACAAACCTCGAAACTCCGATGTGAAATTTGAAAGAAGCAAACATTTATTAACATAAAAATAATAATAGAACAGAATACAAGTTTTACAATTGTCCGCCTTTGACCGACTTGTTTTCGGTGATTATTTTTTTAGTCATTCTATTTTCAGAATGACTATATTCTCCCCTAAAGAGAAAGAGTAATAAACAAACTGCATCGTATTCACCTTTTTAAATATTTATTTTATTATAAAAGAGAATTTATAAAATGGATACACTGAGCGGCGACGGTTAATTTCATGCTTGAACACAATCTTCCTGGTTTGAAGATTGCGTTCAAGCATGAAATGTCTCCACTCGGTGTTGACTTCAGTGTCCATTTCTTTCATATGCTCTTCTAGCATACCTTAAAAATATTTTTATTGTATGTGTATGTATGTGTGATTAAATAAGGAATAAGTGGGAAATCTGTTTTAACGTTTTGAACTCTATTATAATTTTGGGGGTGTATTAAAAAATTTTTTGATGAATGAAATTATTTAAAAAATTTATAAAAATATACATACTTGCTTCTTATTTAATAATTTTGTCAGATTCATTATTTTCAATTCATATATCGGCTATGTATATTCATATATTTTAAAAATAGAAGTCTTTCTTCCGTTCAAAGAGTGAATTAATTGTATAGATCCTATGCCGAAAATGTAACGAATGCATTGCAAAATTACTTAAATAGAAGTGTCACTTTTTGATAGAATGGGTAAAAAAAAAATTAGTCTATCTATTCGTATATGAAGGTTATCAGCTGAAACATCCAAAGATTTTGATTAATGAAGATCACTAGAGAGGTGAATGAGGTCATGAAATCTATAGAACTGCTGAAGAAATTGAATCACACAACACACTCCTGCTGATGAATTTTAAAATTCGTCACTTCAAAAAATACTTTGAAGTCTATTGTTTATATGTTGTGATTATTGTTCTTAATTTTTGCAATTAAAATTTAGGTAATTTCAGTTTACTTTTAATCTTAATTAAAAATAATGCAGTGTTTAAATAAATACAGCCAACTTGAAAGTTAGAATTTGTCGTACGGACCAGATTCCTTTCCTTTGTTGCGTTGCTGGTTCCGGGATTTGCATATGACAAATTATTATCGAATTTGTAATTTGTTAGATTTTAAAATATACAAACGAACAATAGGAACATTACTGCCTTTACATTGCTTACTCCCCTTTATAAAAAAAAGTTGTGATCTAAATGCTAAGGTCGTTATACTTTTCAAGGCAGAAAATAGCTTTATCTGAATAATTAAACAATTATAAAAGTCATCAACACAACACTCGCTTATTTATAAATTATTTATAAATAAGCGAGTGTTGTGTTGACGAATTTTATAATTGTTTAATTATTCAGTAAATATCATAAAAGACTAAATTGAAAATGAATACCCAAATATATTTTTAAAATTATTTATTGATTTTTAAATCGTAATATCCAAATTAGTTATTTCCATTCAGTAATAACCGGAAAGTTGAGCAAGATATAAGACATAAGTTGCTAGACGAAACTGTATTTATTTAATGTAACGCACACACACAAAGTGAGTTAAAAAAGAGGACCCGGTTTCTGTCTTTGACCATTTCACAAATGTATATATATAGATTCTAGAGAGAGTGGTTTTTCTATCTATAAACACTCTGTTCGAGTTTAAACTGTCTTTCTTTTTTCAACATCGCAAATTTTAAACTTATATATATGAATAACGACAAAAGGAATACTATTCTTTACCAACGCGTTTCGTCCCCTGATGGACTTTATCAAGGCAAATATAAGGATTTTGTTTTGCGACATATATTTCTAAAGAAAAAAAAAAAAAAAAAAAAAAATATCGTTAGGTTTTTAAAATTTAAGAACGTTTAAAAAATCCTTACATTTGCCTTGATAGAGTTTATCAGCGGACCAAACACGTTGGTCAAGAATTGTTTTCTTTTCTTTTTGTCTTCATTCATATTGTCTTTTTTATTTACATTTGAATTTTTACATATCTGTGTCTATGTATCATTATTCATAAGGTTTCAAGCGGGCACACGCGTGCATTTTTTTTTTATATATTAGATGAGAATATTGTTCAGAAAATGTTATTTGTTGTCGGTTTTCATGGAAACTATTTCAAGTCATTTGCTCGAGAATAATTAAAGAGTTAGTAATTTTTTTTTTCTTTTGTTTTTCACTCTATCTTTTTTATTATTCGGTTTTGATAAATAAAAATTCTGAAGTTTTTCTAGTCAGGCCAGAATAGAGGGTCACGGTCAGGTGGATCAATTGACATTAGGCTGCGATTTTAAGGGAACCTACTCTTTTAGGTAAAGATTTAGAGCGTCAACGAAGTTGATAGTATAAAATATTAATATTCTAGATTACAAATTACATAATGGGCAGTTTGAAATAGGGTCTAAATTTCTCATTTGGCCTGGGATTTTTACCAACTTTGTCTATCTTACAGATTGTTTAACAAAGGCTTTAATTTTTTTAATTTGAAAAGATGAAATCGTACATACAGCCTCTCTAAAATTATATTACTTTTTAATATTATTTCAATGCTGTTGTTTAATTAAAAGTTAAAAGTTTTAAACTTTGTGAAACTTCATTATACACATAACAATACCCACGACTGGCTACTTTTGAATGGCTTTTTTTCTCTTCAATTTTTATGAATGTGCAAATATTGTTAATTTGTTGAATCATTCAAGTTGATAATTAATTTCATTTTATTTTAATAGTTGCTGTCTTTGTTTTTCAAATATTTTAAAACCTGTGTTCATGACCAAATAGATGTTTCTTTATTAAATACGCAGACACAATAAAAAAGGGGTTCTCGAACTTACACAATTATCAGTGTTTCACCAAGCAGAGCATGAAAAGCAAAAAAGTTGGCGGTGATAAATCAGATGTTAAAAATGGTGGGATTAGGTTTTTCCTGATCCATATTTCATCAGATCATCTCATAAGTGAATATCATAAAATATTCTTATCCTCGTATATTTGTTCTTCTTTTGATTTTAAATACACAATTTTTCTCGCTTCTACATTCATGTTCCGAAATGAGATTACAGATTTTTCGCATATAAGTGTTAAGTTTCAGAAGCTAATGTCTCAAGAAAAACAATAACAAAAAGTTTAAAAAAGCAAGGGGAGGGGTTAATTTTTCTGATTTATTTTGAAAACTAATGACAGTAATGATCTTAAGACAAATGATACAGCTAATCTCAGTAGCATTGTCATAGATTGAGGCCAAGAGGACAAATTTAATCTTCTGTTCTCAGTTTTAGCAAAAAATGTGGTGAATTGTGTGCGGGGGGGGGGGGGGCTTCAGCTAAACAGCTCCCCCCCCCCCCGACCCCTATAGCGCCATCGGTGCTTTAATCATCATATTTCAATTTCATAATGTCATTCCCCTCTTCCAAGACTCAAAAGGTGCACTGTAGAATTGTACTTTGTAAAAGATCAATATTTCAACATTTTTTTTTTATTTTAATCTAACATTCTGTGGTCTCAATTCCCTCTTGAAACCATAAAATTTCTTCCGGAGGAAATCACACCGCTTCTCCCACCACTACTGGTTGAGAATCAATGACAATTAGGTTTAGTTAATTTTAAATTATTATCTTAACTTTCGGTGAGAGGCGAAAATAAATAAATAAATAGATAATCACAGATTCTATGGATGCTCATTACAGTCATTACTACTTATTCTCCATTTGCGTATCAGAAATTAATGACTATTTTTGACTGGCGGTAATTTTGTATTTTTTCTTTTTTTGGCGGGGGTGGGGGCAAGCACATAGATAAAAAATAAACAAATGGAAAGTCAAAGAAAGGATTTCTTTTCACTCAGTAATATTTCAATTTAAAAATAGTTACTTAAATTGAGCGATTTATTTTTTTAATAAGCGCAGTAAGATCGAAATTTGGCGATGCAAATATTATTCAATTATTGAATAATATTTGCATCGCCATAAAATTATAGATTCTTACACGCCGTTAGTGTTTCAGACACATCTGGTTTAATTAAAAAAAAACAAAAAAACCTATCCCTAATCCCCAACCACCAATGTTTATTGATTTTTTCTCCTAGCCAATATTTAAAAAAAAAAAAAAGTCATGACTGTATGTCGCGCGACCACATTGACGTAAGAATGGCGATTTATTAACGGTCACGGAAAAAAACATTTTTTTTCTCAAAGATATTGATTTTCAATAAAAGTATTACCATACGCCAGATTTATATTTAAAAGGGCTCCGGAAATCTAAAATTTACGAGTTTATGTAGTTTGCTGCATGAATAAACTGCGAATTTTATAAAACAAATAAATAAATAAATACATAAATAAAAAAAAATAAGAATAATTTTAAAAATTATTATAAAAACAATCAAAATAGTTAATCTTCCAAAAGCATTGATAGTGCTTTTAAATATTTTCTCGGCCATAACGCTTTTAAATTAAAAATGTTTTTATCATTTGACTGCTACCTTTCAGGTCATCCATAGTTTCGACTTTTTTTATCATTCATAATGCCATGGGAACTGTTTATCATTTAATTATGAGCAAAATGAATAATATCTCCACAACGACAACAAAGAATGATAAAAATATATTCTTCATCTTCGTCTTTTGGTTTATCCGTATCATTTGAAAGTAAATTTTTAATTAATTAAAATAAAAAACAGACTCCTGGTACAATAAATCTAGCTAGAGATGATACATACAAACAACTATTTATTGGGTTATGGAGCTGATGATATTCTTAACAAAATAAAAGAAAAAAAGGGAGAAAGTACAAGTTTAAAAAGGCAGACACAAAAATTATGTCCGGGAACGAAATGAGTGGCATTCACTTCAATAACAAAGAAGGGACAGTCAGTGAAGGCGTCGATGTCGTGTGACCAGGAACAAGAGTAATTTAATATTCAAATGTAGGCGACTGGTCACATGACTAGCTTTGTGCCTTTCACTATGGAGTGCCCTTCATGTTGGTCCGTCCTTTTTCATCGACCCTTCTCTTTCCCCTTCTTATCCAATATAGCTTCTGCCCACCACTACTTCTCCCCGATAGTGTCTGTATGACGTTTCACTCTCTCATTTGATTGGATTCAAATTTGTATATTGATATGATCGTTGAAGCACGCGTACACGCATGCGCGCACGCAACACCCACATCCACATACATAACTTAAAACTCAGAATACTTCTGTTGTCCGAATTTCTTAGATGAAGCTTACCATTATTCACTTTTTGATCATTTTTTTTCTTTTCGTTTTTTTCTTTTTCTTTTTATTATCGGAATGCCCGGGTCGTTTTCTCATTCAACGACCATTAAGTAAGCAGTTTGGATTGAAAAATAAAGAAGGATATTTCTGATCTACATTGATTGCATAACGACCATAGAATGAAAAAAACAAGAAAAACGAATTGCTGCAATAAAATGATAAAGGAAAAAAAAAAAAGAAGACAAACAAAAATAAAAAGTATTTTAAAATTAAGGATTGTAAGCTGCAAGCACTTTGCTCCCAAAATTTTTCATTATCTTCCCATCACAAATTTTTTACATTCACTAAAACATTTCCTAACCTCAAGTTTGTGAGAAACTTGGTATGTATACAAACACATATACAAATGACCCCCCCCACACACACCCCAATTTATGTTTGTGCAATTGTGTAAATAAAACTTTACATACTGCTTATTAGTAGAAATATAAAGTATCCGTAATTTATGTTTAAAACAGGCCTTCACAATTAAAAAAGAAAATGAGGGGCCACATTAGCCATGGGCTGCACAAGTAAATTTTTAAAGTAAATTATTGAGTATGAGTGAGATAGAAAGGAATATATATAGAGAGAGATATCAAGAAAATCCTGTCTTTTTTACAGAGTTAAAAAAAAGTATAAATTACATACAAAGACAGTAAAGTATTTGTTAAATAAAATCATGCTTCCATAATACTAAAGTTTTCGTACATGATCAATTGCTGAATTTATTCTGATGAATGCAAAAAAAATTGACTCTTTTGAAAAGAGTGAGCTACACTGGAGCTATATTATGTGCAGGGCAGCACAAAAGGATGATATTATTTCCTATCACAAAACAGCAAACAAGTATTTCATTTGTTAATATTCACATCAACTACAGAACAGCATGACTGTAAATCATAAATGATAAAACTGAGTAAATTATATGAAAAGAGTGTGGATAGAACAATGAAGTCTATATAAAATAAAATACAAAGAGGCAGAGTTAATAAAGACAGGATCCAGAACTTCTGTAATTCTGAGACTGATCATTATCAGTCCAAGTATTCTTCAGACTTTTAATCTCAACCTGAACTGTTATTTATTTTTCTGCTTTATTCTCACAGTATTTTGGTTGATCCATTGTATGGATTTGTTTAGATATATAATCTGTATTGAAAGAAAAGTTCTCTTTTCTTTTTTCTTTTTTTTCTCTCAGCTTTGTAAATCAGAAAAATACTGACAAATCTAGACATCAGAAAATCTCGTTATGCCAGTCTTAATAATATTACTGGCAAAACAGGAGGCAGGGCCAATGCAGGGCTCTTGTGCTCCATCCAAATCTATGATACAGGGCCCCCTACTCTCAATTTTCATATTTTTCCAAAATTCCATCATAATATTGTAAGTACTATTTTCACCAAGTGGATAAGTGGAGCTTGTGTTGTCAAGGTTCCAAGTTGTATCTTTTTTAGTTATAATCATCTTTTGCTGCTTAGTGTTAAATTAGTATGAAATCAAAGAGCAAACTCAGATAGCTGGTAGGGCACAGAAAACTAATGTCACATTTAATCCATTGTAAAAAAAAAATTCATGGATTTGGACAAAAAGGCCCCCAGAATGATGCCAAAATCTACAAAACTTTGTTATTCTTTGATAATCAGTTTTGCTTAGTTCAATTTGTAACATATATGAATGTAAGTTGAAAAAAGCAAATGTTAAGATGGAGAAGGTTACAAAGCACAGCCTGGGGCCCCTAATCAGACTTCCCCCTCCTGGGTCAAGGAGTTTGAGGGTAGCACACGCCAGCCTTGACAAGAGATCTCATATTTTCCATGCAGAGTTGCTTTCCAATTTTTCTCACTAAGCAAAGAAATCAACATTGGCCTGACATACATTTTTCTGCAAGGTTTATGTACACTCTTTCAAGCTTTCACTTTCTAGTGATACTCCAAGTATCTTACAAAATAATTTCTAAAATCTGACAGTAATAGAATGAATGATAATTTTGCTGATATTTCTAAATATTACTCAACAAGTCCTCCATAGACATTGCTGCCTCTGAAGTGTTTGTCCTGAATTATTTTGGACGTTGAAGAGATACCAAGAGCATTTATTGTTATTTATTTTTTTGCTAACATAGTGTTTCAGAAGATATATTCTTCAGCCTTCCTCAACATAATACCTAGTCACTAAAAGTATCTAGAATCTCTTTATTTTATTTTTTTCAGGTAATATTCTCCAATACTGTAAATCTATCTCTGCATCTCTCTTTGTTTCGACATTTCTCTTTCTCTCTCTCTCTCTTTCTCTATCTATCTATCTATCTATCTATCTATCTATCTATCTATCTATCTATCTATCTATCTCAGTCTATTCATAGATTCCTGTTTTCTTTTCTTTCTTTTTCATTTTTCTTTTTTTTTCATTTCTCTTTTTTTTAATTTTTCCTTTCTGGAATTTGAAATTGCTATTTAAATTTGCCTCATATAAAATAAACATTTTTAGATAATCATCAAATATGACATCTGCACCCATCCCAAATCTTCAAATCAATCTTATGTAGGAGGTTGTTCCAATGTTCTGCCAAGACCGTGAGAGCTAGAGGGACAATGTAGCTCTCATGGGCTCCATGCCTTCATGCCATCAGATTTAGTAGCAGCAGTCAAACATAATTTTCTTCTCTGATGAGAAAAATAACAGATAATACACTATGATCTTAGGTTTTGAGTTTGTCTATCTAATAATTGATCATGCTTTGTAACTCCATTGAGTGGTTGAAATACTTGTGTATTTCCTGTTGGTGGCAGTGATCAGTGCTAAAGCACTAATGAAAGCCGGGTTTTCAAATACTGATTTTCAAAAGTAGGCAAGCCCCTCCCCACTTTAAGATATTAGATCATCACAATGTTCCTACTTTGTCATTTGGCTTGTGTTGGTGTAATATAAGTTTAGTAGAGCTTTACTTGTGTCATTTTGGAAATGGTTATGAATCTTTAAAAATCACAATACTAACCACAAGACAAGAACATTTAGTTTTGAAAAACATAAGTTTTCCATCCTTATATTTACACTACTTGAAATATCAAAATAAACATTAAAGACAAAAGTCCTGTGTTTTTGATAGTTTTTTTTCTTTGTGAAAAGATAAGCAAAAATATCTCACTGCAATAGTTATAGACTTTTTTTAATCATTTCACCCTCAAGTAAGATAATAAAGTCGCTAAGATGCAAAAGGTTATTGAGAGCATAAGAAACTGAAAAAACTTTGAGAAGCGAGAACAATAAAAGAAGGAGACAGAAGATGATGACTGATGTTACATTTGAATTTTTGAAGATCATAGTTGACAGGAAATCAAAAAGCCAGAAGAGAGATCCACAGGCAAGAAATGCAAGAGAAGAATGAATTAGAATAGAACTTGCAGATACATCTAACAATTTCTACAGTAAAATTATGAGACATAGTAGCCAATCGAGTACTATGCTTAAATTTGTGAAGTCGAGGTGTCAAAAAGGAAAGCTCATCATAACAATTGCCATGAAAATATTTATAGAAAAGGCACAGGGAGGCTATATTAGCAGAGAAAAATAACCAGAATAGCCTGCAGTAAGAAAACAGAAGATAAATATTTGTCTACTGTTGATAATTCAAAAACAAGATTATAGCATAACATGTTTTGCAACATCCAGGCATTGTTCCCACTTACCTGGACAAGACTTGACATAGAACACAAGACTCATTAAATTACTTTGCCTTGTTGTTACCAACAGTACAATGTACAAAAGTCAATAAATAATACATATCTGGGTTAGCTATGGTTATTACCTAGCTACTGTTATTTGAATAGAGTTCACTTAGTCATGCATAAATTTCAACTAATGCTCAATAGTAATCAAACAAGTTTCTGATTACACATTTGACATACTGGTAAAGGTAATTATTTTGATCAGTGAATCTGTGACGGTGTGTATGCATTCTGCTAAATACCCTAAAATTGCCATATTTTTTTTAAATGAATTCTTGCATGTGGACTATTTAAAAGATTTATTTTTTAATGTGCATAACTTTTTCTTTTATTATTATTATTATTATTATTATTATTATTATTATTATTATTATTATTATCATTTTCTGCACAGTTTTCTTTTTCAACAGGAGTTCTTACATTATGGGTGCTCCTCATCAAGTTTTATGACTTTAGACAGAATGAACCTTTTGAAGAATATTTGTAGTGTCAAGTAATGCAGACTTCACAAGTGATTTCTCAATATAAGACTTTAAGTTTGGTAGTATAGACCCCCAATTCCCCAATGATAACTAGAACTATAGTGACCTGAACATCCAACATTCTAGCCACTTCAGTTTAGAGGCCAATGTATTTCTTGAGCTTCTCAATTTCTTTTATCTCTTTATGTTATGATCACCAGAAACAACCACACCAATAAGGAGATATTTTCTTGTTTCTTTGTCAATGATAGTGATGTCTGGTTTGGTGGCCTCAAGGACATGGCCTGTTTTGATGTTGAAATCTTACAAGATCTTGACTTGGTTATTCTTGGTCACCTTCTATAGCTTGTGGCAGTACCATTTCTCACTGACTTCAATGCCATACTTCTTATATAGGCACTAATGTATATGAGAGGCCACTTTAACATTGTTTCTGTGCAATCATATCACAAGCAATAATAATGTGGGTGACATTTTCCGTCTACTTGTATTATTATTATTGTTTTGTTTAAATCAGAAGTGAAAGTTTAACTATTTTCATTTAAATTGAATCTTCATAACATTTTGACATATTTTTCTCTTTTATTTATTTAAGAGAAAAGCAAACAGACTGGACAGATGTCATTCCAAGAGTTGTTTAAACTGTTGAACTCATCTTTTTATTACTTTTATTGTTACTACAATGTTTTGCCCAATACATTCGCTGACCTTTTCCAGATATACAAACATTTGTATCGATATCATAATGCTATGTTTAATTTGAACCTAAAATTTTATGCAAAAAAACATTCATAGTTTACAACCAATCAGAAAAGAGAAAAATCGATGTCCAATCAAAAAATCTGCTTGGAGTGAATGCAGATTCTTAAATAGAACTTAGGTTCATTTATGAGTTAATTGGATTACTTTCTTTTCAGATCACACTGCATGTATTTTAACTGATTTACTCATTCTCAAGTTCAGTGTTTCTACTCAAATAAATATTCTATTCAGCACAAATAATATTTTCAGATGACGATTAGCTTTTTATCTTTGTGCTTAAGACAATATTTGCAAATAAACTATTGCCAAATGTCTTTTTCTTAAGGTCACTTTATCTGCTACTGCTATATTTTCCACATGATGAGTATAGAAATTTCACCATGTAGAAACAAACATTTACTACACTTTATACTGTCCTTTTAAACTTCCATAATTATATGCAAAAATAAGCAGAAGGCTTAAACTCTGAGTATTGCAAGCAACTGATATTGTTTAAAAACTGTTATTGATGTATCATTTGTTTTATTGCCTGAATTTGTCCTTTTGACATTGTTTACCACTTCATTCTTTTCCATTCTGACTGCAAAGATAACTTCTCTAATATTCAGATGAGTCATTATCATTTCAAAAGATATTCAAACTACTTAATTTATTCTTTTTGCTACTTTTATCATTAAGACATTTTGTTTGATCTATCACTTTTTCAGCTGTACAATTTTTCTTTATCCTTTAATAAAATAAATCTGAACTATCTGTAACAATAATTCTTGTAATCCATGTAGAAAAAGAGTGGAATCTTTTCTTAAGAGAGAAAACTAAAACAAGAAAATAAAAAAAAAAACAAGACCTCATCCTACTCTTCTTATACAGATTGTATATCTGAAGACTGTAGAATGGTTGTGGCAACAAAAAAGAGAATCATAATCCAGATAACTTTTAGAACACATTGTCTAATTTGTTCACTGTCAGGCAAGAGATAAAGATAAAAACAGAGTAACTGTTTGTTACTAGATATATAAATTATACTTCCATTGTATCTTTGAATATTTCATTAACTCAGTGTTAGACAGGATACCATAATATCTATAGCCTTATTTTTCTTACTGATTATAAGCTTTATGCTCTAACAAGCTATACTGAGTAAATATCATTGCTACGCTTTATCAGACATAGAAGGTTTTGGCACTGTACTTTTTAAAATATATATATATATGTGTGTGTGTGTATGTGTATGTGTATGTGTGTGTGTGTGTGTGTGTGTGTTTGATAATTGTGTATTTAGGCAACAATCCTTCATTTATACATGTTTCATTAAAGAACAGACAAGGTACTGTAATTAAGCTTTTTATTTAATTTTTCTTGTGCTCGAACAAATGTTTTCTTTTCTGGAAAAGAGTGTGTAGAAACTGCCCAAATGTTCTGTAATTCTGAGTGCTTTCGGCTATACTTTTAGCCATTAACAAGGATGATTTTATTTTTGTTTTTAATTAGGTGTATGGGTTGTGTGTATGCTTCTAGAGTTATATTAGTTAGAGTTTTATTTTCTGAACACAGTCAACACATTGTTTCCATGTTTGTAGTTAATATTATTTTGAACAGTTATATTTGGACAGTTTCTACAAACTCTGGGTCCAGAAAAGAAAACACATGTTTGAATACAAGAAAAATTTAAAAAACCAGCTTAATCACAGTACCTTGTCTGTTGTCTTTAATGAAATGAGTGTGTGTGTGTGTGTGTGCATCTATCTATCTATCTATCTATCTATCTATCTATATATATATATATATATATATATATATATATATATATATATATATAGATATAGATAGATATATATATGAAATAAAATTATATATAAAATAATGAAAAAAATTAAAATTAGAAATTTTATGTCTATATTTATCAATTTATTTATTCTCTAATTTTAATATTTATTTTAATATTTTTTATTTTATATATATATATATACATATATAAATATCAGTAAAAAGGAACAGCTCGACTGTTTTAACAGTAGCTTATTAATATTTAAATTTTACACAGTCAGTTTTCAATCCATACCTGAAGATAGCTGCATACATGAAACTCTCTACCAAATGGTGAGGAGCAAAAGGTATATTTATCATTAATAATATAAATTTTAGCTCTGTTATTTTATGTTGAGCACTTTTATTACCATCAGCACTCAGTGTGTAATATTTTATACCTCCATAGCACACAGTGAATGCTGGTGGTAATAAGACAATGCTCAATCTAAAATAACAGCACTAAGATTTATACCGATAATAAATATACATTTCGTTCCTTATTGTTTGGTACAACTCTGAATTTCATGTACTTGGCAATTGTCAGGGACAGATTGTAAAATGTTTTTCAGTCTGTGCCTGACAATTGACACATGTATGAAATTGACACACTGTACCAAATGGTGAGGAATAAAAGGTATATATATATATATATATATATACACGATCAAAGAATAGGTAGATTAATTTCTTTGTAAAGCTCACTCGAAAGAAATCCCTTAGAAATGCTGATGGGCTGAAAATATGATATTCAAGTAGATTTCTTACTATACTTTTCTTTTTCTTGCTGCTGCTGTATAATTTCTCTAAGTAGAAACAGCTTGAATTCATATTTTTTCCTTTGCTTAAAATGTCATCCATAAGAGAAATTGATTTTCTTATTTAAATTCTATTTACCCAGGTCCTGTTGTTTTTATAACAAAACACTTCTCAAAGCTCATAACTGTTCTATATTGAAATTGTTGGTTTTCTTTGTTGTTTTTTGATGAAGATTAAATTTGATTGGCATGCAAATGGCAAACAAGTTGGATTATGGTCATGCTAAAAATACAGGTTCTTGTCTGATCTACTAAACAAGATTAGTACTAAGCTTGGTAACTTGCTTGTTATGCTTGTCATGTTTTGTTTTTTTGTTTTTTTTTTTCAATGATGTCCACACTGTACAAGACCCAAGAGCCACTCAATTTAGAGGGTTACAGAGAAACACTTTACAATTTATGTGGATATGTGGGGAAGATAAGTTAACCCTAAACTTGAACAGGTTAAAATTGTAGTGATCAAAGAAGCATCCTTTTGGAACTTGGTTGCACAAAGCAGCAGTTCATGTTTGTGGGAAGAAGCTGCTCAAAGTGGAACTTGCATCTCACCATTGGAATACTAAGGGAATATGTATAGTATAGTGGATATTAGGGTATTAGCCATGAAGGTTAGAATTGGTGGAACTAAGGGATGTAGCTTGTCAGAAGACTTTCCATGGAAATAGCAATAGAGCAGCTAGAAGCTTGAGAAAAGGTTTGTAGAGTGGAAAATAATTTGTCATCCACAATGACATGTAGACACTTTTAGACTCTATTGAGACTGGAAAGTGAAGATTGTGTAGTTCCTGCCCATATATGGCAGCAGTCAGTCACTTACTGGAGTGGTACTGGAAACTAAACATTTTTGCAACATCTTTAGTGATGAATCATATATACTAGTTCCACTTGAGGTTTCAGTTAAGTAAGTCTAAATAGGCACTCAATGCACGGTAGCTTTTTTCGTCCACCATTCTGGGATAGCATGGACTTTTTCCACGCCCAGGCAATTTCTCTGTCATACCAAACTGTTTAGACTTCTTTATAATGGACTGTACTGTAGATGTAGGGATAGCTAACCAGTTTGAAATAGTGCTGTAACTATTTCCCAACTTGTGGAAGTTCATAATTCTCTGTCTCAAGTCAACACTAAGCTCCTTTGTCTTCCCCATCATGTTGTTAACGTAAGAATAACAATGGTGACACTCTATGCAATGTGGTGTTCTTTGCTGGAATTATCTACTGAATAAATAGTCTAGAAGGCTTCACGGATAAAAAAAATTATGTAAATTATTTATACTTACATGAATCAATGAATTTAAAAATATTTTCTACAAATAATTTTGTCTTTTCCTATTTCCCATAATTCACCTCTCAAATTGGTTGTATTTAACCTATTGTTCTGAAAATTGAGTTTTTATATCCCTTTTTTTGTGCTTATTAACATCTAAAAGACCTGGCATCATCTGGGCATTAGATTCTGAGAAATGGATAAAAATATTCAAAATTGATGGGTGTACGAATAATTTCATCATTGACTGTACTTAGTTTAATGTCACACAAAGTTATAATTATGGGGAAATCAATGAAATTACAATTCACCAACTTTGAGTAATGAATGAGTTAAACTCACTGGCTTTGAGCAGCCAATGAAAGTTAAGTTCATGAGCCTGTAAAAGTAACTTGCTAACTGTTGCTCCAAAACAAGATAACTTAATTTTTTTTATATTCACAAAGTTTAGTTCAGTTTGACACAAGCTCATAAGATAGCAGGTAATCTTTAACTTTTGTGCTCACAAAAAAGGCGTGTGAAAAGAATGGTTTTTCCCTTGATACCACTATTATTTTAAATACTGTTGTGGGAAAATTAAATCAATAAATAAAATAATAATAATGAATAATAATGAATAATAAAAAAAAAAATTTTTTCCCATGATGCTAAGAATAAAGGAACCAGAAATATGATTAGCCCAGTTGGTTTTGTCAAAAGCTATTAGGTGGTGTTGTTGAAATCTATAAAAAGACATTTTTCTGCCTCACTCTTTTTCTCCTTTTTGTTCCAAGATGTAGAATAACGTGATAATTACATTCCCACCTAGGAAGATTAATTTTCCTGGTCCACTGATGACTGAACTCTCTTTCCACTTTTCAACCTATGGTGCTCACTTATGTCTTCCAAAACCTCAACTTATGAAGTAAGTCAAGCTTTCTTTTTGGTTGTTCCAACTCAGTGCAAGGCTGACATGAGTGCAACCATGGTAACAATGCTTATACTGACTTACCCTAACTTCTGAACCAAGAAAAAAAGACATCCCATAACCATGCTTAAATCTTCCAGTGATAAAGTAAGTACAAACCTTCTTTTGGTTGTTCTAACTCTGCACATAGTTGACTTGAACTCTGCCATGAATATGATGCTTATTCTTACTTACCATGACTTCTGAATCATGAAAACAGATATACTGAAGAAACACTGACAATTTTACTTCACTGCAGTCACTATAAAAATAAAAAGAGAATAAACAGTCTGTGGTTGAAACCCAAGTATTTCTTTTTTCGTTTATCATATGTGAATATGCATATGCCTAACGTACAAACATGCAATGTGTCAACTTGCATACTCCTTGGCAATGTTTTCTTGTTTTAAGAAGCAATGATTGGAATTGTAATAAAATCCTAAACATATGAAGAAAGGGAATTTATACATTTTTTTTCTTCTTGAGAATTTACAAAAAAAAAAATATTAACTACTATTTATTTATTAGATTGTTTATTTACAAGAATAATTTTATATTTACAACATTCTAAAAACTAACGCAATATTTATCATTTACCAATTTATAAAGAATTAAATATGAACACAATTTTTATTCATAAAGTTATAAACATTTACTAAATTATTAAAATATGTGAATCAACTGAAGGAATCCCTATTATTTACCATTTTATAAAGTTCAAATTGATTGGCAATCAGCTGATGTTTTGTCAGCCATTCCAATAAATAATATAAAAAATAAATGGTGTAAATAAACAATCTAATAAATAAATATTATTTTTGTTGTCATTTTTCAAGAGGACTTAAAATAATAGAGGGTGTGACAGATGGACTAATGGAAGTCCCAGAATTTTATATATGTATAGATATTATACTCATTAGCTAAATACTATTTTTTGAATTATAGAGAACATATTTTTTTATCTCATAAAATGGCTGGTATCATTCTTAAAACAATTACATCTATAAAATATGTGATGGTGAATCTCTTCCTTAACCCCTTTACTGCCATACAACACATATATGTGTTGTGTTGTGTAATCGCTTCTGATGCACATGAGCATCCATTCTACATTATTTTGCTGTATTGTAAGGTTCAAATTATCCAAAGTAATAGTGAATATATTATGCCAATATTTAGTTTTTGCTACTGAAGATCATTAGTATTTACAGAATATTCTCTGTGGAAATAACATACTGACTTTTCCGTCCATGTATCAGAGATGCTTTCAAACACAGCACATTGATTTTACAAACATTTTTTTCCATTGAATTCCTATGTGAACACGACATAGTTGACAACTCACAGACTCTCATGCCAACAAAAGTGAAATAATAACTTTCACAATGGAGTCATAGCCTGTTTGATTTATGAATAGAATTAACTGGGTATTTATGGCACAAGGCTATATTTTTTGTCATAAGCACTTCAAACATTTTTTTTACTTTTTGTTGATCTTTTGATTTTTTTTCATGTAAGTAAAACGAAACATAGGTATTTGTCAATACAGGATATACTGAAAGTGTATTGCCTACATTAAATTTGTTCTTCTTTGAGTTCTCTGCTGTCTGTGGCTTGTGAGATTAGCATTAGCATTATTGCACTACAAGAAGTTGTTTCAAGTATTTCATCTAAATTTACATCCATTTACCTGAATTAGTTCTGTATTTCATACTGGCTACAGTGTTTGGTACTCAAGTCAAAGAAAAAACAATTCAAATGCTGATTTTAAAGGCAAACTGACCCTGCTACTGCAATTGGAATGCTGGTTTCTCAATACAGTCACCCTGCACCCCATTTTCCTGATCTAGTTGTGCATTTCTCAAGCCCAAGAAAAAAAATTTCAGATGCTGATTTTGATGGCAAGCAGACCCTCACCAATTGGAAGATTTAATTCTCAATACAGTTTCCCTACACCCCATTTTTCTAGACTTGTACTTCCTACTAGTCCCAGTGGTAAGTGTTCAAGTCCAAGTAAAATACCAAGATTTCTAATCTTTATTTTCAAGGAAAGTATGCCTTTCCCACTTGGAATCCAAATAAAATTTAACTTGGTTTTCATGTAGGCTTACATATTCGGTTGTTGAGCCTTTCTACTGTTTTCTTGAAATAAAATGCCAATTTGATTAGGTTGATAAGTACTGGAGCATCATGAAGATATTTCTTTAAAACAGTAACTTTTGATTACTACACTGTTTTTTTCTTCCTGTATACTAGATGAACCTTGAATGCTTAGCACAAATCTAACTTGTATTGTTATCTCTTGCATAACGCAGCAAGATCAAATGGGTCACTGTTGCTCTTTGAAGCAGGCAGCAAAAAGCAGAAATGTCATAAAGCTTTCTAACATCACAATGTCTTCAAATAACTGACATTAAATACACAGCCATAATCTGGATTGGCAATAGGCTTTTGATGTGCTTCAATGCGCAAGATATGGTGATTTGTGGGGCAGTTGATGAAGGGTATTAGGTACAGTGAGATGCCTTTCTGGTGATGCCAAGGAATAAGTGGAAAGCAGTTGTTTGGTGTTTATTGTAAGTAATTCAAACCTTTTTTTTCTTTTTGTTGAACTTTTGTTTTTATATAAACAAAATAAATTTTAAAATCTTATGAGTTGTCAATACTGTAGATTCTCTAAGTGTATTATTCATATTAAGATTTTTCCTTTATTTTTTTAAATTATAAGCAATATAAACACTTTGAAAATATGAAATCTAATTCAGTGATTAAATTCTGAAATAAAAAAATAAAATTTCCATGCTTTTTTCATTACAAAAAATATTCTCACAATTTGAAGTTGAAATCATCTTTTTCTTACTTTTTTCTTACTTTCTTCTCTCTCTCTCTCTCTCTCTCTCTCTCTCTCTCTCTCTTTTGTTTTTATTTGTTTTGCATACTTTTTGATTTTCAACCAGAGATCTTGCATGATGGGTGTTTTCCATCAAGTCATACAATCTCAAACAGTGCCAAATTATTATTATTTTATAATTTTGCTTGTTCCTTCATTCCTTAACATGTACACTACAACCTACCAATACCTCATAAATAATGAACTATTCCCTTTTGATTTTGAGGAAAGATGGAAAAAACATATCAGAGACGCTGTTTAGTTTTAGTGAGAAAAAGAAAGAAAAAAAAATAGAGGAGATGATAATGTTCTCATGTGTTTTGATGTCTGCTTCAGTGAAATGAAAAAACTTATCAATTTCAAACCTTTTCATTTATACCCTCTTACTTCTTTAAATAATGACCTAGATTCATATTTATGATTGTTATTGCAACAATTTGCTAAAGTCGTTAAGCTCAAATATTTAACGATTCAATAGGGGAATTTTCATGCATATTTTGTAGTCATAGAACTTGCAAGGAGCTTATCCAATCATCAGAAGATTTAAATAGCAAAACTGTAAAAACTTTTTCACAGGTACAATTAGTTGTTATTATTGCATGTCCTGTTGGTAGAGCATATAATATGCTAGCTGCATCCACAGTAGAGGAGTAAGACCCTCCCACTGAAAAGAACAACCTACCAAGACTCGAGTACAAACAATCAATATTTACCTATCACTGAATCTAGTATAAATAACTAATATTTATCTATACCTAAATCAAGTAAAAATGACTTATGTTTACCTATCTCTGAACAAAGTAAATGTATATATAGTCAAATATATCTGGTTTGGTGATTCTGCTATATATTTAGAGATTCTTGATAAAATGCAAAGAATAATCTGTAATATTATTGGTCCTGACTTGGCATTTCAATTTCAGTCCTTTTCTCACTGCTTCCTTGTGTCTTTTCTGATGAACTTACCTCTATGGTACCTAGACTTTATGAATTTAAGTGCAGTATGAGTTTGGTGGCAAGATCTCATCATTTTACAGTTGAAATGGCTAGATGTAATCATAAGTTTTATGCTAACAAAGTTTTATGCTCTATTGCACTTCTCACATGTGAAACTCTCTTCCAGCTTCTTGCTTCCCAGTCAACTTTGATCTTCAAAAATTCAAATGCAATGTCAGTTGTTATCTTTTGTTTTCTTAATTCTTGTCCTTTTATTGTTCTTAATAGTGTTTCTATTCTCATATTCTCTAACACTCACTAACCCCCAAATGTTTTATTGCCTTGCTTCGTATAAAATGATTTAAAAAATGTAATAATAATAAAAATAATAATAAAATATTAATTTGAACATCCAGCAGCTCTACAATGATTAATATGTCATTAAATCCACTAACCAATAAAGCAATCTACCCTGATTTTTGCATTGTTTGCATGTAGAACGATTATGATTTGCAGTCAAGACCAAGCTCAATAAGTCTTTCCCAACTAATAAGAAATCAGTGAGCTGAGTTCAAATTGCTGCCAAGTTTGTTACACTCACTTACATGCAAATAAATACCTTTGGGAAAGTTATCTATACATATCCTTCCACCACGTATGTATCTGTAAAAAATTTGTTATTCTCTAAAAAATTGTTAATGCCAAAAAAAATTATTTTTACAATTCCAAATATGTTAAATAACCTACACAGGGTTGATAAGCCATAAAAAAACAAATCAATGAATCAACTTGCCTGAGAATGATAGACACTACCATGGGGTCACCATGGTAGTGTCTATCATCTCAACAGTTTTATGTTTGAGTATCTCCCCACATTTTCTTTCTTAATATTTCCCCTCTTTCATTATTGTCTGATTTATTTTTATTCACTTTGTTCATTGTATAAATTTATATTTATATTAGAATATACATATTCTACCCAGAATTGGAGAAATATATATGTATGAGTAATATCTTAGTTGTCAACACCCATGTTTTATATAAAATAATGATATCCATGAAATAATAAGTGTATTTTGTAAAAAATTGTATTTCTATGTAAAAAATATATAATAAAAGATAGCTTTAATTTATAAAAAAACTCATTTTTTTACAGGTATAATTATTACAATGAAGTAATTAATAATTTTAATTTTTTTTAATGATTATATGATTTTCTTTTGTAACAAGCATGCAAACAAAAATAAAAAATTAGATCATTATTATTAATGTTAGTTTGAAGAAATATCCCACACTATTATTACTATTAAGTTGAAAATTGTATTGGAAATTGCTTTATTCTTGAAATTGCCTTATTCTTCATGTTACCCTAAGAAGAATCTCATTATTATGTGGCATTTTTTTTTTATTATTTTATTAAAGAACACCCATAAACGGTAATCTGATCATTATATTTATAGCTATGTGAATAAATTAAAACCAGTAAAAATGTTTTATTCTTTTTTTGTTAACAGTGTTTCAGCTGATATGTTCTTCAGTTTCCTTTAACATAATACCTGGCCACTAAAAGTATTTAGTCTTTTTTTTTCTTTCTTTTTTTTTGTAGGTAATATTCTCCAATTTTGTAAATATATCTCTCCATTCCTATCTATCTCAGTCTATTCATCAATTCCACTGTTCTCTTTCTTTCTTTTTTCTTCCACTTTTCTTCTTTCTTCTTTCTTTCTTCTTTCTTTCAATTTTTCTTTCACTTCTTTCTTTCTTCTTTCTTTCACTTCTCTTCTTTCTTATTTCTTTTACTTCTCTTTCACTTTTCTTTTTCACTTTTCACTCTTTCTCTCACTTTCCTCTCTTTCTTTCCTTCACTTTTCTCTCTTTTTTCCTTCACTGTTCTTTCTTTTTTCTTTCTTTCTTTCTTTCTTTCTTTCTTTCTTTCTTTCATGCCTTCTCTGAGATAAAATAATAGGTAATCCACTATGATTCTAGGTATTGAGAGCTTTTGAGTTTGCCCATCTAGTAATCTATCTATCTTGCTTTATAATCTCTTTTGATGGTCTATATCTTTTATTCCAGTTCAATATTGATACAAATCAACATATTTTCCAACTATGCCTGGTTGCTCTATAGGTGTTGAACAGTTTCTTGATGTCCTTCAAGTTGCATAAACCTGAAAATTAACTTGCAGACATCTACACCCCATCAACAAAAATCTCTAGTTATATTTAACTAGAGATTTTTTTTTTTAAATTACAAGGTTGACTTGTGTACATATCAGAAAATCTTTTTTTCTTCTTTTTCTCTCTTTTTTAAAGTTAATATTATAATAAAAACTAGGATGTTTATAAGAATTCTGTTTGCTATAGTAAGATTTTTGCATGTAAGCATGTCAAGTCTTTGAAATAATTCTGAGTGGGATTTTAATTTAACAGACTAGAAATAACAAAAACATCAGTTTGTAACTGTAGAGTTAAAATTTAACAAGTATGTTTTTATTTAATGTGCATGGATGTATTTTCTTTTGTGTAAGTGAAGCCTGTGGATGTTGGTGAAGACTGTCTTTCTTTGAACATTGTGAACTGGTGCTATAAAATAACAAAGAACTGTACCAGATAACAAAAGCCACATCACTTGAGGACTTTCAATAGCAGCAACATCTAAAATGGATAGCACATGTAACTCAGAGAAAATAATGACATAATAAAGATGCTGATGTGATACACGATTTCAAATAATGAGTTCAATCCTCATTGGTTACCATATACTACTTGTAGCCATGTCTGAATAATGGTTAGCAAGTTAGCCTAGAAGACTATTTTTATTGTACAGTATATTTGATCTTCTTTGGATGCTCCACAGTTATGGCTTTGTGCCATATTAAGCTAAATTTCATACGTATCTGACCATTGTCTGAAGCCTGTGACATTATTTCTTTTATAAAAAGAAAAATATTGTTCATGGATCAGTATAGAAGCAGAACATCACTCAGAAAAAAATAAAGGACAACTTGAGTCATACTTTATTTGTTTTGTTTTGGTTTTTTGAGGAATTGGAATTGATTTTGTTTTTATTTTTTACCTTGTGCTTTTCTCAGTAATTTTGTTCTGCTCAAGGCCACCATGCACAATTTTTCTTCATAGATAAGGTGTCCATCCTAGAATCTATTGTTAAATCGAAAGTGTAATATTGATCATTGCCTCTTACTGACTGTTTGTGAAAGAATTTCTCACTCTCTTTTAGCATGTCTCCCTGATCATTTTTACTATACACAAAAATATTCAATGAAGTTGTACAAGACATGTATAAAAAAATTAACCCTTTGAGATGAAACAGAATACTTCAGGTAAAGAAAATTAAGTAATTTTAATCTGTAGGAAAATTTTCCTTCTGCATTTAAAATAGAATAATTCTGCATAAAACTAAAAAATTTAACTGGCTTAAGTTAATCTGTCACAGGTATAATATAGTGTGACACCCAGTGAGTACAAAAGTTGATACAATAGCCTATATGACCAGCTTACTAGCCATTACTCTGTGGTAGGTACTCAAATAAATATTTCTTAAACTTAACTGTCAATTAGCACAGGGTCACAACTCAGGTGACATCAGTGAAGATTGAATTTAATATACCAGTGTAATAGAATATGATACAAATTTGAATGGCATTTAGTATATAACTAGCAGTAGAGCCCGGCATTGCCCGGGGATGTAACAGTAAGAGATAGATCAAGTATCAGCCATCATAAAGACTGAAAAATAAAATTGACAAAGATTATTCTTTAAGGTTGACGGACACACATGTCTTAATTAGTTTTTTGTTTTTTTTTACAAATTGGTCAAACCCAAACTCAAACATAAACATTGTTTTCAATCGTTATGAGTCTACCGATTAATAGAATTTTTCCATTTTATTATAAACAATTGTCTTGTAAATGGAATTTTTAAAGCATTCTGAATGTAAAAATAAAGAAAAAAGTGTACAAGACAATAAGAAACACTACCTGCCAAAAGAAAGTGAAGTTTTGTTGAAATCGGTTGAAAAATGTAGGAAATCCGATTCCATATATAAACGAACACACACACACACACACACACAAACAACCTGGGTTTTATAATAAGTATAACTCGATATGAGTTGTCCCCCTTTCATTCTCATGATGCCTCTTAATCATGTTTTCAAATTGATTTTGTGCAAAAACAATTGTGTTTTCCCAATTTTTGGCGCTGTCAGAACCACCGCAAGATAATTTTACGTAGTCCTGTGAAGTTTTGTTGAAATCAGTTGAAAAATGTAGGAAATCCGATCCAATATATAAACGTACAGACACACACACACACACACACACACAACCTGGGTTTTATAATAAGTATGATTAACATTTTAAAAATAAATTAACTAAACACATATGTGGGTTTTTCTATATTAGATCATTGCAAAGGTTTGTGCCTGATTAGAAAATAAAAAACAATGAAAACTGGGAATAAATGTTTGCCATGATCTGATATATTTATATAGAGAACAGCAGAGCTCAGAAAAAGAGAGAAATATTTATTTATATTATAGGTTGTTGTGGGGATATTGTAACATGTATACAATGCACCACATGGCTCAGTTGGGATTAAATACTTGGTTTAGCCGGTAACTAACTTTCTTCAGAGAGGAAATGAGACATGTCTTGTTACTACGGTATCCTGTGGTTGAAGGGAAAGAGTTTTTTCCCCTTTACTTTTATACTGCTTTATACAACACTACCTACTAAGCATTAAGTCGAGTTCCTTAGCACACAAGAAATCCCATAATAGCAATAGTTTGCCAGACTAGCACTGCACTATAGCAGGTACCCAAGTACATATTCATGAAACTTAGCTTAGTCTGGCAGAGGGCTACAATATTGGGAATACTAGGTAAGGGCTCAACTCACTTGACTCAGCTATGAAATAAGCTTCTTAAACATTACATCATGGTTAGTGTCTTAAGATCTATAAGATCATTTTAATATTCTCTTCCTTTGGTTTAGTGGGGAATTTATTTATATGTCATAACTGAATGGAATAACCTATGGCTGATGACATGTTCCAAGCCATTATTCATCTTCTGCTTGTGGAGGATCTGTTGGCAGCTATTTAATGGTTGCAACAAAACAAACTTTTAAAGTATGAAGCTAAGTGTGATAGCACACTGAATTGAACATGATACACAGAATGTCTCAGTTGTTGTGCTTGGAAATAATGCATTTAAAAATTGATCATTTCATATCAGTGAACAATAATCAGTTTTTTTGTAGTTCTTCAAACTCCCCTTTCACATGATTACCATTATCATATTTTCTCAACTCATTGTCATTTTGAACTTTACCTATTTTTTAAGCTTATCTTTTTTTTTTATCAGAACAGAAGAAAATGATCTTCCACTTTTGGGCATGTTTTGTTTCTTTAGCTGGAGACAGACATTTTTTTTCAATCCTTTCACCCCAAGCAAGGTAATAAAGCTCACACTCGATAACCTCTTGCATCTTAGCAAGAGGTTACTGAGTGTGAGAATATATGAGAAAAAGAAAACATTATTAAAGAGGGAGAAGAATAAGAGAACAGGAATTAAGAAAACAAAAGATTACAAATGACACTGCATTTCAATTTTTGAAGATCAAACTTGACTGAAAAGCAAGAAATCAGAAGAGAGTTCCACAAGTGAGAAGTGTGAAAGAAGAAAATGTTAGCATAGAACTTACAGTTACATCTAGCAGCCATTTCATTTGTAAAATGATTCAAACTTACTGTCAATCTAGTAGTATACTTAAATTCAAAAAATCTAGGTACCAACAAGGATAGCTCATCAGAACAATTACCATGAAAATATTTATAGAAAAGGCACAGGGAAGCTATATTACAGTCATGAAAAAAGGACTGAAGTTGAGATGCCAGCTCAGGACCAATAACATTGCAGTTCATTATTCAACATATGACTATTATCTTCATATGTGTTGTTGTTCTCATGATGTTTCAATTGATATATTCAATAATCTTCCTCAGAAGCATATTGTGCCTAGTGAGTAATCTACAATTCTCTTTTTCTTTATTTCTTTAATTATTTTTAAATTTTTTACAGTAGGGTTCACTCTGTACAAGGCTCGGGAGCCACTTGAGGTAGAGGGTTATGATAAGGGGTGGTTTATATGGATAGGAGGAAGAAGATAACAGTTAACTCTAGACTTGAACTGGTTAAGATTGTAGTAATTGGGGAAACATCCTCTTGGGAGTCTGTTCCACAGGGCAGCGGTTTGAGGAAAGAAACTGTTTGAGTGGAACTTACTTATTGCTGATGGAATACAGAGGGAATGTGGGTGGTTTGTTACTATATAAGTGGTGTGGTGGGTTCTAGCTGTAAAGATTAGATCTGGTGAAATCAAGAAATGTGGTTCATCCGAGTACTTTCCATGAGAGTAGCAATAGAGCAGTGAGTGACTGACTACATCCCACCTGTGAAAGAGAGGTTGGAGGGTGGAAAATAATTCTTCTCTAACAAAGGCTTGGAGAAACTTTTGAACTCTATGGAGACTGGATAGTGATGTCTGGGCAACTCCCACCCAAATATGGGAATAATGCTCCATTTTTAGCCTGACCTGGCTCTTAAGTAGGGGATAGCATCAGGAGTTAGGTACAGGGAGTTAATCATTTTACCCACATCTTTAGTGATGAATCATATATAGGAATTCCACTTGAGGTCAGGTGTGATTTTAAGGCCAAATATCCTCTTATGGAGTAGGGCCTCCTCAAGGGAACATCTGTTTATTCTTAAATATAATGTGATTGACAATTAACATTAAATTAATAATGATTAAATTAATGATAATTCATAGACAAAATTAATGATTAAATTAATGTGCAGGTAAACAGTACAGACGTTTGTAAATACTTTACTTCTATTTAAACTGACATCAATATTTTAGGAATTTTACAATTTCATTGTACAGTGGAACCTTGGTTCACAAATTTAATTTGTTCCTGTAGCCTGTTCATAACCCAAAATGTTCATAAACCAAAACTATTTTTCCAAAAGGAATCAATGTAAAATGGATTAATCTGTTCCTGGTCCCAAGATGATTGCTTATTTAAACTTTAACAACAGTACTTTGTGCACAAGTTTATATACAAAACTAATGAAAATCATTAAATCTAAGAAAAAAAAAATACTAAATAGATAAAATATAGACGACCATCTTAATTTTACCGTACCTGTAAGTAGGAGAGTTGACGGCGTAAGTGAAAGGAGAAGGAAAGAGATATTATTGTTTGGAAAAGGGAAGGAAAGACAAGATCGTCTCTTTAATTATAAGAATAGTATAGATCATTGATTTTGTCATATGAAACTGAATAGGAAGAGATAATATCATCATCATAGAGACAATATCATTAACAATTGTTTTTCTCTTAAATTTTCTTTTTCCTTTACCAGCATCACTGTTAGCTTTCTTTGAAGCCATGACTGAGAATTAATGAAGAGAAAAAATGGCACAGTACAATAAAATTGAAAAAGAAAAACAGCATAACACACTAATGTATATAACACAGCGGTCAACTAGGAAATGATTCCATTCAGGTTAACTCAGTTCAGCAATATTGTTCGAGAACCAAAATTTTATTTGATAACCGAGACATTTTCATCACAAATATTCTGTTCGAAAACTGATTTGTTCAAAATGTGAAACATTCAAGAACTAAGGTTACACTGTACTACAGTGTAACCCGGATATAAGAGACCCGGATATAAGAGATACCTGGATATAAGAGAAACCCGGATATAAGAGAGATTTTCTCTGGTCTCAAATTAGAGCCATACTTACCTAAACAAAATGGACCAAACCCGGATATAAGAGAAACCCGGATATAAGAGACGTCTTATCCGGTCCTGACAACTCTCTTATATCCAGGTTACACTATACTTATAAAATACCAAAAAGCTATGTTGCTCTGTATTTTCTTGTTCATGTTCAATAATTCCTAAATAACGAGCATTCTGTGAATATTTATTTATGGAGTTTTATTTATAAGGTTTAACTTAACATCAAATTTTCATTTTATTACATCACTAGAAGAGTACACATAATTGGGCAATTCATCCATTTCTATGTATTGGACACTTTTAACAACCTAGAAAAAAAAATTATTATTATAAATATTATATTTGGTGGGTACACATGATTGAGTACACATTCCTGCTTTTTAAGCAGTGAAATTAATGTCTACTGGCCTAGAGATCAAAAGTTATAATAAAGGAGCTCTGAGTCAGTAAAAATTAATTTCGTTGTTTAAAAAACAGGAATGTCTGTTCAAACAGATATACCCACTGAAGATAACATTTATAATAATAAGAAATAAAACTGGATTAAAAAATCCATTAATTGTTTATATATATATATATATATATAGATATATATAGTACAGGTAATAAATTTGTTGGTATATAATCCAGGTGGATCCTAGTAATATCAGATATTAAAACTGATCCACAAAGAGAGCTCAATGTATTTATTATAACAGAGCATATATATTATACACCAAAAATTCAAAATTATCTCATGTGGGTATAGTATATTTCAGACTGGTTGAAGAAGACTGGCATAAGGTTGTGCCAGTTTGAAATAGACTATACAAACATGAGGTAATTTTGAATTGCTCCTGTATAATATATATATATATATATATATATATATATATATATATATATATATATATATATATAAAATTAATACAAGATTTGGCACTGATTTATGTTACCTTCAGCATCCCAACTCCAGAGTTTTGTAGACAGAGCCACTTGTTGGGGGTATCAGCAATATTATTTAAATTTCAAATGTGCAAAGTAATGTTTCCCAAAATACCAGTTAACAACTCTTGTCTATGATGTTGATACAATTTAGTTCCTGGTAATGCCCCAAACATGAACTTTGGACAGTTCATCTAAAATTTTCAGCCAAGTGTGCAACAAATTATACAAAAATTAGAAAAATATAATAAAAATTTAAATAGAGATATTTTCTTGGTTGAATTTAATATAAGTTGTTTAATATATATATATATATATATATATATATATATACATATATATAATTAAAAAATCGGAGACTTCAGAAAGCCATGGTAATATTTTATTTCACAAGACTGAGGAAATTCAATTTCACTTTGTCAGACCTTGCAGTTTCTAAACAATAAATGGATTCAAAAATATATATATATGTGTGTGTGTGTGTATGTAGATAAAAATAGCATAGTTTAAATTTAATTTTTATCTGTTAAAGTCTTTCAATCTAGGATTTATTCCTTGATGAAAATAGATAAGGTTTCCTAGTCTCAGCTGAAAGTTCACTTGTTAACTGAAGATTTAACACTCAATTCTGCAAACTTGTTAATCTGCATTTTTCTTTCTATAATTTTTGTATGATTCGGTATCATTCCAAGAATCATTTAGACTAATAATGTCAATCTTTTTCTATCTTTTGTTATTACAGTCCGACCTCTTTAATCCAGGCACCACAGAAAATGTCAAATGACAGAAATCATCCATTAAAAAAAATATGTAAACATAGTCCTGCCAGTTCATTCCAAATCTATATGTTGCTGCGTTATCAGAGGTAGAACAAAGTTTAAAACAGGAAATTAAATAATCATTAATGCTTCCAAACAAGCTTTTTATTATTTCATGCTATACAAAGGCCAAATAAAAAGCTTAAAACCAAAAAAGAATATATATTTACTATCCTGAATGGTTAAATATGCAGCTATATATACGAAATGAGTAAGACCATATCACAAAATCACTCTGCTGCTGTTGGCTGCAGCTGAAAGTTGTAAACAATGTCTGGTGTTGTCTTTGTAGCTGCTCAACAAACTAATGAAGGCTGACTCATTGAAATTACCAGATCACAAGTTGGACTGTACCACATTCCTTTAGCCAATCCATTCTTTTGCCTTCCTTGGGTGCACAATCGTTTTGAGAAGATACATTGTCATTCAAAGTTCTGTTCAGATTATTAATCTTATTCTTTCTATTGCTTTTGTGATTCCACAATGTTTAGGCCAAACATTTCTAAGAAGTCTGTAAAGCTTAACAGCAAAAACATAGAGATTAAAACAACAAAGATGAATATAATATTATTTTGTAATCTTTTCACCGGCCAGTTTATTTTGCATCACATGTCAAGTGCATTTGTACATTGTTTGTCTATAATGTTTGTAACTTTTTGCTATACCTCATGAGTTATCTCCTTTGCACTGGCGACACCACATCCCAGCTGCAATCTGTTTGAAGATGTATACAAAGATGGCAGGTGAAAATACTGATTCGCTGGAAGGGCAGATTACAACAATAATCATTGGAAAAATATACTTAAAGATTCCCGTATGAAAACCTAATAATGCTAAGCACTTAAACCATTAACTTCATATACATATGGTGTCATTTTTGATAACAGGAATAAACTAGTAATAATAATCAATGAAGATACTAGTTTAAATAATTCATTGAATAATGATAATATATTTGAAAAACCAAGATATCATTACAAAAGTGAGAAAGCTAAAAATATAGTAAATGAAATGGTGAATGTCTGAATAATTCATGGAATAAAGACAACACTTCGCCTCTGAAGAGAAACACTATAATGAAGGCTGTAAAATTGGCCAAAATATGAATATTTAAACAATAAAGATGAGGATACTAGTCAGAATGATTCATTGAACAGAAAGAGTAAATGAATCAAATTGATATGCAAAGGAAGACACATCGTTTTGGAAATAATATAAGAAGTCATATATCTCTGTCCATACTCACATTTTTCATGCCTGGTCATCACTTTGCTAGGGATGGGGCAAAATGAGTCAAATAAAGGAGCAGGTGGGAGTGTTATCTGGTTCTTTTTCCAAGGATATTTGATTGATTGATTTGGTTTTATGGCTTGTGTGTTATATAAAGTCAAAACATATTTTGGATTTTAAGAATAATTCTTTTACTGCAAGTGAATATTGCATCAAAAATTTTTTGAAGATAACAATGATCTTTCCAGATATACATTATACTATTTGACCCACAGCTGAGGGGAGAGGAGATTGGATTCATACCTTTTCCAAGATTATTTGCATGTCAGTGAATGTAAAGAACTCAACTCATATTCAAACTTTGCTCTCCAATTTTTCATTCTGAGCTTCAATCCATTTTGTGATGTCAACAAACACTTGTCACTTTTGTAATGCTCATTGTATTAGAGACTCTGTAAATGCAGTTACGACTATAGTAACGCCATTGAAAAATACGGTTTTCAGATACCTTTCAATAACACTCGCACTAATAGCACTTGCTCGATAATACTTACTCAAAAAGTAACCATTGAATAATGATCAGTATAGAGAAAAGAATTGTGATCCATATAGTAATAGAGATAGAATAGAAATAGTGATCGTATAGTAATAGAGGATAGTGTAGAAAAAGTGGCCAATTAGACGTCAGTGCTAATTCCCATATACACATTTCCTTTGTGGTCACATGATCTACTTATTCAAAATGGGATTGTCCATGTTTGCTCAATAGCGATCTATGTTCAAACTCCAATGTCAACAGCGACACTTTATTCCTATATAACAATCCATTACACCACCTGCACACCCTTTCCAAGGACATGTGCTTGAAATATTACATGCATTTGAAAGTAAGTCTTGAAACTTTTGTTGTTTTTTTTTTATTACATTATCTTATTGATATAACAAATTTTTAAAATATCATTTCTGGCTGATTTGATATTAGAGATTTTTTTTTTATTCTGAGAGCATCTAACAAGCAGTCTAGGGTGATGTGTTTTTTAGGCTAAAAGGTTAAATATGAAAATAATTTTAATAAAATGATCAATATTTCATGCTTACAAAATCAATGAACTTGTTTAATCAATGTCTTATCTACAACAAGTAATAACTAAAAGCTTTTTAAAATCTCAAGGAACTTATTAAACTGTGTGCTTCAATGTGCAGCACAACAGATAATTTAGCACTGTAAAATTCATAAGTTTTAAAAATTAAAAAAGGCACATTCTAAATATAAAAGGAATTATTCAGTTGTAAGAAAAAAGAATTGAAAATATGCTGACATACACACATCTTTATGGAGATATTTACTAACCTTTGACCCATTCTACTGATATAGTCAGCATCACACTGACATTTAAGATGGTAAATTACAGAATTAATATGGTGAGAAGGTGTGGTTAGAATAGGAAATAAAAAATAAACTAACATGTATCAGACAATATTTATAAAGGAAATTGGGATAATTTACACAGATGCATCAAGCTTTTTTATTACCATCAGTGTAACTAATTCTATAGCCAAAATATATTCTTGGTACTGGGGAAAGTTAATTTGGATTTACTCCTAAAGGTATTAATATATATAGTTTTTATGACATTAAGGGAGGGCTGAAAGAAATATATCTATATGGTAGAGTAGTGGATAGTTGGATTGAGGAATTGGAGAGCTGAGTTCGAATTCAGGTTGAATCCATTACATTTACTTACATGCTAATACCCTTGAGAAAGGTATTAATTGTCTTCTCCCACCCCCCAGCTATGGGCAAATAGCAGATTGTCAGTTCCTAGAAACTGTGCAGATTGACCTTTATATGTCAAATATGATGGGAGAGTCTACTATATATATATATATATATATATATATTATATATATATATATATATTATGAAATGGACAAAGTCCAACAATTATTTTTATTTTCATGATACGCCATGAGCAGACATGAATGTACGTGAGAGATTCATGGATGATTGAAGTTTAAAAACAGTAAATTTGACCTTGCTAACGGATCGATCCTCTGTGGCGAAATCGGTAAAAGCACGTCAGGCTATATGACGGTTCCGTATAGGATACAGGTTCGAATCCTGTCAGAGGACGAATATTTTCTATGAAAATTTCTCAGACATTCAGGACGGTAAATGTTATTTAATACTGTTTATTATAAACAGAGAATTTTACTTAAAATATTTGTATCTATAAAAAGAATGTTAAACATAAAAATGTCTTAAAATATATATATATATATATATATATATATATATATAAAAGGCAGGATGTGTGTGTGTGTCTGTGTGTGTGTAACAAATGCATGGCCACAATTTTTGACGGATTTGCACCAAAATTTACATGCACATGCTCCAAGTTAGTGGCAAGGCCAAGACTGACTTTGCATTTCCCAACTCCCATCAATAGTGGAAATAATTAATTTTTTCATGCTTCTACGGCAGTTTTCATGTAGTTTGTGGCCATTTTCTACTCACCAGAGTGAGAGCCTATAGCTGGCTGCCACGAATAGGCTGGAAGATTCTATTCACCAGCATGAGAGCCAACAGCTGACTGACACGAATGTTAACTAGCATGCTAGCATGCAAAAAAAATCGATAACTGCATTTGTTACAAGTGGGAAAAATTTAAATCTGCATGGCACTTTACTCCAATTGGCTCATTCGCTTGCTTAAACTCAATGTTGATTCTGATTCCACAGAACTGGGTTGGGTGTGAAAAAGTATTTGTTGTTAACATTCTTTTTTCATTCGGTTTTTCCAGTTACGAGTCCTTTTTAAAGCTGATCGTTTTGTGTTCATTTTGTTTAGTTCTTTTTTTGTAACAGATTTAATGTTTAGTATAGAGCTTAGAAAAAATTTGCAGTGTGAGATAGGCAAGAAGTAAGGCATGTAGCTACATCAGCACGGCAAAGGGCACCCCTTTAAAGTCAAGGAAGGGCAAAAATATTTTAAGTCAAGTGATAGCGATTGCTGTATGAGTCGTACGATTTCTGAATGCTAGTATATATATATATATATATATATATATATATATATATATATATGTGAGTTCTTTCAGTCCTCCCTCTACAAGCTGAAAGAGTGGCTTTTAGAATTGAATGTTATCAGCCTTTGATGATTATTTATATAATATATATAACACCCTGACTTTTGGTGTTCTCTATTTTATTTGCTGTGCACATTTCTTTATTTCTCAATAGAAATCTGACGAGAGAGGAATTAAAACTGGTTAAACATTTTTTCTTTTCATTTTTTTTTCATTTTTCTTGTTTTTCATTTTACTTCTTTACAGTAACTATAACTTTTTTAATTCCTTCTTGTTTAATTTTAATATGTTCATTTTTATTGCAATTAGTGTGTGTGTGTGTGTATGTGAGAGAGAGAGAGAGAGGGGGGAGAATGAAAGAGTAGATCAATAAATACATAGCCTGAAACATAATTATTAGCTCAATTTTAATCTGAAAATTTTACTCTATAATATTTGAGCTATGCTATTATCATTCAGTCCTGAATTAAGTGCATTGACAAGGAAGAAATAGTGTTGGAAAATAAATTTTTTTCATGATCAGGTTCTAAACTTACATTTTTTGTTCAGTATATCATTGTAACTCAAATTTGCTTTGGCTTCTGCTTCACTTCAAATATTCCAATGTACATTCTCAATGTTTAACCCAAAATACAAAATATTTATCAAAGACTAAGACAGAATATGATTTACTTTATTATCTACAGAGTCTTTTCCTAGTTACTTTCAGTAAAGTTTGAAATAGAAATGGATAATTAAGGTTTACAGTGAGAATTTACTAATTTGTCTGGGGATATTTGGAGTAGAAGAGATTATTTTTCCAAGAATGATTTAAAGACAAAAAAAATGAAGACATCATGAGAATTACTGATAAAAAGATAGGACAAACACAAGCTCCAAAAAGTAGAAAACAAAAAAAGAAACTCAAAAAAGTAAAAATAAAAAATGTTGCAAAATATAAAAAAGGACAAAACTTATAATAGGTTAACTGATGACACACAATACTGAACTAAATGATGGGGAAGGAGAATGTTAAAGACTCTTAAGAGACAAAAAAATAATTCAAAAAGTAATTAAAAAAAAAGCACCACCAAAATAAATAATAAATTTAAAGAAAAAACTAAAATAACAAAATAAATCCCTAAAAAGCAAAAAAAGAATATGAAAATAAAAAGAAAATACAGCACAGTATTAATATCTACATTCAAATAATTTTAAAAAAGTCAAAAAATACAAATGAAGATGAAACATAAAAGCAATATAAAATACTCACATTTTTGAAGATTTTTATAAAAACAGAAATCCTTTCTTTAATAGGTCATGTCTGAATTTTGTTAGGTGGAGTGTTTTAGTTATTGCATGGATGTTGTATTGGGGAAATTTCTTGTCTTTTTTTTGCTGCAATACTTTGAATACACATCCTCCAATCTTCCTTTGGTATTTGTTGTAGTACAAAATCTAAGGTTGAAAAACATTAAAAAAAAATACAAACCTGAGGAAAGTCAGAATTTACATGATTAAAACATTGTGAAATAAAATAAAAAAACAGAAAATCATTCTGGACCAATCAAATTACGAAATTTTTCTTTAAAATTTACAAACTTCAAAAATCGTTTCTCTTTTTTGATATTCTTTTGTTAATTGTTTAAAACCAACAGAAGCAGAATTAGTTGTAAGTTGTCACAATTTTGTAGATGAAGCATTGTTACACTTATTTTTTGAGTAGCTTATCTTTTATTTCATTTATTGTTGCCTTTTTTTTTTCATAGAAATGCTCAGGTCGTTTAATGTCTCTGGCTGTTAACCAATCAGTATGGATCAGAACAAGATTATTTGCCAATGTATTTAGTTGGTGCAAATGCTTCAAGTAAAAAACTGGTTTTAAACTGTGTATTCAGTCTCTATTTGTTAAAAATGATGGCTGAGAACTTTTGCATACATAATATATGAAAAATACTATTCTGTTATCACATTAACAACTGCAATTGAGATCAGAGAAAGATTATGAACCCCACCACCCTTTCGATGACTGTACAGAATGTGCATCACCAGGGCTATATACAGTTTTAAATTCAAAGTTGTCCTTTTCCTAGACTGATTGCCAATCACAGTTTGAGAGTCCAGTCTGCCTTGCTATTTAACCCGTAGCTGGAGGGAGGAGAGGTGGATTCATACCTTTTCCAAGGATATTTGTGCAAAAGTGAATGTTAGCTCTCCAATTTCTTTTTTTTAGCTGTTAACCATTGCACCATCTGCATATCCACAAAAAGTACAATATGTAATAAAAGTAAGTTGGTATAGAAAGCAATAAGAAAAATATAATAAAACTTAATGAAAATCCTTAGAAAGTCAAAAACCATCACTTTGTCAAAGTGTAATGATTAACAAACTAGTTTAGTAGGTAATTTCTCTCTCTCTCTCTCTCTGTATATATATATATATATATATATATATATATATAGCCAGGTAAAATGAGAACAAATGGAGTATAATTCCACTGTATGTAACATTTGATTTAAAAGAGGGCTCAATACAGAGTAGAGCTAAATATTATTTATTTTGGGATATTAAAACAAAAACATGTTAAAAATCACTACACAATTACAATTATGTTTCAACACTATAAATGTGTCTCCTCAGGTGATGGTTAAATACTGGCTGAAAGAAATTATTTATTTTTAATCCAACATTTTTATTATTTCAGATCTTATTATAGTGGATACTTGGTGTTTGAAATAGATGCCCTATTTTTATTTATTAAACAATGTGTATTACATCTATTGGTCTGCACATTCAAGAAATCTTAGCAAAGAAAATGCATTCTCCTGCAGGGATTGAAGCTGAAACTCCCTTTGTAGGTGAAACCACCATTTGATCCAGTGTGCTTAACCATATGACCACAGAGAATGTTACAAGGTTCTATTATCTCTTTATAATGAAAGCACATCCTCTTCATTAATGGATCAAATGATTATTTCCTCTACTAATTTCCCCAAGGAAATTTGCAGGTTTGATACCTGTTGTGGAACACATTTTCTTTGCTAAGATTTCTGGAATACATGGGTTAATAGATGTCATACACACTGTTTAATAAATAAAAATGAGACATCAATTTCAAATACAATGTATCCTCTATAATAATGTTTGAAGTTATATATATATATATATATATATATATATATATATATATTGGATAACGATATATAAACTTTTTGTATATCAAGAACAATTTTGGAGGAAAGATGTATGACAAAGTGGAAAAGTTTTTGTGTGATTCCTTTCATCCCTTATGACTTCATTGGGTTAGAGTTTTTTTATGTTGATGTGACTATATATATGCATGAACAAAAGATGCTAGGAATTTTAAATTTTAGAAAAAAAATTTTTTAAAATATGTTTTGGGTATATAATCTAGCCAATTCCATTTAGATTCTTTTTCTTTTTGTTTCTATTATCTTTGTTATTAAATATCCCATGTTGTGATGACACGAGATATGTCAGGAATGGTGAAATGCCTGGATGCAAATTTACTGTGGATGAACTGGTGATTAAAGTACTTACTTAACATTTTTGTCTTTGTGAATTGTTTTCTCTTTAATTCGAGTAACATTTTTATGTCAAAATTGTGGTCAGTTTCATTACAGTTAGAAACTAATGTATTATCTTTTAAAAATGTTTCTTTTGTGTTCATATAATCTTTTATTTACACCTCTTGAAGTTTCTCCAATGTATTTTTTCTGCCAATCCTTACAGGTGATAGAGTAAATTCCTCCTTCAAGTTTTGGATCATTGTTTTGTTTTGCATTGATTAAGTCTTTTATTGTTTTAGATGTAGTTGTGACAAATTTTATGTTGAGTTTATATAAATTCTTTTCAATTGTAGTTGTGATAGAGTTAGTGGGTCGAACAATATTTTTTTGATTCATTGGCTTTCTCAGGAGGGGCTGCTTTTCTATTTTGGAATATTTTATGAGCCCTTAGTTTTGCATTGAATATATATATGTATTTTACAAAGAAATACAAAGCACTTTGTTCAAATTTAATTTTAATTTTTAGATATCAGTTTGTCTCATGTGGTAATATTATTTGATCTCAATTTATATATATCTATACAAATTAGAAATCATTTGAATTTAAAGTTAAAGTTAAATTTAAAGTCTCTTGTACTTCTGTTTGGCAAATCTGTCAACCCTATGTAGTGGGTTTGACCAAATCAAACAAGTCTACATTACAATTGTCAGGAAAAATAAGGAAGTGGGTCTAAGGTTTGAAAACCACTGAACCGTGTTCAACAGTCTTTTTCACATTTTCACTAAATCTTTTAATGTAAATCAACTGCAGTTATTTTTTCTTGTCCTATGCAGGTGTTTATATCATTTGAATTGCCACTGATTTGACACAGTTCTGTTACCCTTTCAGCTGTAAAAAAGTTCATTGTGTGAATCTTATGTAATTGTATATTGAAGACTTCATACCATAGCTATTTCAATCCAGTTTAACCTTCTCTTGTTCAAACAATGGATCATTACCTTTTAATAATGATAATAATGACAGCAAAAAGAACAATAATAATAATAATAATATAAATTGATGCTACACTAGGCATAGCTCTGATGGTTTCTTATTTTAAATGATTGAAAGTATTAACAAGTACATGTTTTGTCGTGGTGAATTAAGATTAAGGCTACAGTAAATATCCAGTTCAGTACCACAGATTTCTTTGTCAGCTACCTCATCATAACTAGTCAGACATGTCTCCTTGGTTTGGTTTGTTTTACGGCATATCAACCTCAATGGGTTATTTAATGCCAACAAGATTTTCATTGCTGGTATTTTTTTTTTCCAAAAGTGTATTGCTTGTAAATTTTGTTTTAAAAAAATGTATTGCTGGTAATAATTTTTCTTCAAAAATGTATTGCTGATAATATGTTTTAACACAGTATTTCTGGTATTAAAACCCATTTGTGCACTTTCATAGTGTTTTGATCTCAGTTTGGGGATTAACTATTTACCTATAGCTGGGACCCTAACATGTGCTACCACCCACGTCAGAGTGGACCTGGGAACACCAGCAATTAAGAGGTGGTTCCACACTCCTCAAAACCTTCTGATCAGAGGCCTTGCTGTTGGACATAGTTTATCATCATACCCAGGACGGGACATGTCTTCTAGAGGTTGACACAAGGTGTATCTCTGTTCATGAGTGAGAGTAGTGGAGGAGCATAAAGGCCAGGTGTCAATAGGGTGGTTTTATAAATTTGAAGAATGAGGCAGGCAAGGAAATTTGGGAGTCATATCCAGATACTTGAGAACACCTTCAATCTGAGACCATCTGAGCAGACTGAGTTACCTGACCTAAAGGTATTTCTAACCAAGCCTCACTTCAAAGGTTATGTACTGCTTTTATCAAAAACTGTCACCATTGTTGCAGGTTTTTGTGTATGTTATGTAACTAGTGAGCTAGCCCAAATGACTTGACTCACTTTATAATCCACCAATAGAAAGTTAACCAATCAGAAGACGTAGAATATTCAATCCGTCGTGTATAAAGGCGGCCATTTTGTCTACTCTAGCCGAATGTTCAGTCCCAGCTTGTCAGGCAAAGAGAAACAGAAGGACGAACTACGCTCTGCTACTTTTACCAAAATATCCACTGCTAACCTGAACAACACTTTCCTACTGTCTTCAAAATATTCACTGCTAACCTCTGGATTCTATACTCGAAGACGACCGTCATCATGAACAACAATATCATGCACATTTGGCTGAGATTTGTGTGCCTGGTATACCCTTTTCAGACTGGGTATCATGATGGCTATATTCGGCTTTGAATATTTGTACCCCAGCATCATGTTTTTGGTGTACTGCTCTCTTAATAATAATAATCAAATGGATAAAATTGAGACTGTGATTTGAAATTAGATGCTTTCAAAAAGAGCAGTGCTTGAGACACCCAAAATTCAGATGATTTGTTGATGTAGAGAAGTGAAGAAATGACAGAAATCATTGTTATTTGTTATGTTCCACTCCTGATATTTAAATTATTAAGAGCTGCTTGAGAAAAAGAATATAAAAATAAACACTATCTATAACCAAAATGTCTTGGCTGAGATTCACATTAATTTAACCACTTCTCATTTTTTTTAGGTTATTATTAAGTTGATACCAAAGTTTTCAGTATTTTTCTGAAAAAACATTTATTCATATAAATTCTTAGCTTCATTATTCAGTCATCAAAGTCCCTGACTTCCTATGACCTTACACTACTTTTCAGATAATTTATATAATTCTATATGCTTTGTTCATATGTTTCTTGCAGTTTTTTCTTTTTTTTTACACTGTCATTATTCACTCATCAAGTTATTTTCTCTGGCTTTCTAGAATTTTATACCATCTTTTAGCTGAACTGTGTTTTCAGTCATAAAAGAATAAATCTGATTTTGAATTGATGACTTCTTTAAGGATTTTCTAAAATTTTGAAATTACTGTAACTGCTGACAATACAAAGAATATTGAAACAAATAAGAGTCTGAAAGTAATAAGTCTAGAGAATATGTTGCCTTTTCTAAAATACTTCCCAATCCCATCTTCATGTCTATTCACTTCATCATGGTTGACTTCTTTGCTCTGAAAAAAAGGTCTTTCCTGTCCTCATGAATCATTCAAATGAATTCATTTCTAATTTTTTTCTGAAAGTTCATATGTTATTTGTGCAGAATCTCCCTTCAAAAATGCACTCATCAGTCTTCAACATCTGTCACTTTCCGCAGCTTCATTTGTCCTTGAGATTAACATCTGCATTTTTCAACTTTTCAATCAATCCTTGATACATGCTTGCACCTACTACATTATAAATTCCAGTGTTCAGTTGCCTTGCAGCCATTGCACTTTTGCCCAGATTAAACATGAAGGGTAAATAATATCAAAAGCTTAATTTGTGGATGTATAACATTCTTTTTTAGGGCTTAAACATATGAGCATTTTAAAAGTATATACAAAAAAATATAAAACAAATGGAAAGGAAGAGCAAGGATAAGGGGAAAAATTATTTACCATTAAGTGGTGGATAAAAAATGTAACAACAATAAAGAAACAAACAAAAAATGACTAACCGGTTATTACTCCTAACTCTTCAGTGCCAATCAAGGATAAAACATATAAATATGTACACAAAACTAAAAAAGAGGAGAAAAATACTACCAGAAACTACAGACTGATTGCATTTAGACCCATCAGCCATCCGTCCTGGGTAAGACAATAAACTACATCAGACAACAAGGTCTTTGATCAGGAGGTTTTGAGGACCATGGAACCAACTCTTAATTGTTGGTTTTCTCAGGTCCATCCTGACCTGGGGTGGTAGCACCTGTCAGGGTCCCAGCTATGTACAAATAGTTAATCCCTCAAAAGGGGTCAAAACACTATAAAAGTATAAAAATAGGTCTTAATACCAGCAATACAATTTTGAAAAAAACATTAAATTGAGGTTGATATACCGTAAAGTAAACCAAACCAAACCAATCAGCCACTTTTTCTGCTTACAGAAGAAAGCTTGCTTGTGCTTCAATGGTTTCAAGCACTCTCAGATAATAATCTGAATGTGCTCTGCTGATTATTGTAAAAAAAATCTCTAGTAAAAGACAAGGCACAATTTATTAAGTGTTCTGCAATTGCAGAACTGGAAGTATTAACAAATGTTATGCAGATTTTCATACTGCTCTTGACAGATCTTAGCTAATATATGCTGATCAATCCTAGTCTCCAACTGCTAATTAGTTCTTCCAATATATTCAGCATCACACTGACATTAGTAATTATAAATCACTGAACTAACATGGTGGGGGTGCAGAACATCTTCACAAATGGATTTTAGCATAGGTTGGGAAGTGAAAACAAGCCTAGATTGGTTGAAAAATAACAAAGCTGCAGACTTTGTGAGATTTGTAAAGAAAAACCTGTGTTAAATTCTATTTGCAATTACTGTGGATTATTGAAGTTCAAGATAAAAAAGAAAACATGATACCTGAACCAGTGTCAACCAACATAGAATCTGTCAGTTATGTGCATCTTCTAGCCTGAAAACAATGTGATCATCCTATAAGAAATGACATTATTTACAGCATCCAGTTATTTTTAATTACTTGATAAATTAGATTGATTCTTCTGAAATTTTGTAACATATTTCTTTCCATTTGAAGCACACAAACTCTTTTCCCTTTCTACTGATTCAAATACAAACAAGTATGCACACATACTCACTATTTATCTGCTTGATGGTGCTTTGTAGCACATACGACCTCAACAGAATGTCTCTACTCACCCCTGCTTGTAGCTACCACTCATGCTTCTCTCCAGGATTGCCAGCCCATTGCTTCAGTCTCCTTATCCATAGTCCTTTGCACACACACACACACACACACACACACACACACACACACACAGGTTAACTGAGTCAGGTTTGAATTCTGGAGATGATTTGTCAAAACTTTCTTAACTCAAACTCATTGCTATCAGGACATTTATGTGATTGTAACACTTACTATTTTAAATAGCAAGACATAATGCACAACTATGAAAATATGTGTATATTTGTGCATATACACACACATAGTGAGGATTGATCATCTGCATAACATAATAACTAAGCAATGGTCTATCCTTTCTAAGGGATGGCTGTAAATAAAATGTGTATATCAGTAACCCCATCTCTTAAGAGTAGTAGGGGAAATTAAGTTACCAGATTTATAAAAAACAAAGTTAAAATTAATCCCTGAATTAATGGAACGTTTGTTTATAAAGAAATAAAATGTTAAGAATAAATTAAACATTGATAAAAACGCCAATAATAATAATAATGATTAAGTTTTGATTTTGTAAGCCAATGGTATTGGCACAAACCAGAATCTGTTCAAGAGAATAAAAAACATAAAATTCTTTCAACCTTGTTTACTTCTTTATAATCTCTTACCTTCATTCTACATCTTTTACTCTCTTTAATAAAATCTGTTCCATTCTGACTGTAACAATAACTCCTTTAATTTTTTAAAAAGTCATAATCATTTCAAAAGCTGCTCAAAATATTGGACTCATTTTTCTTTGTTGCTTTTATCATTAAAACAAAGTTTCAGCCGATCTAATCTATGGTTTTCTTCAGGTGTGCAATTTTTCTCAATTCTTTACCAAAATAGGTCTGAACTGGTTGCAACAATACTTTTTATAATCTCTGTGAAAAGAGAGTGGAATCACTTTTTATTTTAGGAATGAAAACTAAAACAGAAAAATTAAAAAAAAATTAAAACAAGACCGCATCCTACTTTTCCCATAAAGATTGTATATCCAAAGAAGACTGTAGAATGGTTAAGTCAATAACAAAGGCAACAAAAGAAAAAAAAATGAGAAGAATCAGCCAGATAACTCTTAGATCAGAATATGTATATTTTGGTTCCTGCCAGGCAAAAGATGCAACAATAAACAGAAAAGAATAACTTTGTTTCTACATATTTAAGTTATTCTTCCATTGTATCTTCCAATATTTCATCAACTCAGTGCTAGACAGGATATCATAATATCCATTGCTTTATTTTATCACTGATTATAAAATTTATGCTGTATCAAAATATACTTTATTTTCAGACAGGTAAAAAGTTTTTGCACTGGACTTTTTTTTTTTTTTTTTTTTAGAATGGATATTTTATTAATCTGACAGATTTCTATCACTTTAAACATTATTTTTGAGTGGATAATCATATTTGAGTAGGTGCTCTGTTTATTTATTAAATAGTATATTTAGACTGGCAGACAAAAATAAATAAATATACTGTTTAATAAATAAATGGAGTGCCTACTCAAATCCAAGCATCCACTAAAAATAATGTTTAAATTGATAAAAATATACAATCAAAGTAGATTAATTTCTTTGTAAAGCTCACTCGAAAGAAATCCCTTAGAAATGCTGATTGGCTGAAAATATGATATTCAAGTAGATTTCTTACTATACTTTTCTTTTTCTTGCTGCTGCTGTATAATTTCTCTAAGTAGAAACAGCTTGAATTCATATTTTTTCCTTTGCTTAAAATGTCATCCATAAGAGAAATTGATTTTCTTATTTAAATTCTATTTACCCAGGTCCTGTTGTTTTTATAACAAAACACTTCTCAAAGCTCATAAGTATTCTACATAGAAATTGTTGGTTTTTTGTTGTTGTTTTTTTTTTTTTGATGAAGTTTAAATTTGATTAGAATGCAAATGACAAACAAGTTGGATTATGGTCATGCTAAAAATACAGGTTCTTGTCTGATTACCAAAGAATAAGCAGCAGTGTTTAATCTTTATGTCCACAAAAAGTGGGTGTCAAAAAAACGGTTATTCCCTTGACTCCCTCAGCAATGTTTATTGTTTTAAAAAGCAATGATTAGAATTTTAATAAAATCCAAACATATGAAAGTAGATTTATACATTTTCTTTATTCTTGAAAATTGACAACAAAGTTATTAAACACTATTTATTAGATTGAATTAAAAAAAACTTGTTTTCATAGTTATTTGTTTATAAAATGCTAAATAAATCTTGATAAAAGGTAAATAATAAATATCGCATTTTACATGGTTCACACATTTTTATAATCTTGTAAATAAACATTGCTGAGGGAATCAAAAGTGGATACAGTAATAGTGGTGTCAAGGGAATAACCATCCTTTTAACACACTATTTTTATGTGGGCACAAAAGTTAAACATTGTTGAATAAGCAATGTTGTTCTTGATCAGTACTGAGCTTGTTAATTGTTTATAGTACACCAGATATTGTAAGCTAATTTGTGGCCTTGTGTCAGGCAAGCTAATTTGTGGCCTAGCATCAGAAGCAAATTAATGGCTAATAATTGAAAAATTCCCAAGACAGTAGGTTATATTTCAAAACATGAGTTTTAATGTTGGCACTAATATGTTTATGTATTTAAATGAGTACACTATATCAGATCAGATTTCATTTGGCATGTGAATATTTTCCCCTAAAATTGATAGGAATCAACCAATGTTGGTAAAATTATCAGAAAATATTTATATGATTATTGTGGCCTTGTTAGGGCCAGAAATAAAGACACAAAGAGAAGAATTGAGTTAAACAATTATATTAACAGAAACAGTAATACAAACATATACAAACAAGAGTGTTACAGCAAGAATGTTTGGTCCAACTGTCAGAGCTGACTGCTGGAAACTTCCCTTTTGAAAAGGCAGTACCTGCTCCTATTTATAGCTGGTAGAGTCCATGCATGCATGGATAAATTACCATAACAATGATAAATATATTTTGTGAGTTTCATTTTATCACATCTATCCTTGGAAAAGTATTGATAACTTCTTTTGTGGATATCAAGATTTATTATACAAACAGTGATGTGCAGAGGTTTGGCAATGCCGAGTGCTAACTCCTTGACTGTATGTCCCTCGAGACATTTTAAATATGTAAAAACAGATGAAACATGAAATAAACACTTTATTCATATTAGATATAAACTAAATTTTTATTTCACTTTTTGATTGGATGACTTCCCGATATGGATGCCTGGGGTTGTCACACCGTCTTCCCCGCTTTCTGCATGCTACTGTATAGAAACCAAATGCAACATAAATTTTTATTTATAAATAATTCAAAAAGATGTACACCAAAGAAACATATTTGATTAATACAATATACCATATACCTAAATAAATAATTTTATTTTTTCAATTTATTATGATCCTGACATTCTATAATCCAAACTGGTCTTGTATCCATTGACTTTGCTAACTTTATTTGTTTTCAACTTTAATATTACAGTAGATTTTCTTATTACTTCTCAGTAGTTTTTATTTCTTCTTTGCTTGACTATTGTTTCCAGTTCTCATATACATCTCTTTTAATGATGGACTACACATTTAACTTGTAAAAACAAGTTTTACTATTGGATTAATTCTATCTGGAGAAGCTGAGAACCTTTCCATTAATTTGGTGCCTTTGAAAACTTTTTAACAAGATAGATAAAAATCAGCTTTTCAGAATGTGAAGGAACATTTTCTTGAACAAATATGCTCCCTAGCTTTCTTAGATGTCACACAAAAAAATTTCTTGTCTAAATATTTAGAATAATTCTCAGCATTTACATTGATATCATTAACAACTTTGAAGGTACTTATAATTCTACTGTCTACAATACTAGCATAAGACATTAATCCCCCCTCACATCAGTTGTTTCCTAAAGCATGTTGATTGACTGTTTCTTTGAAGAACCTAACCTGTAGCCCAGCCATTATCTACATTCATCATTAAAAAATAATATTGAGAGATTAGTTTTCATGTATTGAGTTGGAATCAAAGTTCTGGCCTTTTTTCAATAGTAGCATTTCACATATGACTGAAATTTACTGAAATTTGATATATACATTTCTGAAAGGTGACCTTTCAATGCATTATTATATGATTCATGCATTCATTTGTAAATTTTAAATGCTTTGATGCAAAAATGAAGGGAAGGAGATGCATTTCATCATTTGATGGTTTTTATTTCCAGAAAGGAAAAAACATTGTACAAACAATAATGTGCCATTTATGGAGATGGTGCTATAGCTGAGAGCACATTTTGTAGGTGGTTTGTTAGGTTCAGAAGTGAAGATTTTTATGTGGAAGATTGTGAAAATTTCAACAGGCCTGCAGTCATTCATTTGAAATGCTAATTTAAAAGATTTAATCTCCGTCACACAGTACAGAACATCACTGAAACACTCTATATGCATCAGATGAGCATTGTAATTCATTTGGATATGCAAATTATGAGTGTATACCTGTTTGGGTGCCTCATGATTTAACAGAAAAATTTAATGGATTGCATTTCCATCTGCCATTTTTTGCTCAAATGCAACAAAAATTACCCATTTTTTAAAAGAATGATGAAAAATAGATTGTTTACTTCAAATCTCTAGAAGCCAAAAAAAAAAACCATATCATCCAGTTCATTATGCAGAAAGATGCCATGTTCTTGGTAGATAGAATCATGAAGCTACTTCAAAGATGGCAAAAGGCAGTGGAGCAAAGTGGCATATACGTGTTTAAATGAATCAATGTAAAAATATCTAAATATTCATATAAAAAATGCTATGCACTTTTGTTCTAGTAAAATACTTTTTTACTCAGTTTATACACTTCTCTTTGTGATGTTTACTTAAATATGGTAATTCGGCTTAGCTTATATCTTTAGCAAATGATTTTAATATTCCACACCTTTTCTTTCTATTCCCAACATCAGCTTCAAATATTTTCTTGCTGATCAATTCAATTTTCATGTTGATTATCCTTTTAATTTTTCTCAAATTTCTTTTTGTGATATTTGTAAAGACAGTTTTTTTTTTCTGGTTTTTATTTAGTCAATGTTTTCAGTTTCTTTTTTGATTGTTTCATGATCTCTGTTCAACTTTTATGCCATTTCTATTGTTGTGTTCTCATAAATTTACAATAGCCTGTTTCTCTTTTAAGATTATATCTTTCTTCTGAGCCATTGTTATCTTTATGTATTGGAAATTAAAAATATAAATATCAATAACTATATTGTGTATTATATAATGTCAATATCTATAATATATATTAACTATAATATTATATATATATTTATTTATAGTATGATAAACAACCTTTTAATTACATAATAAGATCTCGTGCCAACAAAAAAGTTACTGTAAATATTTATACAAAAAAAAGATAAGCTGAAATTTACATGGTATATTTATCATACCATACCATATCATATCATATCAGTTGGTTGATAACAATTTTATTGTGCAAACATTGATTTGCATAATAAAATCTGACATAGTGTGTGCATGTATATATATATATATATATACACACACACACACATGCTCACACTATCCACTCAATGTATATACATATAAACTATTATTCAATTTGCATGAATATGTATACTTCTACATTTCTGTTAACCTTGAATCATACACACACATTCTTCTGTGATTCATATGTTCAATTTGTATACTTAATACCAGTATTATCCAAGATATGCTTATCTATTGGAACACCTGATCTCACCCATAAAAGCTACACCGACCTATGAAAATCTTTAATTATATCTGCAACACAACCTCCATATTTCTACAGCAAGAGAAGCTGCCACACATATACATGTAATCACCCTCCCACACAAATACAATGAAAATGATCATGCAAAAGATTGAAAAACAAAAAAACAAAGCTGGAACTCATGTTGAAAGATTTCTCTATATTTTAATAATCAAAGAATCCTTCAGTGCCAAAAAAATATGACTAACCAATTCTAAAGATGTTTCTCTTTTTTGTTTTCTTTCTTTTTACTCTATCCATCTTAAAGACCAGGTTTCCATATTGTCTTCCTCATCTTGGTATCCTGATTTTCATGGTTCCAACTCCGTTGTCAGTTCCTCGGCACCTGGAATAACAGAACAAACAGAAAGACATTGACTGTGATGCAGGCACTGGCCGATTCACAGGAAGTACTCACATAGAGCAGTGCTACTAGCAAAAGTAGCAGTTGTTGTAGCAGCAGTAGTAGTAATAGTTCCTATTTTCTCAGTTTCACATCTATTTAGCCTTTCATTTTTATTTACTTAATCATTTATTTTCAACATTTTTTCTTTGCCTTCTCCATTATTTTCTTCTTCACTTTTCTCTCCTTTTTCTTCTCCATTTTTTCTGAATCTTTTATTTTCATCATTCTCCTGATTTTGATTTTGATTTTTCACTTTGCCTTTTCTATTATTTTCTTCTTTCATTTCACCCAGTCTTTAACTTCTTTGCCCTTTCTCTTCTTTTGCCCTTCCATCTTTTTTAAGTCCTTTATTTTTCATTTTTCTACATCTCCATTTTCTTCTCCCTCATTTTTCTTCTGTTTTACATGGTTCTTCTTATTCTTCCTTTCATACATTTTGCCTTGAATTTTCTTCTTCGATTGTATCATCTGCATTCATTTTACAGTCCTTTCTTTCCATAAATTTCTTCTTTTTTTCATTCTGCTCTCTTTCCCTTCTTTCTCTTCTTTCTCACCTCCTCTTTATATACCCCTATATTTCTTCATCATTTTTTATATTCTCCCTTGTTCTTTCCTCTTTATTTACTTCTTTTTATTGCTATCTTTGCCTCCTCACTTTTTGTTACCTTTTTAATTTGATTTTTTTTATATCATTTCTCTCTGAATTTCCTTTTACATCTTTTTCTTCTTCATCATACCAGTTTTCTTTCTCTGCCTCTTCCTCCTTATTTAATCACCCTTTCCCTCTTATTTTATTCCTTTTTTATTTTCTTCTCCTTTTTATTGTATTAGGTTGATGCACAAATAATGTCGTTTTCTCACATAAAGTTGAACGTCAAAAAACGACATTATTTTTGCACCAACCTAATAAATGTTTTAACTCTTGTTATAATTTTATTTTTATTTTGGTAGAATTTTTTTTCTCTTCTGAGTTCATTTCATCACTTTCTTTTATTCTTTCCTTCCATTTTATTGCCATTGTTGCCTTCTCCTTACCAATATATAATTTTTCTTTAACTCTTCTTCTTTTTTTATATTCTTTCTTTCACCCTTTCTTCCTCTCATTCCAATGATTTATTTTCTTCTTTTTCTTCACTTAATCTTTTTTAATTTCTTCTTTTTCTCTCCCCAGTTTTTAGGTCATCTTCATCTACTCCTTTCTCTGGACCTTTTATTTTTTTATTTATTTTTTTTTCTCGTTTTTTTATTCTTTTCTCTCTTCACCTAATTCTTATTCTTTTCTTTCACCATCCAATCTTTCTCCTACTTCTTCTTCCTCTCTCTCTCCCCATTTAATCCTCCTCCTCCACTTTTTTCTGCCACTCCCTGTCATTATTATAAAGAGATGAGTCATTTTTACTCAATAGAAATGCAAAACATGCACATGGCTATATGTACACCTAGGTATGTGTAAATGTAAACATGCATGTTTTAAAGGTCCTATATAAACTCATTTAATTCTGCACACACACACACACACACACACACACATGTCTATGAATGTTTCCCATGACGTATTAGATTTTCAGGGTGCCATACTGAGTAATCCCCCTTCTCAGTTATATGGCACCAGCAGCAAGGAACAATCCTTGACCTGGCCTATTATCAAGCACCCAAGATAGATTACCTTTTCCAAGGCTAAAGGGCTCCGACTACCCTGCTATTTAACCATGACTGGGGATGGGGGACAATAAGGAGATTTATCCCTTTCTCAAGGACATTAGTACAAAATGAACTATCCAAATCAGCATTTGAACTCAGTTTACTGATTCATTGTCTGTATTGTTTATCATTAAGTTACTCACATCTCCCTACCCCGCACATGTTTATGCAAAAAGTATGAGTAGACCATTCATACATCATTCTTGTACCAGTAGAATCTATAATATGCAAATTTAATAGAAATAACTACCTTAAAAGAGTTTGAAATTTTTCAAAAAGGAAATCTACTTTCCTGTGAAGCAGTAGTTAGCAAGTCAACCATTACTAATTTAATGAGTTTGATTCTCACTCTTTGCCCTGTACTTGTAGTCTTGTGCCATACTAATTTAAGTTTAGTTAATATCAATTTTTCTAAGAGGAAATGGCAGGGTAGAGATAGTTGCTCATATGATAAAAATCTGGGATGTAACATATTTTGCTGTGTGCAATGAAGTATTTAAAAAAATATAATTATTATATACTGTTTATGTAGTTCATTGTATTAATTAATAGGACTTATTAATGCATTAGTACTGGCTGTCCCATTTGTAGGATGGTAGGCATGAATAGGTTATAAGTAGAAGCCCATGACTGGTTGACATTAATTTCACTGTTAAAAAATAACAACAGGGTTTACCTTATTTACATTTGGACTACTGTCCTCATCTTTGTTGATGAGAACAATAGTCCAATTGTAAATAATGTAAATACCTCATTTCAGAATTTCAGACAGGAAAAAACAGGGATGTTTGCTCAAATATGTGTACCCACTAAATATAATGTTTATTATAATAAAAGATCAGAACTGACAAATGGATTAAAAAATGTTAAAATTTTCATTTACATGAACAAATACACTTACAATGTGTGACCCAAAATGGCTTCTTCTTCTTAAAAAGAAACCATTGACAACAAGGTTCTTTATTTCCTGGTGGAGTGATTCTAAGAGAGATGTGAGAAATGTACAGCAAGGGATGGGAAACCGTGCGTAACTTGACAAATGGACAGATTGATCAACCTGTTCAATTTCCCAGAACTGTTTGTTTAACATTTCATATTTAGAAAATTTTGCTGGCAGGAAAAAAAATGAAGCAATTATCATAGTTGTATTTTAATGACAACTATAATACATTTAGATATATTAAAGATATAGACAATTACATTGCAACCAGGTATATACTGGCTTGATTTGGGCTTATTGCTGCCAATTGATTTGACCATTACTTCACAGGTCCACTTTTTTGGTTTAGCCATTTTTTGAATTTATAAACTTTTTGAAGCACTAAAAAAATTGATAAATAAACACAAAATTTTTTGATTTTTAAAAAATATGGTTTTTAGCAAATTTCAGCATTCAAAGTATATTTTATACTAATAAAAAAGAAACAGATTATCAGTGGTGTGAAATTAAGGTAAAATTTACAGATGGAATAAGGCTATATATATATATATATATATATATATATATATATATATATATATATATATATATAATATATATATATATATATATATATATATATATATATACCCATCAGTTATTTTATTAGGTATACCCTTCTAGTACCAGGTTGGACATCCTTTTGTTTTTAGAATCATCTTATTTCTTCTTGGCATGGATTCAATAATATTCTGGAAGCACTTTCAAAACTTGGATCCATGCTGGCACTATAGCATCCTACAATTCTTATAGATTATTTGGCTTCACATCCAGAATTTGAATTTCCCTTTCCACCACATGCCAAAAGTACTCTATGGGACTGAAATCTGGTGACTACAGAGGCCATTTTATTGTAGAAAACTCTTTACTGTGTTCCATGAACCAATCTGCTACTATTTGGGATTTGTGACAGAGTATGTCATCCTGCTGGAAATGACCATCCAAGGATGGATTCATTATAGTCATAAATTGAGGCACATAGTAGGCTGCAGCATTTAAACTATTCTTTATTGGTGTTAAGTGTTCTATTATATGGCAAAATAATATTTTTTTGTAGTTTACAACAAATCCCAACCCTACCATCTGAATGTCACAACAGAAATCAAAACTCATCTGCCCAGGCAATGTTTCTTCAATCTTCTATTATCCAGTTTTTCAGATCCTTAGCAAATGGTACCGTCAGTTTCTTGTTCCTATCAAACATGATTGGCACCCAGTGTAGTCTTCTGCTGTTGTAACTCATCTGCTTCAAGGTTCAACATGTTTTGCATTTATTCCTTGTAAGGAGTGGTTATTTGAGTTGCTGTTGCTTTTCTATCAGCTTGAGACAGTCTGACCATTCATCCACAGAATTGCTGCTCACTGTAAATTTTTTTCTTTTTTCCAAACATTCTCTGTAAACCATAGAGAGGGTTGTGCAGGAAAATCCTAGTATATCAATAGTTCTTTTTAAATAGTCATATCTGCCTGTCTGACATCAATGACAGTGCATGAAATGAGATTCAGCAGGTTATTATGACCATATTTAAATTCCTCTATTTATTAAATTTTTGCTACATCATTGGCTGATGAGAAATTTGCATAAAAGAGCATTTGTTCACATCAACATTATTAATTGGCCAGTGAGTGTATGCATAATTTAAATCTGTTGCTGGTGATTTTATTATAAATTTGTCTTGCAAATAATTTTACTGTAGTAATGCACTGGAAATAATTTTATTATAGATTTGCATTATTGTCTAGTCAGGAATTATGTCAAGCTATCATATGTATAATTTAAATGCATGACTGATGATTTTACTATAGATTTAAATTTGATGACATAAATGCGTTGGAAATGATTTTATTATAGAAATGCATTATTGTCTGTGGTCAGGAATAAAAAGCTATTATATATATAAATAGCATAAATACATTGAAAGATGATTGCATTGGTGTTATTTTTACTATAAATATCTATTATAAATGATTTGATGATAGAAATGCATCATTGTAAGTGCTCATGAATTAATGCAACCATGACTAAGAGAACAGGGTTATTGTATGCTTAATGTAAATACATTACTAATGATTTTACTAAAGCATTTTCATTGTAAATGATTTTAATATAATTCTATATTAATATAAGGTTGGTGGAAAAATAATGTCGTTTTCTCACATATGTTACTATGTGAGAAAACGACATTATTTTTCCACCAACCTAATATCATTGGTTAAGAATTAATTGCTGAATAAACAAAGATTTTATATATATATATATATTATATAAATGCATTGCAAATGATGTTCATATAGAAATATATTGTAAAGGATTTTACAACAGGAATATATTTTGTCAGTGGTCAAGAATTAATGAAAGCATTACTATAACAATAAATATATAGAAATGCTATGAAAATTAGGAAGAAATGGATGGTCAGAGATCAAACATTAAGGTGAGCATGATTAACAATAACTATTAGATGTATAATCAAACCATATAATAATTATTTATCAATGTGTATCTATATATTTCCGGTGTATTTATATATTTCCTGTCCCATCTGTAGTAGGAAAGGAGGTAAATCAACTTATGTTAGTAAATATATGAGTGATTACTTCCCTTAGTCATTTTAATAATCTATACAATTAAAATATTTATCTACATTTAGACAAAGTTAGTTCCCAGACAGTATGAACCATTTAATTAATTAGTTCCTTTACTCCTATGATTCTTACATTGCAGTCTTATTTGTTCAAGCCTTTCATGTGAAGCACTCAGATAACTTTGTCTGTTAAGTGATCATCTTGCTTCAACTTGGTTTTTAAATTGGCTTTGTCATCACCATCTTTGTTATCCTGTTGCTAATCTTTTCTTCAATGTTATATTAAACATATAACATTTTTAACATGAAAAGATATTGAGCAAAAAAGTAACTTGTATAATACCAGAAGTAGTCAATGAAGCATAGATACCATTAAACATCTAAAAAATATAAAGGGAATGGATTAAACAGTTAATTGGCCTCTATTTTAGTTGTCAATTCTTATTGAATGCCTACTTAGTTTCAAGAATTTTGTTTCATTGCATTTCAATATTAAGTTTCTAACAATTGCTGTCATTTTTGATGGCACAAGTACACTATTATTTATAATAAAGCAAATAATCAGTAAATTTATGTCATGGTCAATATAAATCTCATAAGTAGTCACTGTGTACTCCATGATCTCTTTGATGAATGTATAGTGTGTGCTTTGCCAAGGCTACATACAATTTTGAATTCAGAATTGTCCTTCTCCTAGACTGGTTGTCAAATGACGCTAGTTTGCCCTATTTAACCCATAACTTGGGGGAGAAGAAATGGATTCACACCTTTCCCAAGGGTACTTGTGCAAAAGTAAATGTAATGAGCTTGACTAGAATTTGAACTCATCTCTTTGATTTCTCATCCTGAATCTTTACCCATTACACCCTCTGCACATACTTAAATATAAATAATTGTTTGCAATATTTACTGAGTTTATTTTACTATGTGTTTTTCTATGTAAATATTTTTATAAAATTATGAAAGTATGCAATAATTAAATATAGACATAATTTTAGTATAAAATATATTTGCTTGAACTTAATAATATATCGTAATTAAATAAAATGGATAAATAAGTAATTCAAAATAAACTAGTAAATAATTATTATGTTTGAATATTATGATAGTTTAAGTGTCTTTATTTTCTGAATTATGGAGGCATGGTGGAGTAGTGGATAGCAGCTCGAATTGGAGAATCAGAGAGCCAAGTTCGAATTCCAGTTGAATCCATAACATTCACTTACATGCTAATACCCTTGGGAAAGATATGAATCCTCTTCTTCTCCCCCCCATCTATGGATAAATAGCAGGACAGACACGGTTTATTAGAAATGGCAACCTACTGTGCGAAAAAAATCTACCTCATCAGTCATGTATTGAAAGATACATGATCGCCTAACCGTGTATCATGCATGGTATATAACTGACTGATTTTCTGAATTATATGACACATGATGAATTTAGTGAGTTTATTCTATTTTTTCAGATTTTTTCTAAACTATATTTTATAATGACAAATTTATGTATATAAAAAAAATCAATCATTTTAACTTTACTGCTTCCAAATATTTAAATGTTGTCACATTCTTAATGGACTCTAGCATTGGACAAATTTCAAGTTTGTTTGGAGTCTATAATTAGTATTTTTTATGCAGAGTATAAATATGATATCTGATAATAATTCAGTGGATTTATTGAATCCTCTGACCCTGATGAGTTATGTTCCACCAAACTTTGAAGTTGGTTGAGAGATAAGTTGATTAAACTTTTTTTAATTTATTATCTATTGTCTCTCTTGTTCTCTATTGTTGGACAAAAATTCTGCTTACCTAATTTTTACATATTTGGATAGATCTTATTGATTTTGTTATTATTGTTATTATTATTATTATTACATAAATATCTCAAGGAAAGTGATTGTCAGAAATCAAGCATTAAGGCAGAATAGGAATATTATGTATATAATATTTATAATAAAAAAAGCATCAAAACTTGTGCCTTATCTGTGTTTGCTTTATCTGTTGGTATGCAGTTCAAGCTTTGAAGAAAGAAAAGACTATAATATCAATATCATCTTTCTTAAGCCATATTAGCCATAATTCTTGTGGCATTAAATCATTATCATAAATATCATTCAATAATAATCAACTAAAAGTTCTGTGCAGAATATTTTTTCCATTTCAGTCATCAAAAGAACAAATGTCTTTAATATTTTCTTGAAAAAACAGACATTTTTTTAAGAGCTTTTTGGCAAAATTTTCATTTTGTTATTCATTATTTAGTTTTATTGTAACTGTTTTTTTCCCATGCAGTGGTTGTATAATTATAGTTTTTTCTTCTGGTGCTTGGTATGGCACTTTTTTAAAAACAGAATTCTATATTTACACTATTTAAATGCAGACTATTGTCCTCATCATGGTTATTGTTATCAAAACACTTCAGCCATTGTGTCCTCCAGCCTTCATCAGGTCTATGTCAATTCAGGTAACCTTCAGGAAATTCTGAACTAATTCATTTATTTAATCTATGGGGTAGACTGTTTCCATTCCACTGTGCATGTCTAGGGATATCTTGTTTAGTTTTTATTTTTAGTACTGCTCAGTTATTGTTCACTCTGTTCCCATTGAGTCCAAGTACATACTGCCTGGCATAGGAACTGAACTCACAATTACTATGTTGCTAAAATCACAAACCAATGCTTTAATCCACAAGTCTACTGTCCTGTAGAAAAAAAAACTTTGTATACTCAAAAAGTCTAATTGTCATTAAAACTTTCTCTTCTCTAAATCTTGTCTGACAATAGTAATTGAGATTTTATTAATCTGATCTGAGGAAGACAAATTGAATGAAGTCCATTCAGAATCAATTATTTTGACCTTTATTCAGAAAATCAAAGCATAAATTTTCTTAACTTCTTTAAGACACTTTGTGGATACAATAGACAGACAAATTATCATAAGCAACATAAATTTTTGTAATCAAAGTTCAATTACTGATACAATTATCATGTAAATAAAGCAAAAAATAGAAGAATGTCTGAGAAAAAACAAATCTGGAAAAGATAAATTATAATAGCAACAGTGATGTCTGAAATTCTAAAACAATGACTTGTCTGTTACCAGAAATTGTTCAAGCTAGTGTCACTATGATATATATCTACTCTTTATCACCATAGGCTACTTTCTTTTGATTTTTTTTTTGTGACAATATTTTAGCATCTGTCTTTGGCTTTTGCAATTTTCATTATAGTTCCTTATATCTTATTCTAAAATCATCTCAGAGGGAGCAGTGTTTCCTTTTCCTGCTATAGGTGCAATGCTATGCCTGATTTCATGGCTTCACCTTGTATTATAGCTTTTCAATGCTCTTTAAGTTTCCTTTTGAGAGTATCACTGATTTTTCTGTTATACAAGAAGGTGCTGAAATGTTCTTGGCTCAATCCACTTCCCAAAATTTGACCAAATGACCAAGTATCAGAAACGTTTTCTTCAATCCTTCCTTGGTGAGATCAAGATTGATTTGTTTTTTACAGCTTATCAACTTTTTGCAGGTTATTTAAAACCAGAAATATATTTAGATTCTAAGAATTTGGGGAGATAATAATGATTTACTGATACACATCCTACTAATTAACCCATAGCTGGGGGAGAAGATGTGAATCCATACCTTTCCCAAGGGTATTTGTGCATAAGTGAATATAATGAATTGGAATTGGAACTCAGCTCTCTGAGTTGCAAATCCAAGCCTTTATCAATGACACAACCCATACATTTGAATTTACAGCATCTAGTATTCTCAAGTGGTCAATCATCTAGGTACTGACCAGGCTTGATGTTACTTAACTTTGGTGATTGTATGTGAATTGATGTCAGGCCAAGAACTTTTCAGTATCTTAGCATATTACATAACTAAAATATTTGCATAGTTTTTTCTCTGCTTATTTTATTCACTGAGTTCATAGGTTATTGATTTCTCTAATGTTAATTTTTTCTGAAGCAGTGTAGTTGCTGGCATATAAATGCATTGCCTGGGTTAAGCCTTAATGTAAACATCTGACATATTTGAAGTGGATTAATTAAATTCAACACCATTCAGCATCAACTGGCTGTTCTTTACAAAATGTATCTTCTAGTAATTCATTTTTAATTGAAAACCTCTTGAACCATTTTTGAACTGTACAGTCATTAAGTGCATTTTCACTAAATACTGTACACATTCTATAGGCTACTTCTGCTACAAGTTTAAATCTGTACAGCAGAAAAGCTCTTGCAATAAAAAATTAACCTATTTTAATTTTTCTCATTACTATTATAGGTATACTTCTCAGTATCTGATTGTAACTGCTGTATGCATGTTCATGCTGCTGAAAGACTTAGATAGGCAAATGTAAACAAAAATCAAAAAGAATCAACTTATTTACTTATTTACAAAACATTGCATCAGATGGTTTATCTTTTTTATTTATAAAGAAAGATGATGATTACTTAGCTTAAAGCAATACTTGTGCCAGATTAAGCAAAGCTTAATAAATAATTATACCATTTACTTGTAGTAATGTTAGTGATTACTTCTACTTTAGGTTGTGTTGCTGCCCCTTCTACTTTGTTGGATATAAGTCTTTCCTAGATGATGGTTTTGTGTTCTTCTCTGCCATCTTGGTTTAGAGTTGTTGAGATCATCTTGCCATTAGGTCCTTTGGTGGCCATGACTTTGCTTATAGTTTCTGGGGGCTTAGTTGGTTAATCTTGAAGTCTATCTGTTGACCAGTCAAGTTTTATTCTCCTAACGTCTATCATAGGATAGCATAGTCTGTTCTCATATCCATTTTGCTGTACTCTTGCCCATCCAAGTGATACTGAGTATAATTCTCTCATGAATTTGTTGCATTGTTCTTAGTTAACAGCTAAGCTTTACATATCAGACTCCATTGTTGCTGTTATGCATCAGTTATATGAAATATTCTTTGTCTATATGCTTTATCATTGATTTGCTAGGATGGCTAATCAATCCCAGTTGCAGACACCTACTCAGGCACATTTGTGCTTGTACAGCACCCACAGATCCCACCTGTTGTTTATACTACAACTAGGCTGTGAACATTAGTTACAGTTTCTTGAAGAGAGTCCATGATCAACATTTTGAACAAGGCCAGATATTATACATAAACCCTTGGTCATGATGACTTGTGACTTTGTACTAGTACAACCACTGGCAGCTTCTGAATAGTTACGTCTATCCAATTTCAGTCCAATGGCTTGGGTCAACCTGTGGTAGGGTTTTCAGGCACATTCCAATGGTGCCACATGATGGGAACACCTTCCTCAGCCAATAACATCAAGAAGTCACCTCTTTGACAAATTGACCATGTGAAGGTTTAAACCCAGGTCTCATGATCAGAATTGATTGACTGATTTCTTTTATAGCTTACCAACCATTTGTAGGTTATTTAAAGCTGAATATTTTTGGATTATAAGGATTTTTTTTTTTTTTGAGTGAATGTTTTTTTTTGAGAAAATAATGATTTAAAAATAAATAAAAGTTCTATTATTTAACCCATATTTTAGGGAGAAGAATAGGATTCATACCTTTCTCAAGGGTATTTGTGCATAAGTGAATGCAACGAACTCAACTGGAATTCAAATGGCTCTCCAACTTCTTATTCCAAGCCATTCCCATTACACCACCTGCACATCTAAGCTTACAACACCTGGTATTCCCAAGCAGTCACTCATCTAGATACTGACCTGGCTTTATGTTACTTAACTTTTGTGATCAAATGAGAACTAGTTTCAATGTGATGACTGTAAGCTACATGATCAGAAAGTAAAGTTCTTTTTGTAAACATGAACATGTGACTTGGTTAATGGATAACAGTATGAAGAATTGAATCAACAAACTGAATTCAAACTCCAACAAGCAATTTGCCTATACTTCAAACTAATGTCTTTGGGAAAAGACATAAATCCACTTCTTCACCATTTATGTGCAAGCAGTAACACAGATGGATCCCTTTAACCCTATAACTTGGGCATTGGATGTGTGCTGTGGTGTAATGGATATCGGCTTAGAATGAGAAATTGTTAATCCGAGTTTATTGGGAAAAGTATGCCTCCATCTCTTCTCCTTGATTAGTATGACAGACTGGGTCCTATAATTGAATGAATTGAAAGAGACATGATCGCCCAAGCGTGTATCATGTATGGCACTTAACTGACAGACATTGGACTAATAATCTGGGTCTGTAAAAATTCATTTGTCACTGAAACTCTAGCAGCATTACTTGGTGTAGTTGCATACCTCCCCATGTTCCACAATGAGTCTGTAGGGACAAACATTTACAAATATGATAGTTTCTTAAAAGTTCTGTCTTTATAATTCATTCTAACTTGTATTTTTCATCTTATTTCTGTTTCTTTTTATTACAACTCTCAGTTCATTATTCCATTGCCATTAAGTAGACAGCATTGAGCGAACAGATACAATAAACTTTCAATGAGATCTAGACTTATATTCCATCAGTTATGTGCCATACATGATAAATATTTAGGCAATCATGTATCTTTTTATACACGACTGATGAGGCAGATTTTTTCCCGCAGTAGGTTGCCATTTCTTTCTGTGGTAGACCAGTTGCCATTCAAGGCTAACCTTGTCTGTCCTGCTATTTACCCATAGCTGGGGGAAGAAGAAGAGGATTCATATCTTTCCCAATGGTATTAGTACATAAGTGAATATAATGGCTTTGACTGGAATTTGAACTTGGTTCTCCAATTCCTCAATCCTAGCTGCTATATATTACTCTACCATGCTTCATAAGACTTACATTCCTTATCCTTAAAGAGCCTGTTTTATTACAGCAGCACTTTACCACTTAGGCAACAAAAACTCAACTGGCAGACATTGTTCAAATTTGTCATATAGCTATATTCTTTACTTCTCCAAAGCAACCATATTTGCTTATGCTAGTAGTATTAAGTGTAATGTTTTTTTTAATTTCTAAGATGAAACATTAATTTTTGACTAGTTTTTCTTTCATATTATTTATGTTGTTTTCCGTCTTAGGTCTCATGTCATTATCCCAAGAATTGAGTTCAAATCCCATTCAGAGGAGTTTTTTTTTAATCTATACTGCTTATAAAATATCTGAAAGTTTTGATAAAAATTAACAGAAATATAATGAAAGCAATAATAATACTATTTAAAAAAATAGTTCTAACGTTTTGTGTAGAATGCAATGAGTGTAATATAAATTTAATAATGAATAACTTTAATTGTGTTGAGTTTGATGATTTTTGAGATCTCATTAATTATCTCAGAGTCATAAAAGCAATGAAACTATGACTTCTATATATGTATATTCAGACTTCTCTTCTGAAAGTATAATTTCATTTCAAATGTATATTTACTATATCCTGCATTAAACAAAAAAAGTTCTTAAATAAAAGCCTGCATCCTGATGAGTATATCTACAAGTTCTTAAAAAAAAAATCTGTAAATAAAGTAGAAAGCTCAGTTGTTAATACATGCACACTAACACACAGACGGAAGTTTAAACATATGCACATATTTCTATAGTGAGATAAAGATACACATGTTACATGCATACTCACGCAATAAGTTTGTTTTCGTTGTTTATTTTGGTCACTCCCTTTTCAAACTTGAAAGCAATTATTCAGTGCAAAACAATTTAAAATTGTTATTGATGAAAAAAATACTTTTGTGTGTATGCATGCATGTGTACATTTACTAAGCTTATCTTAGCCCTGCAGAAATATACAATATTGAGACACAGTAAGGATCAAAGAAATTATATTTAACATTGCTAAAGATGTTCTCTAGGGAAGATATGTTTGTCTATCTTTCTCTCTCTCTCTCTCTTCATTTATTTACATATATATATATATACATATACATATACATATAGATATATATACATATACATATATATATATATATATATACATATATATATATATATATATATATATATATATACATATATATATATATATACATATACATATATATATATATATATATATATATACATATATATATATATACATATACATATACATATATATATATACATATAGATATATATACATATACATATATATATATACATATATATATATATATATATACATATATATATACATATACATATACATATATATATATACATATACGTATACATATATACATATACGTATACATATATATATACATATACATATATATACATATACATATACGTATACATATATATATACATATACATATATATATACATATACATATATATATATATATATATATATACATACATACATACATACACAGACTTAAACTGTTGAATATTTAAAATTTTTATTTATTTGTTGACATTTCACTCCTTTCATGAAAGTTCTTATATTTTGATAATACTCTCATGAAAAGAAGTGAAACATCAGCAAAGAAATAAAAGATTGTAAACATCCAACTATATATATATATATATATATATATATATATATATATATGTCTGAATGTAATGAAAATAATATAAATTCTAATGCTCACAGCATTAATTCAAAAGAGGGCTTAATACCAAGAGCAAGAGCAATAATTATTTATTATAATTTTTACATACGGACAAAAAATATATATATGTACGTCTATATCTCTGAAATGAGGTATTATAATTACTTGCATTAGTTGGACTGTTTTCCTCATATTCACAACATTCTGGCCATTGTACACTCCGGCCTTCTTTAGGTGATTGGAATTTTAAACTGAATCCTTTATTTCATACACCAGGGTAAATTATTCTAGTTTCACATGCCATGCTTCTTCCCAATATTTCAGTTATTTCCCTTTAACTCAAATCTCCAAGTTTTGGTACTGAACTCACAACTCTTTGGGTCTAGTCACTGGATCTAGCCAATGTCTTTCTCCACTGGGTCAAGTGTCCTTGAGGACATCTGTGTATGAATTTTTGGGACTTATAAACCTAATATCTTAACAACCATTTTTACCAGTGTTAATATTGCAATTTTTTCTGTTATTATTAATTCATTTTTTACCAGAGCTTATATTGCAATTTTTGTTGCTATTCATTGCTTTTCTCTACCACTCCTTATTGCTGGTTCTCATATTGTATTCATATATATCCTTGGTCGATTCAAGAGATTTCTGTCACTTAGCATATGCGCTGATTTCTTAAGTTTTTGTATTTTCCAGTGATACTCTCTGTCTATTATTTCAACCTCATCCCACAGGAGGTGGTGATATATATAAATTTCGTCATTTATCTAGATCAGTGTTTCTCAACCTTTTTACCCTTGCATAACCCTTGAAATAAATTACATGTCTCAAGGAACCCCTGCACAAAAACAAAATTATATACCATATCTTACTCTTTTTATTTTTATCATTGTTCACATGATAAATATCATAGTATATATTTTTGAATAACTGATTTAAGGAAAAATTAATACTTCTTTATCAAATATTTTGGTAATGTTGAATAAAATTTATACTGTTCACTTATAATATTTCTCACCTGTTCTTGAAGAACCCTTGGAAACCTTTTGTGGAACCCTAGGGCTCCAGGGAACCTCGGTTGAGAAACACTGATCTAGATTGTCTCTACTCAGAGTTTCAAGGAATTACAACTGCTTTTCATGAGACTTGATGATAAAATCTGTGTGTGTGTGTGTGTGTGTGTGCATGTGTGTGTGTGTGCGTGTGTGTGTGCACATGTGTGTTTCTCTTTCTCTATTGTTTCTTAACTCTTTTCATTCTCTCTGTCTCTCTGCTATTTCTCTGTTTTTCTCTTTTCTATTTCATTTTTTTCAGAGCTTGCAATGGGAAAACTATTAGGTTGGTGCAAAAATAATGACGTAATGTCGTTTTTGACATATTTTTTAACGTCAAAAAACGACATTATTATGTCATTATTTTTGCACCAACCTAATACTATTTTTCTAAAAAGTAATGTCATTTGGCAGGAATCTATGGAGAGCCGTAATTGCCTAAACTCTGAAAGAACATAGCATTTAAAAAATGGTAAAAATTTGCTTTTTGACTCCACTTGAGACATATTCACCCTCTTTCACCCTGCCATGTTTTTTTTTTGTTTCTTCCTCTTTGTCTCCTCTTTCTTTTCTTTCATTCTTATTGGCCCTGCAACACTCTTTTTCTTCCCTCTCATTTCTTTATTATTCCCTTACTCTCTTTCCTTTTCTTTGCTCCTCCTTTATTCATTTTTGTTCTTTTTCTTCTGAAATCTTTCTCAGTTTCTCATTTTTCTTTATTTTCACTCTCTTTCTTCTTTTCCGTGATTTTGCTCTCATTTTCTTTTCCATTCTTTTTATTTCACTTTCTTTTTGTTGTTTGTGCCACTTGCATTCTTTTAACCGTTTTTCTTCCTGATTTCCTTTTCTTTTAACTACTCCTCACTCAACTTTCTCCCACTCCCTCTTTTTCACCTGCTTTCTCTCTCTTTACCATTTTCTACATTCCCATTTCGTATCATTACAATTGATTAGAGAAACTGGCCCAAGTTTGAAATTCTCCTCACAGTATTGATTAGAACACTAATTTGCATATTGATACTTTGGTTGACACATGCAATTTTATGCAAAATTGAATCAGGCTCTCAGTTTGCTCTTATGGGTGCTATATCAATATCAGTGTGTTTGTGTATTCTAGATACTGATTCTGAAACCATATTTTTTTTGTGGCTGTATGTTTCACTCTTTCTGTTTTCACCCCCCCTCTCTCTCTCTCTCTCTCTCTCTCTCTCTATATATATATATATATATATATATATATATATATATATATATATACACATATACACACACACATATATTATTATTATTATATATGGGCATATGGTCAAGTTGTTAGAATGTTCGCTTTCTGACCATGAGACCTTGGTTCAAGTCTCAACATGATCGATTTGTTAGCAAAATGATTTCTTGATGTTATCAGTCTGAAGGAGGTGATCCCAGCATGTGGCACCATTGGAAAGTGCGTGAAAACAATGCCATTAGTTGACCCAAGTCTTGTGATTGTCATGTTCGCAAAATTTTGGCCATTGTATGCTCTGGCTTTCTTCAGATGATTGGAATTTCGAACTGAACTCTTTATTTCATCCATCAGGGTAGATTGTTCTAGTTCCATATGTCATGCCTCTTCTGGATGTCTTAGTTGTCTCCATTTAACTCAACTCTCCAAGTTGGTTAGATCCAATGAATTGACCTAAAATTGTGAGTCCAATACCTGGCTACAGCTGTGATGGAAAAAACCCAAAAATCTTGGAGAGTTGAGTTAAAGGGACAAATATATATATATATATATATATATATATATATATATATATATATATATATATATATATATATACATACACACATGCACAAACACACACACACACATATACATATATATATATATATATATATATAATTTATATGAAAAGATTACTTAACTTTTAAATATCAATTTTATCCTGACATCAATGTTTCTTGGTAAAATTTCTAGTCATCAGGGGTTATGGTTTTAAACAGTAAATCCAATTTTTTATTCAATTTTATCAATTTGTTCCGCGCCTTTTTCAATCTGCTGTTTTACTCCATTTTGTACACATGCATATTCATGAATTTAACGTTCTTTTACATGCGCACGTTCATGAAATTTTGTTTTTGTTTATGTCTTTCATTTTTTCAGCTGTAGATTTTTCTTCCAGCTATAAATTTTTTCTTTGAAATAAAACTTTATTTAACCTGCACCCAAAGATTGCATTGTGTATGAAACTCAGAGGCATGCTAGAGGTGGGAGATAGTGTGTATATATATATATATATATATATCCAATGCAGTGAGAATGAAAATAATATATAAATTCTAATGTTCACAGCATTAATTCAAATGAGGACTCAATACCAATAGCGGACTAATAATTATTTATTATAATTTTTCCATATAGACAAAACCAGTTTACTCACTACAAAGATGCAACTTCATTTTGGTACATTTCAATTGCACCTTTGCACAATTGTTTCACTTCATCACCTTTTTGCTTTATGTATATTTTTTTCTTAAACAAATGGAAAAAAAGGAAGTGACATTTTACATACAGTTTGCTTATGAGCAGAATTGTTCATAGCCATTTTGGTTCCCACCAGTCGAGGTGCAATTGAAATGCATCGAAACGAAGTTGCATCTTTGTAGTGAGCAAAACTGTTTTTGTCTATGGTAAAAATTAAAATAAATATATATATATTGTGTGGTATGATGTGCAGGTTGTATAAGAAATAGTAACTCAGAATGTGAAATTGAAAAGTCGATTTCAAATTCCATTTGAGTTCATCGCATTCACATGCACAAATATTATTAGGAAAGGTATAAATTGATCTCTATGTCTCCTCCTAGCTATGGGTTAAATAGTAGAGCAGACTGAACTCTTTAGCCTTGGTTGACAACCAGTTCATTAGAAGGTCAGTGCTGAATTCATGACCCGAGGAGTGTCATTTGTGGTGACACAGTATGTGTACCAGTTCTCTTTATTCTGTTCTTAAACACACACACACACACACATATATATATATATATATATAAAGTTGTTACCATGAAGTTGAACAAATCTGAATAGATTAATCAGTCTGTTCTTCATCTGTCAACTCACTCAGCATTCCCCATGTATTGCCGGACATTTTACACATCTTTTGAAATCACTCTACCAGGAAATAAAGAACGTAATTGCTATCAAATTTTTTTCTTTCAGGAAGTTATTTTGCATCTTGTGATTTTTTTCAACAGGGTAGGGTTCAAATGTGAAACTTTATGGACAGCAAACGTGATGATCAATGTCATGGCCAGATGTTTTTGTTTTAATGTTAATTGCTTAATGTATATATTTACATAATTTTTATTTTTTTAATTCTTCATTGCTCAAGCAAGATGTTGGGTCAGGATATCCCACTAGATCCATACATACATATATATTTGGATGGCAATTTTTTTATTTAAACATTCATTGTTAAAAACCAGACATTTTATATCTATTAAATTTAATGATCCTAATTTAATTATAGATGTCATTTGTATCCAACTTAAGCAATCATTTGTAAATAAAAATAACTATAGTCTGAGATTGCATATTCTTGAAAGCATATAAAAAAATTATTACATGTTGCTGTCATATGACTTGCTATGTTTAATCACATTCAATTTAATCTTAAAAAAATAATAGCACTTTCAAGAAATATCAGTACAATCTTCTTCTTAAGACACATGTAATCGTCTTTTCTTATTGTTATGATTGGTATTCTTTCTGACATATTTAGTCTCATCAAGAAAAGATAACTTTCCCATAGGTATGGGGATACTGCCTTATACAATACCTAATTTACATATCACTACACCTCTCTGAACCTCAGAGGCATTCTACCTTTAGTTGATCTTTGACTTCTACAAACAACCCTGGGAGATATAATTTGTCTCTCAGAGTGAGTCTCTTTATTTCTTTTTATAGGATATCTCGGTCTTAAATGATTCTCCTCATTTGAATCATCATGATACCTACAGTCATCTCATCACTACTATTGGATACACTCATTCTCTCCTCCCTCTCTTGTTCTTCACTTTCACATCTCTGGTGGTCTTCCTGATCACTCTCAATACTGGATTCATTCATCCTTTCTTACATTGTCTGTTCTTCTGCTTCCTCTTCCTTCTCCTTTTCCATAACTGCATGCTCTCTTGTGGTTCTAAATTGGTCTTCATGAGCCAGTATGCCCTGTTCATTCTTTGTCAATACAGCTCTGTTAAATCCCTTTTGCACCACAAAATTTGCTTTTTCAGGACTTGAATCCTTGTCCTTTCTGTACCACATGCTTTTATTTCTTGCAAATGACATGGCAATCAGAGCTTTTATTTGTCTTCCCATCAATGAGGATGGGCTGTGTCTTCTGCCTGCATGTAAAATAATTTTATAACTTAGGAGTAGTCTGGGTAAATAACTCTCTATCACAATCCACTGGAGAGAATGCTTTTAATCCCATTTTTACCATTTGAACAATTCTCATTTGATGGAGGGTGGTAAGGTGGTGTTTTGTATGGAATGCAGCCAATACGTCTTAGCTATACACATAAAATTTCTTCACTAAACTCAGGTGCATTGTTAGAGACCAAGGTTTTTGGAACTCCATTTCTCAAAAACACTATTCTCAAAACCCACTTCACTCTAGTGGCTTTTCTATGCATGACTTTAATAACTTTAGGCCAACCTGAATATGAGTCAACTAATATCAGAAATAGTCCTATACCTTTAATGTTGACATGATCTATATATACTCATGTCCATGGTTCTATTTCTTTTGGCCAAGAGTCAATTTTAGTTTGCCTAAATTTCTTTATTTCTGCATTTTTTTAACATGCTCTTCCACGTCTCTCAAATAGCCTGGCCACCATGTTTGCAATTTTAATCTCATTTGCATAGCCAATATACATCCATGTATATCATTGTGTACAACTTTAATTATTTCTCTTCTTAGAGTCTGTGAAGGTACTGTGATATCTCCATTATATATCATTCCTTTTTCTATTGTTAATTTGTGTCTTTACTCTTTATAAGGTCTCTTAGCCATGGAGCAATTACTCCATGTATTTCTCTTTATTCTATTCGCAATTCTATTCAACACTGGATCTTACCTAGTTCCCAACTAAGCAGATTTAAGAGCAATACATCTGTTTCTATCCAGTGAAAAATTCTCTTCTCACAATTTTCACTAGTTTCAACATTTTCACTCTTAGAATTTAACTAAGATAATGCATCTATATGCAGAATAGTATTTCTTTTAATATATACTATGTTAAAGCTGAACACCTTAAGCTTAATTGCCCATCTTAATATCCTGGCAGATGTGAGTTTTAGCAACTCTCTTCTGGGGTTGAATATAAATTCCAAAGCCTTATGATCATGATAGAAATTTCCTTCACAGCAAAAAATTTCTAGTTCTTGCCATGCTCCATACAATCACCAATGCTTCCTTCTCAATATTCAAATAATTCATCTCTGCTGATGTTAGTTTTCTAGATAAGTACATTACAGGATCATCCTCCTGCAACAATATTGCAGCTATAACACATTCACTGGCATCAGTAGCTAACATTAATTCTTTTACTGGGTTGAAGATTTTAACAACTGGTTTATTTATAAGTGCCTTTTCTCAAAAGTGATTCCCTATCTTTTTGTCCATTGAAACTCAGTATTCTTCTTCCTTATTTCATTAAATAGCTCCATAAGGTCACTATATCATGGTAGATATCTGTTATAGAAATCGGTTAATCCTAAAATGGACTCTAACACTTTTTTTATTTCTGGGTGCAGCTATCTCTGATATTTTATTATGAGTTTATCATATGGCAATATACTGTCTTTGGATATTTGATATCCTAGGTACAAAATTTTTTCACAATTAAACTTGTATTTATCACAATTAATTGTTATGCCTGCACTATTTAATTTTCTCAAAACTTGTTCCGTTTTACTTTTGAGCTCTTCTTTACTGCACGCACCAATGACACTGTTGTCCTGATATATAATTATATTTTTAATTCCCTCTAAAACTTTTTTGATGGTTTTTTGGAAAACGTGACAAACAGCAGACAAATCCATCTTAGAAATTCAATATGGTGTTCATTATGGTGACTTCTTGAAACTTGCTATTAATTTTTACCTGATTGTATGCTGACTTAAGGTCAACTTTAGCAAACTATTTCCAACCAGAAAACTCATGACATGCTGTTTCAATGTTTGGCAACAGGAATGAATTCAAACTTATCTGGTGATTCATGCCCAATTGCCACAAATTCTCAAATCTCCATTGGGTTTACATATCACCACAATGGGTGAAGCCTAATTGCCACCACCTTGGCTGACTTTTTCTGATATTCCTTGTTCCACCATTTTGTTCACCTTAGAAACCATCAAAGGTAGCATGTGAACAGGAACTTTTTGGGCTTGAAAATACATTGGTTGACTGCTTTCTTTAAGCCAAATATTCACTTCGTATCCTCTTAATAATCCAATGTCTGATTCTACCAACTTCATAGAATTCACCATCTTCAATGTATCTACTCTTAACATGCCAATTCCTAAAAGACCATGGCTTTTTATGTTTTCCACCACTATAATGGGTATTATCTCAAATCTTTTTTTGTCTCAAACATGCCTTCAAAGCATCCTAAAATTTTGATGGTTGACCTGTTGAACTGTTTCAACTGAAGATTACTTTTCTTTAACTTTGGTCTACCCATTCTTTCCCCAAAATTCCTTAGTATCAACATAACATCACTTCCAGTATCCACCTACATGAGTAAAGTTACTCCTTTCAACTTCACCATTTCCCTACTTTTATCCTATGCTTTTATCTCAAGTTCTTCTGTACTTTCAATTGGAGGATCTATATTTTCCACTTTTTCCATTTGCTTTTCATATGTACATACCATCTGGAAATGATTCCTCTATTTACACTTAAAACACCATTTCCCAAAGATCAGACACTTATTTTTGCTCTTTTCATGTTCTTTATTGCAATATTTGAATATTAGTAAGATTTTAGTAGCACTGTAAATCTCCATGCTGCCTTCAGAAGCATTAATTTTTTGAATCAATTCCAATTGCTTTCAAGAACTCCACACATGCTTCCAGATAAATATTATTAGCATTATTAGCATTATTAGCACAATTAGTTTTTCTTTGATAGACATTTGTTCTGAACCCATACTTTCAAACTCACTAGCTTCTTTCAATCACTGTACATACTGCTCAATAGTTTCATCTGATCTCTGTCTATTTTCAAGAAAATTAGTTCTTTGCGATATGACCAATATGCAAAATTTTTCAACAGTTTGAGATAGACTATGATGGAGATTTTTTTATGGCCTTACACCTCGTTGATACCTAAAACAAATGTATGACTTAATTTTCTCCTCTACTAGCTTTAGTGTTTTTTAACTTTTTAACTCTAGCTGATGCTACAAAACACTTAAGACAATTGTGGCTAAGTAACCGATTGGCAATGCTATATTACTATGCTAGGTATTCTCTCCGACAGATGTAGTCATGTGAAGAGAAGGTAACTCTCCCATAGGTATGGTGATACTGCCTTTTATACAGTACCTAGTTTACATATCACTACACTTGTTCCCATCCCATTATGACAACTCATGTGAATTGAAAGCTTGGAATTCAACATAGATTTTGGACAATTTATTCATAAGCAAAGACCATATTTATTAAAGGATATTTATAGATTAAAAAAGAAGGCTCATTATATTTACTAGACATAAAATGTCTATCATTTTTAAAAATACATGTTTAAGATATATTTGCATGTTTAACATATATCATTTTTTTATCATTTTTCTTATATACAGATTATAGAATGGGAAAAAATGAATACTGAATGACTGAATAAATTGAGCTTTGTGGAATATTGTCTGCCAAATATAATTTTTACATAAATAGATTATAATTAAGAGAAAGAAAATTTTGATATTTACTAAGTTTTATATTGTCCTGCACAAAGCCACAAGTGTGGTGTATCAAGTGGGGATTGAACTCACTATAACAGTGATAATATCGCTTAAACATTGTATCATGGCCAGGTATCCTTACTCATAGCCTAATACTGATTTACTATTTATTTTATGCAATAAGATTTTTTCTTCAACACAATAACATTCATTGTCAATGCACTTTATTCAAAGCTTTTCTTTGAATCATATAGATTAAATATTACACATTGAAAATTAAAATTCATCTAATAATTATGTCAGGCTAAACATTATACAAATACACACACAGACATACACACACAGACACAAATAATAATAATAATAATAATAATAATAATAACAATAATAATAAATATTTGATGTTTGCACAAAGACTTATAATTTTTTGTAGATTTTTTAATATTTTTATACTTGTATATAATTTTTAAACATAATTTGAAGAAGACAGACATACTGTTGAAATATTGTTGAACATTGTCAAACTCTGTGTCTTTTCTTTTTCTCTTCTTAAATCATGCTCTTCTCTAAGTGTTAATAATAATAATAATAATAATAATAATAATAAAGATTGCATTTCTTGCCCAAAAAGAGTCAACTATCAGATTTATGGAGGATAAAACTTTTAAGGCAAGCAATCTTTGTAAGTAAAGTGACCAATATTAAAAAATAAAATATTAATTCTAAATAAAAAAATAAAATATTTAAAATATCTTTTGATTTATTGATGTTATTTATCTAATTACTAATATATATATATATATATATATATATATATATATATATATATATATTTGAAATAATAAACACACCAATCCTTTCTGCTACCACAGTTTCCACAAATAAATGGTTTTTTCAGAGAAGAAACCATTTATTTTAAATATTAAATAGCTTTGTACTTTTAATTTCTATGCATTGAACACTCTCCTGAAGACAAGCAGTGCACATTAGTAAGAGAATCTTTGAACAGAATCTTATCACACATGAAAAACTCAAGAGAGATATTTATAAGGTCCTTAATGCTAATTTCCCTGAAAATGTTGCCTACAAACTTGAATGAATTGTAAGGAATGTGATCATGTTTAAGTAGGGCAGGCCTAAACAAAATCATCAAAGTAACGACATGCAGAGACAAGTCCTTCATTACACATTATGTGTCATTTATGCAACAACTACTGCAAAAGAAACCCAAAGTTGCCACTTCTTCACAAGACAATATAAGACCATAGTGGGGCTAAAAAACCACATTCGTGCTGCCCATATATGAGCATGCATCAAGCTATGGTACTGCTGAAAATTGAGTCCCAACCATCAAGTGTGTGTGTGCATGTAAATCAGTATTAACATATTTGGTTATTTTTGAAAGTGGGTTGAGACAAAAACTTTTCAGCACCTTCCCAAAAGTGTGTGTGTGTGTGTGTGTGTGTACACACACACATATACACATATATATATATACACACATACACACATATATATATATATATATACTCATGCACATTATATCGTGAGTCTGCAAGAGTTGTTTTGTTTAATATAAAATCATTCTTATTATTAGTTTCATTATTGCTTTCTTAATCAATATTTAAGATTATTATTACTATTTGCATTATTTATATTATTGTTAACATTATTATTATCATTGTACCAAAAAAACAGTGAAATCCTAAAGAATATATCAATGGTTTAAAGCTATTGAAATTTACTTTTTAGTACAATAAACAATTGGCAGTAAAGACGAGAAGGGAAGAAACAAAATTTCTCTCTCTGTCACTTCAAAAAATTGGTTGTATTTTTTAATGTGTAACATGAGGAAAACTGCTATTGCACTGAAATTATACTATGATACTTTCCCTTTCAAGTGACAACAAAAATATCTAAATATTCTACATATATATAAAGATTAAGCATTTTTCTGTCAGTCAGTTGTCCATATTGGGCATTTTTCCATTGTCCCTATCGGGCAGTTTTCTATCAGGCAGTTTTCTTTATTGGGCAGTTGTCCATTGGACTCTTGTCAGTCAGTCAGTTGTCCAGATACTACATATATATATATATATATATATATATATATATATATATATATATATATATATATATATATATGTACACACACACATACATACATATATAATATATTCATATGCACACAAATGCACATATATATATATATATATGCACACACACACACATGTGTATAATATATATTTATGCATATACACACACATATATGACATATATATGCACATACACACATATATATACACACCTGTATATATATATAATATATATATATATATAATATATGTACACACACACACACATATATATATATATATATATATATATATATATATGCACACATACATATATATATATGTACACACATACATATATATATATATACGTACACACATACATATATATATATGTGTGTACACACATACATACAAATATATATGCACACATATACATATATATATATATATGCACACATATATATATGTATGCACACACAGACACATATATATATATGCACACAAATACATATATATATGCACACACGCACATACATACATATATATATGCACACACATACGTATATATATATATATATATATGCACACACATATATATATATGCACACACATATATATATGCACACACATACATATATATATAATATATGCACACACATACATATATATGCACACACATACATTTATATATATAATATATGCACACACACATATATATAATATATGCACACACATACATATATATGCACACACATACATTTATATATATAATATATGCACACACACATATATACATAATATATGCACACACATACATATATATATATATATATATATATTATATGCATACAGACACATATATATAATATATGCACACACATACATATATATATATATATATATATATATATATATGTGCACACATACATACATATATATATATATATATATATATATATATAATATATGCACACATACATATATATATATATATAATATATGCACACACACATATATATATATATATATAATATATGCACACATATATATATAATATATGCACACACATACATATATATATAATATATGCACACACATACATATATATGCACACACATACATATATACACACATACATACATACACACATACATATATAAACATATATACACACATACATACATACACATATATACACACATACATACATACATATACACATACATATATATGCACACACACATATATTTATATATATAATATATTCACACACATACATATATATATATTATATGCACACAGACACATATATATAATATATGCACACACATACATATATATATATATATAATATGTACACACATACATATATATATATGCACACACACATATATATATATATGCACACATACATATATATATATATATATATATATAATATATGCACACGCACACGCACACACACATATATATATATATATATATATATATATATTCATGCACACATATATTATATATGCACACACACACACACATACATACATACATGTACATTTACTTTTTACTAAATTCAATTATATAAAATTATATAATATATATTATTGCTTTCTCTTTTTATTCTTTTCTTTTCTTTCCTTTTTCCCCTGACTACTTTTTTTTATTTTTCTTTCACTCTTTCCTACTATCTTTCTCCTCCTCGTCTCCTTTCTTCTATGCTTTATCCTTTCCTTTCTTCTCTTTTTGATTTCTCTTTGTCATCCCTCCTTCTCTTTCTTCCTTTTATCTCTTTCTTTCTTTTATACATAAACATCACAATCACATTATGATCTAGTTATCAATAATACTCTTCTGTTTAGTTTCCAGCAAAACTATCAACCTACATAGTAATTATAGGACCACTAATAAAAACCACACACACACACACACATGTTCAGCCTTGTAAGTCAGGAAACTGTTACTAAAAGATTTTTAAAATGTAGTTTGTACTTCAGTTGGTATTCAAGTGATTAACACTTGAATAATGGTGGTTAGAATGGGAAAATCCAGTGACAGTAAGACATGGGAGAAAACAGTCTTACCGTAACAGTTTCTATGGCTTAAATAATAAGATATTGTCATTGTCAAGACAGGCACAGAACACAAATTCAAGTTTTCTCTAAAATTACCTCTTTGTTCTGAATTTTTATAATTTGAAAGCCAAAAAATATTCTAGATAAAAACAAAAAAAAATCCAATAAATCCATAAAAATGAAGAAATTATGCAAAACTATAAATATGGGAAAAATATTTTATCTTTTCTCAAAATTATTTATAAATTATGTAAACATCAATAATTTTAATCTAAAATGGTTAATTCAACATAGTTTAACTTATATATGCATGTAAAAACAACTTTTCTGTCAGTAACACTTGCCTTAATTCCTGATTTCTGACAGACCCTTTTTTTAACAATGCCTTTCTCTAGTACAAATAATTGAACAGTTACTATGCCAAAAAATTCATGAACCAACACTTTAATCCACTAGGCTATTGAGATCAGGGTAGTATGAACTCCCACTCAGTGGAAACAGGGTGAGCAATAACTGAGCAGTATGAAAATGTGAAAAATGAGATATCTGTAGACATAGAATGAGAACAATCCATCCCCATAGGTTAAATAATTGGTTCAGTTAAAAAATTCCATGATGGTTATCTGGATTGACAGATACCTAAAGAAGGTCAGAGGAAACACTGAATGAAATGGGATTATAACAACAAAGATAAGCATATTAGTCCAAATGCAAATAGTTATAAATTCAGGAATGCAGGCAGAAATGAACATGATTCAATCAATGGAGCTTAGAGAAGAATAGTCAGATGGGTCATCAATTTATTTAATTTTAATAAATTACTAACAGTTACTTTGTTGTAAGATATACTTAATTCACTATGTAGAAAGCCTGTTCAATAGTCTCTTCTAATGAGGTCATCCTGGTGAATCAATCAATGAGTAAGGCATCAAATTGAGCTGACCAATCAGTTTGTTAATCAATTTTCCTTTTTGATTCAGACAGTTCACTTGTCTTGTGTGCAACACACCAACAACTGAAAACAATAGAAGATAGAAATGATACGTATTGAAATGCATCTATGGTTATGCTCTTTCAGATTGAGATAATATTATTTTAAGGATGTAAACGCAGAACTTAGAATCAGAAATGTACTTCCCAGTTAATCAATAACACATTTTTCAAATGCAACAATAGCAACCAAAAGGAACTCCTCAATATGGTAATGGTAATATTAGCCATTTCTTTATAAGGAAACATTTGGTAGTCATTGATCAAGCAGCCAGTGCTACTTTTAGTTGAAATTTATAAAACCTTTCTACTAAAACAATTTTTCAGGAAAAGAAGTTTCTCAAATACACTAACTGTTATTGCTCTGTCCAGTAGTGATGGGATCTTCCTTTCTAACATTTTGCTTGAAATAGTATGGAATGTTAAAATTTTATGTCATTATTTTCTCTTCAAATTGCATGTGCTATTCATTTTAATTGTTGCTGCTGTTGAAAGTCCTCAAAAGATGTATGTTACTATGTGAGAAAACGACATTATTTTTGCACCAACCTAATAATTTCTGTTATTTGGTACAGTCCTTTGTTTCTGTAGCATGGTTTACAAGGTTTGAAGAAGGATTGTCCTTGCTAAAACCTACAACATTCATTCACTCAAAGCCATTTTTAACGATTGATCTGAGAAAGCAGCTTAACAGCTGACAATTTAGATATTTCTGAAGAGTTAGGCACCATGCATGACATCTATATGAAAATCTTGATCTGACAAGACTATTTAAGAATATAAATGTAAATAACTTCTTCAAGTCCATGATTGTTGTACCATAAAAACAATGAATTCTTCTAAGATCACTTCCTAACAGATAAACAGATAAGGCAACATCTTGCATACATACACCAAACTTGAGAAGCATCATATAAACTGTTTTCTTTAATTTCCATAGTTTGCTATTTGAAAAGCTCAGGCCTTGAAGAATATTTTATTAATTTTTATTACCTTGTTAGTATGTAGTCTTGACATCCATGGTATGACAAACCCATTAATTAAATAAACCCAATGAAAGAGTAAGGTTAGCTGCTTCTTTTGAACATGTCAATGAATCTTTACATAGATTGGCTGTGTCTTGCTCAAGTCTGTAAACTACAAGTTTAACATTGTCATTCCTTATCTACTCAGTAATAAACTATCTCACAGGCATAACATTTTGACCTTGATCTTCAACTTCATCAGATACATAATTATCTTTCCAGTTCTTAATTTCATGTTCTTATGCTGAAATAATTTCATCTTGACTGTCTATAAATCATCAGGAACAACTGACCAGTCATTAAGTTTACTGAAATTAATCCAAACAGTACTGCCATTGGAATCATATTTAATATTCTAACTGTGTCCATATTTGCTATCAGAATAATATTTAATATTATAACTGTGTCCAGGGTTACTGGGTGTGAAAGAGAATGAGAAGACTTCAGTGAGGAGAAAGGACAATAACAGAACAGAATTTAGGAAGGCAGAAGATGGCAATTGACATTACTTTTAAATTTCAGAAGATTGTAGGTGACAGGGAAGCAAGAAACTGGTAGAAATTTTTACAGACAAGTAGTGCAAGAAAAGAAATTATTAAAATAGAACTTATTGTTACATCTAACTAGTTCAACAGTAAAACAGTGAGACCTAGTTGACAATCTAGTAGTACATTAAATTCAGGTAGCAATGTGAAAAGCTCATTAGAACAATTGTCATGAAAATATTTATAGAAAAAAACAGAAGAAAGCCATGTCACAGTGGTGGGAAAGTGACTGAAGTCAAGATGCCAGATCAGAACTGATTACATTACTGGCCCGTCTTTTGATGGTGTCAAGAACCTAGTATAACAATGTTTATATTTGCAATCAGAATCATACTTATTGTTTGTTATGGTCCGGTTCCTTGTACCACGGTGATAGTGCAAGGTAGAACCAATAAAGAAGAACTCGAACACAGGTATGAAATAATACAGATATATTACAAACAGGAATATATACAGAGAAGCAGAAGTGTTAGTATGAACAATCAGGTTTAGTAGAGAGAACAATGTAGTCTCGACCAGTATCACTATTCCAATGTCTTGCAGTAATTGTCTGAACGCAACTCTGTTTCGGACTGCCTCTGACTCGACTCTTGACTCGACTTGAACTACTGACTATATTTAGTCACCCCCCGACGTGGGCATCATGTGGCACAAGGCCAGTTTAACATGAGATCTCCGAGCCCGTGGGCTCAGTCAAAAATATGCCCATTGAAACCATATAAATGGGTTCAGGGTCAGTTTACCTCCCCAAAAGAGAATCCACCCTTCGGCGTAGCCTCCTTTGGGTTCCTCCCTGCCTGAAGGCAGAGAGTTCAACTGATCAGCCGGTCGACCGAAAATCTCTGAGCCCATGGGATCTCCGAGCACATGGGATCTCCGAGCCTGTGGGATCTCCGAGCCCGTGGGCTTTGCCAAAAATATGCCCATTGAATCCGTATAAATGGGTTCAGGGTCGGTTTACCTCCCCGAAAGAGACTCCGCCCTTCGACGTAGCCTCGTTCGGGTTCCTCCCCGCCTGAAGGGAGAGAGTTCAACCAAACAGCCAGTCAAGAGTTGAACTACTGACGATATTCAGTCACCCCCCCACGAGGGTGTCATGTGGCACAAGGCCTTTTTAACGTGGGTATTCTGAGCCCGTAGGCTCGGCCAAAAAATAGCCCATTGAACCCGTATAAACGGGTTCAGGGCCGGTCCACCTCCCCGAAGGAGACTCCGCCCTTCGGCGTAGCCTCCTTCGGGTTCCTCCTGTCCGCAGGATGAGAGTATAACCGTGCAGTCGCTCAAAAGTTGAGCGACTGACTCTCGCCTACTGACTGAGGTGCAGTATTTATTAAGTATGGAATAGTCCATTATTATTATTATGGGTAAGATCCCATAACATTGTTATAATAGTGTCTATATCTATCAGAAGGTTTCCAATCTGTATTCAATATCCTGCCAAAATTATATTCACCAGTATCAAAGTTTATTCTTTGAAAACATAGTCCAGCTGTTACTTTCTTTTCCTTTAAAATTTTTCTACAGCAAGAGAACAATCTTATTCTTCATTTATTTCAACTTCTTTAACTGAGACTAAATTATTATTGTCGTCATCAGTCATATAATCATTGTTGCCATAAATACCCGCAAAAGCCTGTTCATCTTCTGCAAGAGACTAATGATTGCTACTATCATCATTGCATTGCCTTTCATTGCATATTTGTGAATTGTTCTCTTCACATTTTGCTTTGATAGTGAAATGATGTATATATCTATAAAGGACATATCTATACCATGGAAAGGTTTTCATCAACAGTAAAGGAGAGAATGAAAGGAAAAATACAACTGGTTGAAATTTTATGAAATATTTATTTCATAAAATAAAAACAAAACATAAAAGTTTGGTTGTAAAAAACTGTGATCCTACACAAAGGAAAAGAGATGGTTTCTTTTTTTAGAAGCATGGCTTTTTAAAGGTGTTGGTCAGCTGCTATTGCTACTATATGTCTGCTTACAGCCAATCATTTGTCTGCTGCTCCTGTTATGGTGTAAACTTACTGCACTATATTTGTCAGAAAATAGGAATGAACACAAACAGAAACACTTCCCTGTTAAGGGCAAATGAGATTATAACAATAATACTTGGCTGTTTATATATAGGATAAATTTGCCATTCATTGACCAAACAGTGTTATTGTCAGATAAATTTATAAAATCTTTCTCTAGAAATGGTTTTTAAGACTTTTCAAGTTCACAAACTATCACTCTTTCTAGTATTAATAGGGGTTTCCTTTCTAACCTTTTGTTTAAAGTTGTTTCAAAATTTCTCTTCATTATATCATTATTTTCCATTCTAGTTATGTTTTATGTATTTTAGTTTTTGTTGCTACTGTTAGAAGATTTTAATTGGTGTGGTTTTTGTTGTTTGGAAAAGTTCTTTGTTTGTGATGCTGCATCAATATTATTTTCCATCCCATCCATTCATAGCACTTGTTCTATGCCTTTCATGACTGTCACCCCTCTTGTAAAATATTTCATCTCCATTATACGAATCTTTCATGTGAGTATTGCAAATATTACTCTTTTTTGTTGTCTTCATGATCTCATCGGATTCAAATTTTTTAAATTCATGCCAGGTCAAATGCAACACATTCAAATTCCTTCTCACCACAGATTAGCAACTAATCCAGTATGACATTATTTACTTTTGTAAATAATACAAAGCATCTAACACAAGGCTGAAAAATTGGGTAAAGAGGAAGGTGTTAGTCATTACTCTCATCAACTTAGTTAATCACATTTACTTAGACAACAATTCTTTATTTTTCCTTTAATCATTTTTCATTTTATTCTGTAATCTTTCATACATTTCATACGATATATACTTGTGTATAAGGCTACTTCATGTATAGTGGGACCACTGAATGTTTTTGAGAAAAACCTTATTTTATCATGTAGCTCATGTATAATGTGACTCCAGCTCCTGAGCAATACTAGTAGACTTACTGTTGTCAAATATTGCAGTACTGGGCATTTATCATGGACATATTTTGTAGCAAATAAACGGTCTACATTCTTTTTTGTACAAAGCTACCTCAAAATGGTGAGAAAAACCACTTACTGTAAAATACCTGATACAAATATTTGTTTTCATTCATGCTTGAATTTTAACCCACCTGGAAAAAAAATACCTGTATATAGTGAAACTGGTCACTGTAAATGCGTCATTTTTAACCTCTTCAAAGAAATTATTTGTGTATAGTGTGATCCCCTATTTTTTGCATAAAAACTGACACTATACTTGCGTATATACTGTAATTGCCAATAGTCATGTTCTAACTAAACCCACATTTACAATTTCATCTGGACAGAGGGCTCAAAATCATTTGATTTATAAACTACAATTTGAAAAATTTCCTTGAATTAGATTAAACAAAATATACTTACAAGAGTGCATTAATATATACCCCCCTACAACAATTTAATACAGCAGAAAAATAAGTCCAGTGGTCAAAAAACTGATGTAGAAAATGCAGAAGAAAAATAAAATTAAAAAAATACAAATAAAAAGTAATTAAATATTAAATTACTGAAGAAAGTAAATTCTTATCATCTAGCAAGAAGTGGTAGAAACTAAAAAAATGGAAATCTAGGGAATTAAAAAGAATAAATAAAAGGGATCAATGAGCATACATTCCCTAGCTAAGTTAAATTAGCTGTAAAATATGAAAATAACACAATTCTACCTTAACTTGGGATGGGCTGACAAGTCATTCACACAAGCCCCAAATCATTTTCCTCACTTTGTTTGCCCCTTTTGCATGATACAGTCCAGCAATATTCACCCACTTTTCACCAAAGTCAGTCTTTCTCTCTTTCTCCCTGAGCTTAAATTGATAATTTAAGGTGATCAGATGGTAGGAAGAACAAATCAAATCATTGTTGATTTCTTTCATTTGTGTCAACCAGATCATCAATTGTATCATGCTAAGTAAATATAGAAACACTTTAGTGCTTCTTCCTTTATAAAAAAAAAAAAACACCCACATTATTATAAACAAAACTTAACTTCAAAAAAAAAAATCCTGTACTTTACAAGTTCACACAAGGGTTGTATAACTATGCTGTGAAAGAAGATATGTTAAATACATTCCTCTAATGAGGACATTCTGATGAATCAATCAAACCTTCTGAGAAAGACATTTTACTGACCCAGAACCCACCTTGGATCATCATGGATGCTTTGTCATTGTTGAAGTGTTTCAGCTTAGCCTCAATCAGATCAATTCACATAGTCCCACTCTCACTAATATTTGAGATAAGGCATTTTACATAGAGGCCAACATTCACCTGGTACCTGTGAGAGAATCATTAAATTGAGCTTAAATTCTGGCTGAGCCTGCTTGTAATCTCTTCATACAAATACTCATGAAAAGCATGAAACTATTATTCCCTGCATCTTGCTTGAAAAGTTTTTGTTATTGGTCTGATTTAATAATTGACATAAAATAGCATATGTGAGAGAATGCTTGAAGAAACTTGACTTCCATAAATACCTTCTTCCCAAGCAGTGGTAAAAGAAAAAAAGCTGTTACACCCATTGTCAACTTTATCAGGTTTCAGCTAATGCTAGTCAGCACTACATAAATAAATTTTCTGGCTGTGCTGTTGATTCAAAATATTTTTTCAAAAGTTATCCTGGCTTCTCTGTACTTGCCAGCAACTATCAGTAATTGTCTACGCAAACAAAAAATTTATAGGCTTCTTTTAACAGTGTACTTTAATAGTAGTGAGAAAGTTTTCCATATTTCCCTTGATTCTAATTACCATTCATTACAAAAACAGGAGTTGAAATAAAAAGGGAATAGATTTAGCAGTCTAGCAATTTCAATTTCCAGTCAGGTCTTTCATACCTAACAGTACAATTCTTCCATTTTGTATTGTTTAATAGGTCATAATTAAAGCATATTATTAGGTTGGTGCAAAAATAATGTAATAATGTCGTTTTTTGACGTTAAAAATACGTCAAAAACGACATTATTACGTCATTATTTTTGCACCAACCTAATAATTATACTTTTAGAAGCAAATCAAAAAATTAATTTTGGAGAGTCTATGACATAATTCTAAATTATGACTTAGCCCTTTCCTATGTATTTCCTTTCTAACTTACTAAATTTATTTTTAATTGATATCGAAATGACACTTATAAAATGATGTGGGTTAGTTAGTGCACTATGTTCCAAATATCTGAAAGGTTATTTTTTGCCATTTCTAAAAATCAGTCTTATATTAAGAATTAGTGTTGTAGGAATAAAAACAAAATAAAAAAAATTCTCTGGTTTATCTCTAGGAAGAGTTTTAACTGAAGACAGAAAACACTGAAATCCGAAGGCACATTAGAATAGCAAAAGATGTCTTCCAAAAGTTGAGCAAAGTATTAAGAAGCAGCAAAATTTTGTTATAAAAAAAAGAAGAGTATTGGACTGTTATGTAATATTGCTCCTTCTATATGGTAGTGAATGTTGGACAATCTCCTCACAAATGAAGAAGACACTTGAAGCAATAGAAATGTAGTTCTGCAGAAGGATGCTGAGAATACCATGAACATATGAGCAACAACAAAGTTTTAGAGAAAAGGGAAACAAAAAGAACACTTATACTTATGATCAGAAAGAAACAATTGAACTTTCTAGAGCACATAATGAGGAAAAAGGGCTTGGAAAATTTAACACTCACGGGACAGAGGAAAATAGAGAAAGACCTAACTAGTGAGCTCATGTAAATGGATGGCAGGATGAGGAGTGGGTGGGATAATAATAACAATGATAATAATAGTAATAATAATGAGAACAAAGGGCTTGAAAAATTTAACACCCACAGGACATGTTGAAGGAAAGAGGGATAGAGGAAAGTAGTGAATAACCTAACTAATGAGCTTGTATAAATGGTTGGCAGAACAGGGATTAGATGAAATAGAAAAAACAAACATTGCTAAGAGCTACAAAGAACAGGATGTTGTGGAGAACCATGATCATTCATGTTCTGAGGAGACACGGCACATAGGAGTGTTGTGGGGAAATGCATGATTGACGAGAAAACATTTTTTTCTGTGTAGAATATGTTGGACAGCCAAGATCTTAAATCTCACCATAAGCTTCTTCACTGCTTGTGTTTGGATAGATATTTTATTCCCATTGTATACTATATTGGTAGAGTAGATTTTACAAGTATGTACACTATTTCAGAGTTTCTTATGCAAGTCAATGTTTTTCACAATAACTGATGTTGGTAAAATTTTTAGGATCTACTTATTGTACTACCTCCTGATATGTGTCCATCTCACAGCCAGCCAGATAAATGCATTACGTCAATCTCTGAAGACAAAATCCTGTTCATATTGAAATGGGCTGAAAGTAGAAAAATAAATAAATACAAATTTGAAACTAGTTTAGTAAGAATAACAAGATAAATAAAGAGATGAAAAGGAAAGAAGAAATATGACAAAGATGCCCAAATGCTGAACATAACCATGAGGCCATGAGCCTAAATAGGTAAAGGAGGTAGCAAGTAGTTTGCCTACAGGAATATGTTATAATTTCTATTTTAAAAGGCAGGATGTGTGTGTGTGTGTAACAAATGCACGGCCGCAATTTTTGATGGATTTGCACCAAAATTTACATGCACATGCTTCAAGTTAGCGGAAAGGCCAAGACCAACTTTGCATTTCCCAACTCCCATCAATAGTGGATATAATCGATTTTTTCATGCTTCTACAGCAGTTTTCATGTAGTTTGCAGCCATTTTCTACTCGCCAGAGTGAGAGCCTATAGCTGTCTACCACAAATAGGCAAGAAGATTCTATTGGCCAGCGTGAGAGCCAACAGCTGACTGACATGAATGTTAACTCGCATGCTAGCATGCAAAAAAAATTAATAGCTGCATTCGTCACAAGTGGGAAAAATTTAAATCTGCATGGCACTTTACTCCAATTGGCTCATTCGCTTGCTTAAACTCAACATTGATTCTGATTCTGCAGAACTGGGTTGGGTGTGAAAAAGTATTTGTTGTTAACATTCTTTTTTCATTCAGTTTTTCCATTTATGAGTCCTTTTTTAAAGCTGATCATTTTGTGTTCATTTTGTTTAGTTCTTTTTTCGTAACAGATTTAATGTTTAGTATAGAGCCTAGAAAAATTTGCAGTGTGAGATAGGCAAAATGTAAGGCATGTAGCAACATCCGCACGGCAATGGGCACTCCTTTAAAAGCAAGGAAGGGGAAAAATATTTTAAGTCAAGTGATAGCGATTGCTGTATGAGTCGTACGATTTTTGAATCAAGCATGGGCAACGCCGGGCCATGCTGCTAGTGTTTACAATAATAAGTCTGCTGAAAGGAAGAAAGTTACATGAAGTTATAATATGATACAGTTTAAGAACAGTTAACAAGTTGTGGAAAGGACTTTACATGACAAAGTACAGCAGCAAAAATAAATGTCTAAAAAGAGCTACACTTAAAAAATGTTCAAATAATAATACAGTATTAAAGGAGACCAATGTTTAGAGAAAAAAAGGTGCTATCATTGGGGGTAGATTTAGGAGGATAAGAAAATAGGAACTGAATGCTTTGACCCTGTAGTTTATTGTGCCAGTTCTGATAATTATTAAGAGTTAAACAGAAAGTGGTCAAAAATGGTGACTAATCTAAAATGTTCCAAAATTAAAAAGGAGCAAACAAGGTGAAAATAAAACAGTTAATAGATTGTGGCTCTGATTGAGGAATCAGAGAGCCGAGTTTGAATTCCAGTTGAATCCATTACATTCACTTATGTACTAAATACCCTTGGGAAAGGTATGAATACTCCTCCCAGCTATGGGTAAATAGAAAGACAAACCGGGTTCTATAAGCTTGGATGGCAACTGGTCTACTGCATAAAGAAATGGTGACCTACTGCAGGAAAAAATCTGCCTCACCAGTCATGTATTGAAAAAATACATGATTACCTAAGCATGTATCATGCATGGCAGATAACTGAATGAGAGTTGTTCTATTGTGGTAACACTTATAATATCTACTTTTATGAGAAATATTTATAAGAACCTATAGTTATTGAAAAGATTTTTAATTTTAGATACATAAAAATTGTCATGGGTCATAAGAATGATATAACCTTAAAAGAGAAACAAGATATAGTAAATTATTGTGATGGAAACACAATGTTGGAACAAATATCACAGAACAACTTAAAAGGAAATGGAAAAATTGGCAAAATAAGAACAAGAAAAAACTGGCACCAAAAAAGATATGAGAAAAATTAAAATGCTAATAAGCTAGAAGAATGGATCTGCAAGAAAATATTTGAAGAAGCTAGTAGCCTGAATGAAAACAGAAAAACAATAAAGATAGTTAAAAACATGGAAGCTACCAAACTATCACCTTTTAGTAAACATCGCAAAGAGAAATATGTAAGTTGGGTAAAGAAGTACCTGAAAACTTATTTATCAACAATATTTTTTATTGATGAATGTAGAGTTACATTGGATGGACCTGATAGCAGGCCTACAAATTGGGTCCTTGATGACACCATTTAGAAGACAACAAAGA
>OZ010582.1:106058632-106091132 GCA_963932145.1 Acanthosepion lycidas | reverse complement strand
GACATTCATTCTTTATTCTGCAGTTACACGTGTATGTATGTATGTATATATATATATATATATATATATATATATGTGTGTGTGTGTGTGTGTGTATATACATATATATATATATATATATATATATATATATATATATGTATATATATATATATATATATATATATATATATAATTATTTAGGTTTTTCGGTTTTAAATATTTGTATAAGTTCAAGGGTTGATTTAATGCTGTATTTATTAGGTATGTATGGTGGAATTAATTGCTTAATGTTTTAGTTAGTTGGTAGACAGAAGTAGGAACTTGGGATATAATAGAGCAGAGTGGAAAGTTACGTTTGTGTGTTTTGATAGAACCGTAAATGTATCCTGATTTATAGTCACTGATTATTTTGGTAAGTTTTAGATTGTCTTGTTCCACATTGTTTGCTGTGATTAATTTATTCATTTTCACTTTTAGTAGTAGGGTTATTAATTAAGTTTTTTAAATTTGATGTGATCGTCAAGTAACTGTTTGATTTCTGAGTTGTAGTATGGACTTGTTTAAAACAACAAAGATGTTTGCTTTATCAGTTTCTTTAATTACTATTTCAGGATGGTTGTGCACTTCTTTTGAAGCAATCTTTAGTGATTTATTTAGGAGTTTAGATGAATTTATCCTTTTATCATGTCTGTCTTTTATAGATTTAGCCTTAAGTAGATCATGGATTTCTGGTTCTGTGGTAATTATCTGTTGTTCTTGGAGTTTAATTATGTTATGTTATGTGTCTCAATCTCATTTTTTTATGTAGTCCATTATATTTTTTGTATATATGGCAGTTAGGTTTGAGGTTGAGAAGTTCTTTTTGTTTTTCAGTTAAATCATAGTCAGAGATGTTTATAAATATTTCAAAGTTATTTGGGAGGTATATAGCTTTTATATAATGTATTGAGCTTTCTTTGTATTTTTAATATATGTTAACATTCTGATCTGTTAGTAATTTCTTTTAGTCTATTTAGATTTTGTTTAAGCTGTTCAAAGGCGGTAGTCATTTTTAGTGTGTTATGTATCTTCTGCTTCTGTTTGTTGACAGTTATTAAGTTATCATTAGTTACTTCAATCTGCTTTTTCACAAGTCCATATTTAAATTGCCAGGGGATGTTGTTCTGGTGGGTTGCTGGTAATATAATTTAAAATTTGTGTATTAAGGCAGCAAATTCTCTTTTACATATGTCTGATTAAATAAATTACAAACATTATGTCTGCTTATTTTTAGCATAAAAATACAGTAATGGATAGCTACAAATAGATTTTGCCTTACTAGTTACACCCATGATGATGATCTCAGAAAGAAATGGAAAGTACTTGGGAAATAAGACATTTTCACTGTTACAGCACATTTCTTGCATCATTTGATTGTAATACATGGAAAAATATCCGTGAATATGAATGGATTATGTTAAAAATAAGCAGATATAATGTTTGTAATTTATTTAATCAGACATGCCTAGAAGATAATTTGCTGCCTAACTATACAAATATATATATATGTGTGTGTGTATACTCTCTCTCTCTCTATTTATATATATATTCTCTCTCACTCCTCCTCTCTCTCTATATATATATATATATACTCTCTCTGACTTTCTCTCTCTCTCTCTCTCTATATATATATATATATATATATATACATATATAGAAAGAGTATATATACTCTCTCTCTTGCTATATATATATATATATATATAGATATAGGCAATGTGTCAGTGTTTATAATTACTATGCCTCCACCTTTGTCCGATTGTGAGATGATGATTTTGTCATTCTTAGCTAATTTATTTACACTATTTGTATATATATTTGGTAGAGAGGCTTCATTGTTTTTTGGGTCAAATATATTAGAAATTATGCCATGTATATATCCTTTTGTAAAACAAGTATCATTATCTTTGTTATTCTGGAAGATAGTGTTGGTTCTATTTTTATTTTTTAGTCATTCTAGGAGCCAATTTTAATCTGAAGAATGGATGCTTCCATTTATGAACAGCAATTTTCAGTTCATGCCATTGATTGGATTTAGGTCAGGTACCTGAGGGGGTTCTTTCCATAACCTTAAACTTATTCTTCTCAGATTCTACTGAAGTTGCTTTCAAAGTATGTTTTGGGTTATTCTCTTATTGGAAGATGCTAACATGTCTAACCTGAATAGCAGAGAGTAAAGCATTCTTCAATAGAATGGACTGATATTTTAATGAATCCATTTCCTGCTCAATCCTGGTGAATTTCCTGCTACCTGCTATAATAAAACAGCCTTACAAAATGATATGACTGCTTCCATTTCACTGTTGGGACGATATTTTTAACATCATGCACCGTGTTAGTTTTTTTCTCTAAATTTAATATTACTGGTTATGTTTTTTAAAGTTCAGTTATTGTTTCATTTGATCAAATAATTGTATTCCAGTCATAATTCAACAGAAGGTTTCCAGCAAATACTGAATGAGCCATTTTATGTTTAGAGTTTTGTTTTTATACTCCCTGTCCATGAAATTCTTGTCATTTTAATATTCTACAATATTTATATATTCTACGTGTACTTCTATTCCACTATTCTTAATGTATATATGGATATAGAGAGGCACATTTTCTTTGATAAGTCTCTCAATCTCTAGGCCAGTAGATATTAATTTCACTGTTTAAATAAAAAATAAATTACAAAAAAACAGGAATACCTACTTAATTACTTGTGCCACTAAATGGTTCACAGAACAGGGATTATGAGAGATAGTAAAAAGACACTGCTAAGAGCTACAAAGGACAGGAAGTTGTGGAGAGTCATGATCGTCCATGCCCTGAAGAGACATGGCACATACAAAAAGTAATAAGAAAAAATGTCTGGATATTTATATTTTGGGTTAATGGAAACTTTCCCTTGGAATTTTAATCCCCTATGTTGAAATTTTCTTTATACAACTCACTCTTACAAGACAATGTGATAGGATTTTTCAAAATGCTTGGAAAAATTCTTATAGCCCTGCCCAGAATGATAAACCTCAACAAATTTCTTTTTCAAGTTCTTGAAATTCTTTTTGGTTATTATCATGATTTAAAAAATGAATGCATGTTTAATTTATAAAATAAAATTACATCAGCTTTCTAAAGTGATGTTACAACATGCAGGGATTTAAGTATGACACAATGTCATGACATATTTTACTACTAAATATATTTTTTTCACTGGGATTTATGCTAAAATTATTATTGCTAATTGTGTAAATAAAATAATTAATAATATTAATTCTCTCTTGTTTATTTCTAATTCATGCATTAAACCGTTTTACTAATGTTAACGGAAGAGATAAATATCATTCAAAAGCACCTCTGAGTTCTTGTTGGAGTAGAATTATTTTCCACACTCCAACTTCTCTCTCACAAGTGGGATGTGGTGAGTCTCTCACTGATTTATCACTATTACCATAGAGAATGCTTGGACAAACTGCATCTCCTGGTTCCACCAGATCTGACCTTCATAGCAAGGACCCACCATGCCACTTACATAGTAGCAAACCACTGACATTCCCTCTGTATTCCATCAGTAAGAAGTAAGTTACACTCAAACAGCTTCTTCCTATAAACTACACCCAAGGGGATGTCTCCCTGATTGCTACAATCTTAATCTGTTCAAGTCTAGTGTCAACTGTTATTTTCCCCTCCTATCCACATAAACTACCCCTTAACAAAACCCTCTACCTCTAGTGGACCCTGGGACTTGTACAGCGGTGAACCTTCGTGTAAAAGAAAAAAATCAAATTCAAAATGATTAATCAGACAAAAAGTAAGAAGATAATCTAAGGGTCAAATACTTTTGTATATCTTCCTTTTCTCCCCATCCTTCCATCTATCTATTAGGTTGGTGCAAAAATAATGATGTAATAATGTCGTTTTTTGAAGTTAAAAAATACGTCAAAAAACGACATTATTACGTCATTATTTTTGCACCAACCTAATATTTTTGATAACTCCTAATGAGTGGATAGAACAATTACAAAAAGGTCTGTCTACAGAAGTCCAGAGTTGAGATGCTGAATATAACATTAATCAGCTAAGTGACAAATTTTATTTGTATTAATCGTATCTTGTTTTATATATATATATATATATATATATATATATATATATATATATATATATATATATATATATATATATATATATATATATAACAATAACAAAGATTATAAAAAATGTTCAACCAGAGTAATTCTGGAAGGTAATGTTTTTCAGGCAAGCATCTTCTTTTGTAATTATAGTGTATGAAATCAAGAGGTAGAGTATTAATAATAATACCTTTACCATATATACTCATGTATAAGCCAACTTCATGTAAAGTATGAACCTTGAATTTTTTGTATGAATTTTTTGTATGAATTTTAAAAAAGTTACCTGTGTGTAGTGCAGCAGGTCACCAAAAATGCATAATTCAAAAATTACCATTGAATAGTGCGAACATCTATTTTTTTTTTCCATAAAGACTGATCATAAAAATCTTGCACTATACTTGATTGATTTATTCATTTTCTACAACTTATCAACCTTTTGCAGGTTATTTAAAGCCAGAAAATATTTTTGGATTGCAAGATTTTTTTTTGGGCAATAATGATTTAATGATGCAAGTCTTACTAATTAACACATAGCTGAGGGAGAAGAGGTGGATTCATACCTTTCCCAATGGTATTTACATGTAAGTGAATATAACAAACACAATATTAATTGGAACTTAGCTCACCAATTAACAATTCATAGTCATTATCCATTAAACCACAGCACTTATTCCCAAGCAGTAACGCTTCTAGGTATTAAACAAACATGATATTGCTTAACTTTGGTGATTGTATGGGAACTGGTGTTTCAATGTGTAAGCCACTATACTCATGTATATATAGTGTTATATATTTATTTCTTTTCACCTGTGTTTTTTTTTCTCTAGCTTTCTTAATCCCTATCTTTCTTTCTCCACACCTTCTTTTTCACTTCCTCCTCTCTCTTGATTTTCCCAATTCCTTCTTTTTTTAATGTTATTATATCAGTTTCTCGGTCAGATATTGTAACTAACTCCATCTAAGAAAGGCCCCGGATTGGGTAGATACTACACTACATACAAACAAATAAGTAGAATAAAATTAAAACTTAGCCCAATTCACATTCCATAATCTGACCAAACATTAGAATTTATTTGGGATCCTTTCTTGATCATGCCAAGGACTTTTAAGCATTCCTTCATAATATAAATTAAAATGCACTAGAAATAATTTGTAAGGAAATGAACTACAGATGATTTGTAAGAGAAATTCATGAAAAATCATTTTCTATTGAACTGCAATGCAAATGTTTTCTAGAAAGTTATTGATAAGTCACCTTTACAGCTTATAATTTGGGATTTTCCCTTTAAAAATAAACCCCAAACCAAATTGGGTTTTTGAGATGATTACGTAAGTTTCCAGATAAAGTTTTCATTGGTCGTATGTTATTCAAATAAGTAACTAATCCAGTAATGATTTTTGTGTCAGATAACCAGGAATAGAACAACAAAACATACAGGAAATGAGGTGAGAACACAGCTTTGAACAGATTTGACCTCCTGATTATTTATATAAAACTGTGACAGAGCTTAACAGAATGAGTTATTTGTAAAGGAGAGAATTTTAAATCTGTTAAATGTAGTTCACATGCAGGTCAGTAACCTAGATATTAGAGATATTGCCTTTATGGTCTGATTATATATATATATATATATATATATATATATATATATATATATATATAGATATATATATATATATATATATATATATATAGATATATATATATATGTATGTATATATATATATATATATATATATATATATATATATATATATATATAGTTGTATATTTAGGCAGCAATCCTTCCTTTATGCATGTTTCATTAAAAACGACAGACAAGGTACTACGGTTAAGCTTTTTATTTAATTTTACCACAGCTCCATTAGAACCCATTTAAACACACACACAGATTTACTCGATTCCATTAGGAACATACTAGTAGAAAACACAAATATATTAAAATTAACTGCATCCACCTGCAAAAAAAAGACTAAAAATAATGGAAGCTTTAATAATAAAAAAGAAAAAGCCAACTCGTAACAATATTAACTACAAACAAAGCCACAATGTGTTAATCGTATTCGGAAATTAAAAACATCCCTACCACACATTGATACATACACAGAACGCACACACTCAATTAAGCTGAAAATTGAATCATCCTTGATAATGGCTAAAGCTATAGCCGAAAGTGCTTGGAAATATAAAACATTTGGACAGTTCTTACACACCCTTTGTCCAGAAAAGAAAGCTCTTGTCAGAACACAAGAAAAATTAAATAAAATGCTTAACCATAGTACCTTGTCTGTCGTTTTTAATGAAACATGCATATATATATATATATATATATATCACACACATATATCTGATTCATTGAATGTAAAAATTTTGTTTTTATTACGTTTTTCTAATGATCTTATAATTTTTCTTTTATGGGGACTAAGAGAGTGTATAAACAAACTGTCCCTTAGTCCCCATAAAAGAAAAATTGTAAGCACATTAGAAAACCTAAATAAATAAAATTTTACTTGTATGTCATATTCAAGGAAATATGCATAAAATAAAGATTGCTGTATCTCTCTATATATATGCTTTCCAAAATCTGAGCAGATATCGAAACTTTTCTTGAGAAGGCTGAAAATCTTTCACTACCCCTCATATAATTAGAGATACTTTTATCAAACAGTAACTATTATCTAAATCACTTAATTTTGAACACTTTATTCAAAAGGAATTAAAAATAAATTAAGAAATAATAAATTCAACTTGCAAATAATAATTTAATCTCTATTTTATTTTAATTTTTTGTCATGTAAAATTTATAACATTATTTAACATAACAATTAATTTCTTATTGCCACAAATATTTAGTTGGTACATATTCTTGAATAGTTATACCTCTTTATTTATTAATAAATACAGTGAAATTAACATCTACTGGCCTAGATCATTGAAAGTTTTATTACAGAAAATGTATCTATCGACAGAAATCAAACCTGCATTTCCTTTCTTCTGGGAAATGGGGAGATGTAAAGTTCTTAAAAAATGGGTAATTGTGCATTGATTTTCTGTAAGGCCCTACGTGAGTAAAATGGTAATGGCATGCTGAGCTAAAAAGCTGGTTTTCCAAAAAAAGGGAGGTCAAGCCAATAACATAGACTATGTGAAATTGATTCTAAGGGTCATTTGTGGACATCAGCAATCATCAAATTGAAAAAGATTCTTGGAGAAATTCATTTGTACAAGTCCTTTGGCACATTTTTCTGTACATTCTGAGCTTTATACGATTTGGGAATTGATAAGGTAGCTAAAGTGATAAATAAAATACAGTGGAATCTTGGTTATCGAACTTAATTCATTCCAAGAAATCATTCGAAAACTAAAACAATTTTTCCATAAGAAATATTCCACTGTTTTGATCACATCTTTGATCTTCAGCATCACGCATATGGTTGATTTTGATATCAAAAGATTCACCACTAGATCAATGAAATTCATTAAACTTTCATGTTTCGCTATTATGATTTTTAGCTTTTTCACTTCAGTTGTGTTCCTCACAACTTTCCTCCTAAGTTTGCTGCTATTGCTAAGTTTCTTCGGTGCCAGTAGTGTGTATAATAATAAAATCATTCTCCTCTGTATTCTTAATTCTTGTTCTTTTATTGTCCTCTCTCCTTAATAGTATATTTTTATTATATTCTATAACATTCAGTAACCCCTTGCATCTTAATGGCTTTATTGCCTTGCTTAGGGTGAAATGATTAAAAAAGTAAATGAATAAATAAATATGGTAGACGTTTTCACTTCTTTACTGTTTATTAAATATTAGATACTTTTAAGTTATCATAATATTAAAAATTACTGATTATATTTATTTATTTACTATTTATTTTAATAATTTTACAATTTTTTATATAAATAATACAGATTACATATTTTAATAATACAGATTATATATTAACATTCTTTGTTAAATGTAAATTTGCCAATATTTAACACTAATTATTTAATACTATGTAGAAAATTTAGAATGAGATTTCTCCATTTTAGTGAATAAATTTACTTTCAAGTTAATATGAAAAAAGAAACAAACTAATTAGATTATAATTATATTATAACTTTTAGTCAACCAACATTACAGAATTTGGGGTTGCCAGAGTGGGTCAATGATCATGTTTCAATATTTCTTGAATTTTTCTTTCTTCCTTAGAATAATCAATGACAACATTAAAGCTTTTGCTGTTAAATTACTAATGACAGTAATTACATAACATTCCCTTTTTGAAATTCATGCCTTGTCTTCATTTTGTCTTCTATTCATTGCTGCAGCTAAAAGCTACTTTCCATCAATATTTATTCTTTATTGAAACCCCATTTTTCAATTTTTGACCTATACATATCATGAAGAAAAAAGTGTTCACCCTGAAAGTGTTAATATTTCCCTACATGTTCTTTCTAACTTATTTTAATTTATTTTGCCTATAAATTTTATGCGTAATTTTTTTTCTGTAAGTGATTGCAGAAATATATGTGTGAGAGTCATGATGTCAACAATCTTGGAATTTCCATAACCCATTCCAAATAATGCTTACATCACTACTAGAAAAAATATAATAATAAACACTTGGTATTAACTTCAAATTTAATATTTATTGTGATAATGTGATTCAAGGGGATCTGGGTTTTAGAGAAGCTGGCCATGTAATTATAAAATTATTGAATGCGTGAATCAAACATTGACCCTTCAACAACAAAAAATGCAAATTGTTTGAAATATTTTATATTAAACCGTAATAAAAAAAAAAGTTTCAAGGAAATAATGCCTATTGTCTGCCAAACAGAATGGAAAAAAAAAATTACCCCAAAAATAATTGAATGCTGCGTTTTTCTTTCAGTGGAGAGGATGAAATGAAAAGATTTGAATACAAATAAATGGTTTTGTAATACCGTTTTTGTCACACATACACATCTGTACATACACACACATAGTCATGTGTGTATAGGTAAATACATATATACATGTGTTTCTGTGTAGATATAACAAGGTGCTCACCTAAATTGGGAGAATTTGACCAATTTCATCAGCCTGTTCATCTTTGATGTCCCCTAACATTTGCCATGTCTTGCCAGATACTTCATACATCTGGAACATTAGGAAGTGAATGAAAAAATTACTGAACTTAGGTATATTGACAAATAAAATGTGTAAGTTTTTTTTTCCATTTTGTCATTTAATTACCAACTATTACCCTGATACATATATATATATTATTGTACATATAATTCTTGTGCTACTGGCAAGGAAAAAAATGTACAATTATTATTTTATATATATATATATATATATCTTGTTCTTGTAACAGCATTCACCCGGGGTAGGTTGAGCCGGCTCCAATATTGGTGTTTCATAGGAATTTGGAATTCACAAGCGGTTCCCAAACCCGCATGTATAGCACATGAGATTTGATTATAGTGGTGAAGGTTTCGTGCAGGACCATCCACACTTTTTGAAGGGCCGATTACAGAGACCTGGTGCACTACGTGCCACAAGGTCCCCAAACAACCCTCTGCAGGCTTTGAATTCAGAGTTTTCCTTCTCCTAGACCAGTTGCCATCCAAGGCTATGGAACCCAGTCTGTCCTGCTATTTACCCATAGCTGGAGGGAGAAGAAGAGGATTCACACTTTTCCCAAGGGTATTAGCATGTAAGTGAATGTAATGGATTCGACTGGAATTTGAACTCGGCTCTCCGATTCCTCAATCCAAGACGCTATCCATTACTCCACCGTACCTCCTTTTATTTATTTATTTATTTATTTATATATATATATATATATATATATATATATATATATATATATATATATATATATATATATATATATATATATATATATATATATATATATATATATATATATATATATATATATATATATATATTGTTGAAACTTGACTAATGCATGGAATAATAATGCAACACAAAATGTATTTAGAACAAAATGTATTGAAACAAGAAAGTGTACACAATATTTACATATAGTCTTTTGTATATTCCTGGGAAGACCGTTCCTGGAGAATGTGTTGGCTGAGTCGCAGCCGGGCAGAGTCTCTCGTTGAATCTCTTGATTCCTACTCTCTCTTCCCGGTACCAACCATATTTATATGGTCGGTACTCCACTATGCAAATTAGGTGGATCCTACCACAACACCCCCCTCCCAAGCCTTGGAATCCTTTTTGGATTTCAAACTGGCTTCCTATATGGGTTGATGATTATGGCTATTTCTTTGTAGATCCATTTGCATACTTTTAATATTTTTTTCGTTTTGAATTCACGTCCAATGGGTCCGTGAACTTTCGTTTCCTACCGGATCTTCTCGGTTCAGGAATATTCTGCGGAGGTTCTACTTGAAACATATCATACATTACATCAATGGGATCTTCCTCCTCATCCGGTATACTCTCTCCATGCTCTAGAACGTAACATTTTTTAAGTTGGTTCTGGTGCCTTTTATGAGTATTCTTCGGCCCTTTAATTATGTAAATCAGGTCACCGATTCTCTTGTCCACTATGCCTCGCTCCCAGAACGCAGCGTTGTTTTTGTAGCACTTGAAAAACACCTTCTCTCCGGAGGCGTATCTTTTTCTCGCTGTATACGTAGTATTCTTTACTCTATTTTTTCCTGGCAAAAGCTTGTCAAACACTGACTTAACTTTCCTAGCGAACATTAGTTCAGCTGGTGCCATGTTTGAGCGTGTTCTCTAGTTTGGCGTAATTCTGTATACCTGTAGGAATTGCTGAAGCGCCTTTTCCGTTGGAACTCCTGAGGCTTTCTTCAGTGCGCGCTTTAAAGCATCGACAAATCTTTCTGCGACTCCATTGGACCTCGGATGATACGGCGGCGTCGTTATGTGGTTAATTTGATATAACTCACAAAATTCCTTAAATTCTTCAGAAGTGAATTGTGTACCATTGTCACTCACAATACACTCTGGCACACCGAACCGTGCAAATAGTTCATGCAAAAAAGTTGTTGTGGTATTGGACGTAGGCTTTTTGCAGCGTAGTACTTCCGGCCATTTTGTAAAACTATCTACCACTATTAAGTAGTAATAATCTTCTACTGGACCAGCGAAATCAATGTGTAATCTTGTCCACGGATGATCCGTCTTGGGCCATGGTTTGTGTACTATAGGTGGTGCCTTAGCTGCTAACGCACACCCTTTACATCGATGAACCATGTTTGCGATATCCACATACATTCCTTTCCAACATACAAAGCTTCGCATTAAGCTTTTTGTTCTATTAACCCCCGGGTGACCCATATGAAAGTCCCGTAGTATTCTTTTCTGCAACTTTTTTGGTACTACTACTCTCTCACCATATAATAAAACTCCGTCACAAATTGAATAAATCTCCTGCACTTTTTGGTCATTTGCTACGATTTTGCTTTTTATTTCTAAAATGAAATCATCGCTTTCAGCTTCTTTTTTGATTTCCTTTGATGTAACCGGTAGCTCTCTTAAAATGTTGTTTACCATGTTTTTCACCTCATAATCTGCATGAATTATATTTTTGGATGATAGGTGCTTTATGTGAAAATCATAATTGAGAAGAATGGTTCCCCATCTCAACAGACGATTTGCCGTATAAACGGGTAACCCTTTCTTCGAACCAAAAATAGTGATCAGAGGTTTATGATCCGTTTCAAGAATAAAATGTCTGCCGTGGATGTATCTGTGAAATTTTGTTATGGCAAAAATGATACTCAGCGCCTCTTTTTCGATCTGTGAGTAATCCTTTCTCCTGGGAGTAAAGTTCTCGAAGCATTGTGCAATTGGTTTTCTAGAACCATCTGGCATTATGTGTTGAATACACGCTCCTAACCCGTATGAACTGGCGTCACTTGCCACTACAATATCAAGTTTTGGATTGTAATGGGTTAAAAAGAGGTCTGATGTAAGCATTTGCTTTATTTCATCAAAGGCTTTCTGACATTCTACCGTCCATTCCCATGCCTTGTCTTTTTTTTGTAGTTCATTCAACGGAGCTCTTAGATTGTACATTCCTTTAATGAACGCTTGATAATAATTTCCGAGCCCCAGAAAACTCTGTAGCATCGCCACATTAGTGGGCGTCGGCATGTCTCTAATCGCAATGGACCTTTCCGGATCTGGACATCTGCCATTTTTGTTGATTATGTGACCTAAATACTTAATTTCCTCCAAACCAAATTCGCACTTTGACTCTTTGACTTTAAATCCAAAGTCCTGAATCTTTTTAAATACTTGATTGAGATGCTCTCGATGTTCTTCGACGGTTTCGCTCCTTACTATGATGTCGTCTAAGTAAGCGCACGCACAGTCTAAATCATTCAACATGACGTCCATAGCTTGTTGAAAAATGGCTGATGCCACTTTAATACCAAAAGTAAGCCTGTTGTACTTGAATAACCCTCTATGCGTGTTTATCCCTAGTAACTTCGAACATTCTTCTTCGACGGGAATTTGGAGATAGGCATCTGATAAGTCGATTTTTGAAAATATAACTCCACCATTTAGCTTGTTAAAAATCTCCTCCGGACTCGGTAACGGGTAATGGTAGTCCTTGATTACCGAGTTCAACCCTGTCGAAAAATCAACACAGACTCTGATTTGGTTTGATTTCTTTTTTATGCACACAATCGGCGCAGCCCATGAATTAGATTCTACTTTCGAAATAATTCCCATTTTTTCCAACCTATCAAGTTCTTCGTTAATTTTCTCTACACTTGCGAAAGGCACGTTACGTTTCTTTTTAAAAATTGGCATAGTATTTTCCTTTAATTCAAATTTAGCTTCAAACTTGTTACATCTTCCAAGACCAGGTGTGAAGGTTTCCGGAAACTTTTTCTTTAATTCATCTTTAATGTCCTGTCTTGTTTGCGTATTACTTTCTACTTTTCTGCAGAATGAATTTAACGGTTTATCCCACAATTCGAATGTTTCAATAAAATCTGTACCCATCAAGTTTTCTCCATTTTTCATAATGAAAACCTTTATTTTTTTGACGATCCCGTTCAATTTCATGGGAAGTACAACCTCGCCTTCGAAGTTAATTTCCTTTCCAGTTACCGTTCGAGCGCGTTTTGTTGACTTCATTATTGTAGGCCTTTTTAAAATTTTCCATGTTTTATAGTTCATTATTGTTAAATCTGAACCCAAATCGAGTTGAAATTTGATATTCTTTTTAAATATTTCAGTCATCACATATTTCCTCAAATCTCTATCTGATTTGATATTCGAATTTGTTTGTCTAATTCGGCTATTGAATTTTTTCGTTTTACAACACGATCCTTTGTGTCCCTTCTTGTGGTACACGAAACATTTCTTATTTCTATATGGGGAATTTAACTCCCAGTGTCTTTCGTTGCAACGTCTGCAATTATATGGTGGAACCTTTTTTTTCTCCTCGTTCTTATTTAATTTTTCTTGTCTATTTTTAAAATACGCCGAATTTTTACTCCAATTTTTTTCTGATGGGTAATTTGACTGTTTTTTTTATTTTTTTTAATATACGCAATGCCAGCTTCTTCGATTTTTTGAGACTCTTTCTTTAAACTTACGGTCCGCTGACACTCCTCTGCTAACTTTTTCAGGGTAAGGTTTTGTTCAGATTCGAGTTTAGACAAAACTCTACGTCTTATTTCGGCACTCTTACTGGAGCAAAAATTAAACACTTAAATTCTTCAACCGTAATCTCTGCCAATCTGAAATTGTCACAATGTCTATTCACTATAGATGCATATGTTAAATAATCCTGATCGTCGGATTTAGTGACATTCATGCATAACCATCGCTTATGCCAAAGCGACATATTTGCTCCAAACAGCTCTTTTAGCAATTTCACTGTTTCCGAGAATTCCAATTCATTCGTTCTTCTCGGTAGAATAAAATCTACAAATTTGCTATGTTCTGCTGTACCTAGCTTTCTTAGTAATAGACTGACTTTTCTTGAATTCGACCAGTTTTCACAGTCTGTGTAGAAAATATCTTCATATCGTTTAAAGTACGCTTCAAACGTTTTTTCTTCGTCTGGCACATAGTTGAAAGTTTCCAGCGAATTAAATATGGTGTTATTAGAATATGAAGAATTTCCCTCATTTGCCTTATTGTTGTTTAATTTCTCCAGTATTAACTTTTGAATTTCTAACAGTCTTTCCTCTTGCTTTTCTTGATATTTTTGCTGGGATTTGAATAATTCAGCCTGACTCAACTGCTGGGATTTGAATAATTCAGATATGACTTTGGATAATTCATCCATCTTTAGCTGATAGTGTTCATGCAATAAAGAATATACCTTTAATTTGTGTATCTATGGATATAATATAAGCTGACCAGAAAAATCGAAACAACTTACGACTTTTTTATTTTATGTCTTGCTTTTACATTCAAGCCCGTGATAATCAACTTTGGTATTTTTTTTTTATTATTACTTCTGTTCGCGTATTTCAATGACAAACCTCTGATTTTTATTATAAGCGGTAAATTCGTCACTATAAAATATTGTTGAGCAAACAAAACAAAACAAAAAATAATTTTTTAAAAGTTCGTTACCTTTCAAAATCGACACGGTGTATTTGTGCGCCTTTTAATTCCATGCACGTTTTTGTAGTCGGCCAGTTTTTTTTTAACGGGTGTCTCGTTGTAGATAACTTTTTCAATTTAAAATCACCGTTAGTCGTTTACGACACCTTTCAAATTTTTCTGACTGAACGTTCCTTATGCTTAGTCGTCCTTTAACGATTTCTAAATATCCAGAAATTCAGAATCCTTCGCCGTTCCGTTAGATGTTGGACTTTTAAATAATAATTTTTTCCTTCAGCCTGGGTTCTTCAATGATTTGTCCCAATTGTTGAAGGCTATCAATTATTAATTCTTTTTTTTTTTTTCGTATGGTTCTTTCGACCTCGTCGCCATTGTTGAAACTTGACTAATGCATGGAATAATAATGCAACACAAAATGTACTTAGAACAAAATGTATTGAAACAAGAAAGTGTACACAATATTTACATATAGTCTTTTGTATATTCCTGGGAAGACCGTTCCTGGAGACTGTGTTGGCTGAGTCGCAGCCGGGCAGAGTCTCTCGTTGAATCTCTTGATTCCTGTATTTATCAATCCACCCACGAGGATCGAATGTAGCACAAGGCCGTTTTAATGTGGGTATACCCGAGCCCGTAGGCTCGGCCAAAAATATGGCCTTTCTGAACCCGCCTAGACGGGTTCAGGCCCTGTCAACCTCCCCGGACGAAACCTTGCCCTTCGGCAAAGCCTCGTCCGGGTTCCCCTCTGCTAATGCAGAGAGTTCGACAGTCGCCGAGAGTCTGTCGCTCGGTCTCAGAATCTCTTGATTCCTTCCCTCTCTTCCCGGTACCAACCATATTCATATGGTCGGTACTCCACTATGCAAATTAGGTGGATCCTACCACAACATATATATATATATATATATATATATATATATATATATATATATATATATATATATATATAAGATCTGATCAGAAATGTTGTTATGGTAACAGAATAAAGTACACAGAATAAAGCCACATGGCAAAGATTCACTTTTAACTCTGTCATGCATATACACTAAGTTATAACATTCTCACTCATTTCTGTTGTTCATACAGTGCTTCGAAGGAAAGTGTGTGTCTCACCACACTATAGAGTTTCCATCAGTGACCATGGCTTGTGAAGCAGTTTTTAGCCAACAGAATATTCCCTATCTCCGATGACCACCATATTCCTCAGATCTTCCCTCTTTTTCCTTGTCAGAAATCAAATCCCACTTGAAAGGAACAAGATTTCAAAATGTCTAGGTAATCCAAGAGAATGCAACAAATGGAAATGACACTGGGTAAAGTGCATGAATTCAGAGGGTGACTATTTCAAATGAGATTAAATGCAAAATTTTATAGCACCCGTCCGAATGCTTTTTTTATCAGACCTCGTATACAGGGTGCGATGGGTAAAATGTCGCCATTTTATATTTTTAATTTCACACATGCACATTGTTTGTTTTTGATTTTGTTGACTATACAGCATAGTACGATCAGTTGGGCACCGTTTGCTTGGCATTCGCACCAGAAGCTCCAACATGAACATTTTAGAGTGTTTTGAAGTCAATCTGAGGACAATGCAGAGGATTTAGAAAGAGTTGGATGAGTCTAACAGTGATTACGAAAGTATGACTGTACAGAAAACTCTCACAAATCGTTCGGATAAGAAAAGAGCCCTTGAATTTGTTTGTGAGGTCTACATCAACTGTCCCGAGAAGGTAGTCCTGCCTTGGATCAAGAGGGTGGCTGCTAGAAGACTCTATGTCTGGTAACAGAACTCTGCACCATGCCAAGCAGGAGAACCCAGTCATAGCTGTTATACAATTTCTGCAACCACATCACCCCTTACATCTGGCACCCTAACTCCCCAGACTGCAACACCCTTGATTATTATATATGGAGTACAGTTGAGTGAGAGACCAACAAAACTTCTTGTAACACTAAAGATGAACTGAAGGCAAGGATTATGGCAGCATTTAGCAGCTTAAACAAGGAGACCGTCCAGAAAAGATGCAGGAGATTCTGAAGTCACCTGTAGGCTGTGGTTGAAGCCAATGGTGATTTTATTGAATAAAGTTACTCTTTAGTATTTCAAGTTATTTTTGTATAATTTTGGTAAATATATCTATTAAAATGAGATGTCAGTGTTATTTTCATTTTTGTGTAATTTAGATGACAATTTATCCATCGCTCCCTGTATACTATAGTACAAAGGTTTTGGGCCACCATCTGGATTTTCATGAATCACTTAAAAATTGAGTGTTACATGCCTTTTTCAAAACTAATTTACTAGATAATTTTGGCTCAAAGAGATTTTCTCTTCCTGAAGGGTTTTATCATATATTCAGTTTGTCACTAAGCTGATTGATGTTAACTTCAGCATCCCGACTCCAGAGTTTCATAGGTAGACAGGTCCATCCACTCTTCAGTGGGTATCAGTATTCAGTATATTTTGCCAACAATTGTTCTTTAAGCTTTTATTGTTAAAAACAATAAACATTCTGCGTCTATTATATTTAATGATCTTTATTTTTTTTCTCTTATTTAGTAATGTCCTTTTGCAAATGTCGTTGTGTGCAGAGAAACTGGTTAAAATTCATGTTGTATAGTCCCAAGTTTCCAGCTCACATGAGCCATCATGAAAGTGGTAAGGGGTCTAGGAAAGAAAATTGTTTTTTCAAGCTGCATTCAATTTAGTTTTCAAAAAATAACGATACTTTCAAAGATAATGCTACAATTCACTTCTAAAAATACATTTCATTTTCTTTTCTTCAACCCCCACCACCTGCCATATCGCTGCGATGACAATTCATGTGGATCATAAAGATTTAAGGGATGAAATAAAATATATATTGTTTAAAATGTTCTGTATTTATAGGGAAGAATGCTCAATATCAGAGAACATTTGTATATACAGTGTAACCCGGATATAAGAGAGTTGCCAGGGTCGGAGAATAAGTCTCTTATATCAGGGGTTTCTCTTATATCAGGGTTTAGTCTATTTTGTTTACATGCTTTCTTTCAGACTTTGAAAAAGAAATTAGAGAATGTAGCAAAGGGCTGTCTACTCACAAATCAAGAATACATCTTTTCTCTCTGAGTGCTTACAATGTGAAACTTCAAGTCACCATGCAGTGTTGATTTCTATGCCCACAATGTTTATACAGTGTAACCCAGATATAAGAGAAATCCGGATATAAGAGAGATTTTCTCTGGTCCCAAATTGTTCCCATATTGTAACACATGTTTATACGTTGTTGACAACTTTTCGCTTTTTAAAAAATAGAACTTCATTTTCATTCTTCCAGCTTCTCTCCAGTCAAATTTATTCTTATTTTTTATTATAAATGTAGGCAAATCAAGACAAATCCTAAAAGGAACCAAGAAAGCGTATAAGCATTTCCACTGATTGGGGGCAAGTCATAGTAAAATTTCGTTGTTGGAATAGGATTCAGCAATTTAGTCTTTGTAAGAAGAAATCTATACTTTTTACTCTTGGTTTGACTTAATTTTATTATTTAAGACATTGAAGTAAATAGAAGGTTCATTTATTTTATTTTAATGGAGCTTGCAGTATTTTAACATTATTGTTAAAAAAAAAAAAAGAAGAAATTTTCAATGTGAAATTGTATTTACAAAAATTTATCAATTAAGTTGATTTTTCAGCACGCGTACATCGCAACAAAATGTGACACAAGGTCATGGTTTAAAGTAGGTTTAGCTGTTAGAGGCAATACCGTAGAAAAACCCAACCTCTCCCAAAGGAGCGGTACTACCTGGGCGTATGGTCCCCTGGGGCTTGAGCTTAATATTATTTTGAAACTACCCCAGTTGAAGCCAACGATGTATCAATTATAGGTATTGTTTTATTTATAGGTATCTATTTCAATGGACAGATAGCAAGGCCACCCAACACTGATAATGCTATCTGATAATGCAATCAGAATTATTTTTTTTATTAATCCAGTAATAACGAAGAACTGCTGTCTAAATACACCGCTGGGTTGTAAGAAAGAATATTCTAAACCAAAATTCTCTGTTGTTATTACTTCAATTGTGGAGTTAAACTGGTAAAAGGATCACCATAAGAACTATGTAAGAATTCAGAAGTGATTTTACAGGGTAAGCCAAAAGTAGGTATACTGTTGTTTATTATTTATACACTGATATGACTTTTTTTTACAGTAACTGTTACTTAAATTAAACATGCTTCGCGATGTGGTAGTGCCACAATTTAGAACCAGAGCTAACTTCACCAAACTATTTTGTCAATGAGATGAGGCTCGTCCTCATTTTGCTTTGGCAATAAGGGACTACCTTGACAAAACCTTTCCATGGTGTTGGATCAGACGAGGTGGCAGCATTGAATGGCATTCACCCAATTTAACTCCAATGGATTTCTTTTGTGGAGGCGTAGTAAAGAATAAGGTTTATGAGAAAAATCCCCACATGGTAGATGAATTCTTTTGGAAACATTCATTGACATTGATGTGGGTCAGAATTTGTGTCATACTGTGCGTCACAGTATTCTTGAAAGGTTCGAGGAATTTTGCAAGGTTGAAATACATTTCGAGCACTTACAAGATTAAACAGTGTTAAACAAATGTAATTGTAATAAATAAGTATAAATGTAATAAAATGTGAAAAAAAAAATGTAAATTGTATACCTACATTTGGCCTACCCTGTATTAAATAGGAAATCAATTCAGTAAATCTATAAAATATTGTCACTTGTAAGTTGATTTATCTGCTTGACATGCAACACTGTTGGTTCATTTTGTAATGCAAAATGAAAAAACTGTATTTTTCACTTATCATATATTTATTTATTACTACCAACAAAAGTGAATTGAGAATCATGTTTTGGAATAGCTTAACTGGAGAAAAATGACATCTACTATTTTGAAAGATATATATATATAAATATATATATAAATTAAATGCGAGTTTGTACCTTTTGACAAAGAAATTTATTTTTTTACCTTCCAAAAATATTTTAATCAAAACATTGTGGAATTACCTGACTTGTCTGCCAAAATTCACCAGATGGCATCGCTAAGAAGCAATATAAGAGAAAAGGGTACAAATTTTCTCACTCTTTGAAAATAACATTAGCTCGAGCCTAAGGGGGTCACCCACCCAGGAAGTACCTTTCCTTTGGGAGGAGGCTGGCATCATTACCCGATGTTTGAGGCGTCCCTTAAAACGGGAAATGTCAAAGGGATTTGAGCAATTTTCCTGTGATATTGCTGAAAAAGTAACATTAAACTTCAACCTTGTGTTGCGATGTAGGCACATGAATAAATATTTTTACTCTTTATCCACAGGAGGCCTTAGCGGAAAAGATGTTTCGTTTTCCCTTTTGAGAGACTTCTTAGTCCCCAGCTAACCAGGTGTTACAACACAAGAAAATGTATCTCTTCAGCAATAATACTATAACAAACTATCTAATCGCAACATAATTGTACAGATGTAATTTACATAAATACCCATCACTAAATAATATCTCTCTTCAATAACTGGTCATTCCACTAAAAATGCGTTTACATTGAAAGGATACATTTTTGAATAGAAGTAATTCCACATTTTAGAATTAGGTTGTTATTGGTTCAAGTTGTCGGTGTTGCCTGGTTGTGTTGTCAGATAGTATTAGCAACATTTCGTTTTTAACTAGCTTTGTTTAAAAAGGTAGCTTTTTATTGTATTGTAACTACTATTACATCATTTTACTTTTTTTTAAAATTCAAAATTGACACTTGTTTACTGATATTAACACTAAAAGCTTCAGGTATCAGATTCCTTTATTTATTAGCTTCACTTTTCTTGTTGCAGCCTGTGGCGGAGTTGTCAGTCACTTCTGACCCCAAATAAAATGTCTTCCACCAACAAAAATTATAACCTCGTGATAATTGAGTGAAAACAAAGAGTGAAATTGAATTCAAGCAATGCATAAGCAAAAGAACAAGAAATCAAAAGTTGTGGTTTCAATAACAGTTGAAATAATTATTTCTAAAGAGTGTATTTCTTATTGAACAAGAAATTCCAGTCAGTCGCTGAATAAAGTTGGTCATATAAACACTGTGAGAGTATGTATATATAGGTTACAGTTGACTCTTTTTGGCTGGTTAGCTGTGTGTTCAGTGTGTGTGTGTGCATGTATAAATATAAATATTTACATACGCTCTATCTCTGATATTGAGCACTTTATCTCATAAATATAGCACATATTAAAACTATATTTCTTGATATATATATATATATATATATATATATATATATTGTGTGTGTGTGTGTGTGTGTGCATGCATATCTAAGGCACAAAGAGACAAACTAACAGACAGGAGTCTGACTTTACTGATAAACAGTTATGTAATGGTTAGGTAGATCAGATAACCTTATTACACAGGGAGAGAAATTTTGATTGGTTCATATGTTTAAGAAAGTCGTTTCTTTTTTAAACCAAATCAACTTATCCGGATTTTTGACTGCATTCTCTGAAGTCTGTATTAGAAATTTTTAGTTTGAAAGGAGCTTTTCTAATTAGATCTAAAATAATTGTTTATTAGATTTGTTTCAATTGCTACAAGTTAAACAATGAGAAACAGCTACAGGAAAAGTCCAAAAGTAGCCCAAAGAGCACAAAATGTTTTTTTTTCTCAGGTTATCTTCTATAATTTATTTTGCTTGGTCATTATTGAATTTTACTAGCGAATCACTTTGAATATTATCCTAACTAGTGCAAAATGTTTTTTTCAGGGCTTGTGCAATTATGACTTTTGATAATTTCCTGTCTTTTGTTGCTGGAAATAACACTTGTTCTTTTACACCTGCTCCTTGTCTTTGTGGTCCTTGTTCTATCATGTCTTTACTTAGACTACTCAGATAGTATACTCTTTGTTTCACTCAGATTCTCTGGCCTTAAATATGCTTCCTGTGAGTGTTACATTCTCCAAGCATTCTTTCTTCATTGTATGTCCCTAAAATTTCAATAGTCTTTTTCTGATTGTTACCAACAGTTTCTTTAACATTTGTTTAACATCTATCTATATTTTTGAGGTGAGGTATTGTAACTATTTACACTATTTACATAATTTGAACTGTTGTCCTCATCTTTAATGTCATATTCACAACGTTTTGGTCGATGTACGCTCCGGCCTTCTTCATGTGATGTACGTTGGAATTTCGAACCGAACCTTCGACCAGGATTGATTGTTCTAATTCCACGTGCCATGGTCGCCACTTATGACTTTTGCTGCATGTTGTCGGCAGCGGACGACCCCCATTCACATGCAAGCTGTTTGTTCCCAGTCGAGGTTATGAAATATACGAATATCTTTTCCATGTAAATCAAACTTTCCTAATGTTTGAAGGTGGTCCACGTGTCAAATGACTTCGTATAATACATGGGTATAGAATATCTTTCTGCATCTGTATCCCTCTCTCTGATAACATGATGATAGCGATAATTGTATGTTTTGTACCAGTATCTTGAACAAAACCATTGTTATTGCCCTATTTCGGTTTCAATTTTGCTGCAAGTTCGATTAATAATAATAAATTATACTACAGATATGTAGTAGATACATCGGAGAGCTCTTCTATGACAAGAGAGGAGAAAGATAACGAATATATGAAAACGTAAAATGACTGTAATATTAAAATCTGATGTTAAGTCAGTACTGGCCAAAAGAAACAAAGCTACAGGACCAGATGAGATTGCAATGTAGATATTGACAACCTTATACGATTTGGGAATTGATAAGGTACCCAAAGGGATTAAGAATCCGAATTATTGCTTATGTAACTCAGCAAGCTCGTTGTCCAGTGAAGTTCGCATTCGTTTGCATCAGTTCTCGAACAAATATTTCGAGGATAATACACCTCAGTTTTCGAATAAAAAATCGGTTTTCGGACGAAAACGATTAATGAACACGAATCAAACCGAGAAAAACCCGAACACGCGCATGCGTCAGTTACTCGTTGGCTTCCGTTGGCGTTATGCACGTTAACTCTATCATTGTGCCTTTTTCGTATTTTCATATATTATTTCACTGTTATATACACTCTAATGGCACCGAAGAAACTTAGCAATAGCAGCAAACTTAAGAGGAAAGTTGTGAGGAACACAACTGAAGTGAAAAAGCTAAAAATCATAATAGCGAAACATGAAAGTTTAATGAATTTCATTGATCTAGCGGTGAATCTTTTGATATCAAAATCAACCATATGCGTGATGCTGAAGAGCAAAGATGTGATCAAAACAGTGGAATATTTCTTATGGAAAAATTGTTTTAGTTTTCGAATGATTTCTTGGAAAGAATTAAGTTCGAGATTCCACTGTATTTTATTTATCACTTTGGATACCTTATCAATTCTCAAATCGTATAAGGCTCTCAATATCTACATTAAAATATCATCTGGTCTTGTTGCTTTGTTTCTCTTCCTCTTAGCCAGTACTGACTTAACACCAGATTTTAATATTATGGATCATTTTTTTACGCTTTCATGTATTGGTTATCTTTCTCTTCTATTGTCATAGAAAAGCTCTCCAATGTATCAACTCCATATCTGTAGTATAATTCATTTTTCCAGTTTTTTTTTTTTTAATCATTTCACCCCAAGCAAGGAAATAAAGTCACTAGTGCATAAGGGGATCACTGAGTATTAAAGAATATTAGAAAAACCACTATTAAGGAGAGAGAAAAATAAAATAACAAGAATTAAGAAGACGGAAGTTAACAATTGACATTGCATTTGAATTTTTGAAGATCAAAGTTAACTTGGAAGCAAGAAGCCAAAAGAGATTTCCACAAGCGAGAAGTGCGATAGAAGATCTGTTAGCATAGAACTTATTGTCTAGCCATTTCAACTGTAAAATGATGAGACCTTGCCGCCAATCTAGTATTGCGCTTAAATTCATAAAGTCTAGGTACCATAGAGAAAAGTTCATCGAAACAATTACTATGAAAGTATTTTTAGAAAAGACACAAGGAAGCTACGTTACAGCAGTAGGAAAGGGACTGAAGCCGAGATGCCAGTTCAATACTAGTATCATTGCAGATTCTTCTTTGGATTTAATCAAGAATCTCTAAATATATAACAGGAGCATCAGACCAGATGTGGCAGCAATATTTAATGCAAGGACGAATGGTAGACTTATAAATACGTAAGATAGATTCTGTCGAGAAAAAGTGTCTAGCGCGACATAATGAACCAACTTTCTTAGTTGTAGACTTAACAATTGATTCAATATACTCTTTCCAATTCATGTCAGGGGAAAACGTTAGTCCGAGATGGGGCAATGATTTTTCCTTCATTGGATTTTATGCAACAACCAAAGAGTACGTTTTCTGTCCTGCTATTTTTTACAAATATTTTTATGCCTTCTTGCTGCATCAGTGTTCTGCAATTATTTTGTTTTTTTCTTGTTTTTATCTCTGCACATTTTTCATTGAATCGTTCATCTATTGCTTGTACTTGCTCCAGGAGATTTTGTTTAACATATATTGTGTACCGTTTCTGGTCGTCATCTGCGTTTTCGTTAGATTGATTTGTTTTTTACGGCTTGTCAATTCTTTGGGGGTTATTTAAGGCCGAAACATATTACAGATTATAGGACATTGCTTACAATACTCGGTCTTTTCAAGCGCCGCTCCCACCTCACCATTCAAGTTCTGTCCGTCACTCAAACTGTTAAATTTCAGTGATCGAGCGGGATTTTCAGCATGATTTAACCGTAGTCTATCGCTAGATAGAGAATTTCATTTTTTTTTTTCTCTTGTATTTCTTTTATTTTGCTATTGTCACTAGTTCTTCCCTTGAGATTTTCCACTTTGAGTTCCTGACCTGTTCCAAAGAACAGTACCTTTACCAAATGTCTAGTTAAAGTTTCTATTCTGTTTCAGTTGTATTTAATCCCTATTGAAACTCGGGAAGAAAGAGTTTTCTTGTCGGCTGCACAGACAATATATTTTAAAGTGTGAAAAACCAAAGTTTATGATGAATGAACTCTCTGAAAAGTGATGGATCAGATTTACATTTCTAAATGACACTATATACTACACACCTTATAAGTCATGAACAGTCATTAATTTGACACTTCATGTGTTTAAAGTCAATATCTCACAACAAAATAGCGAGATTTACCATAATAAATGATACAATATATGAGTGCATCAAAACTATTTTCATTTTCTTTTACACACCTTTACCCAATATATGCAACAAGTTTTCTTTTATGCATTTTTGAACATAATAAACAGTGGAAACGGTTATGTTTCTTGTTATCGAACCAAACACTGTACATTTGATAAAAAAAATGTATAAACAATCCATAGTTGAATTGGGAGGAAAGGATGGTCGTAATACTTTCAACTATTCCATAGGTCATCATCAGTGAGGGGGTTTATGTTACAGATTTTTGTTTTTCTTTTGAAAAATATTTTATGAATTAATCAGTTAAGATTTGAAATTATAGTCTGTCATTTATGTAATGTCACGTGATATATTGTCACGTGATTGATTTGTAATTAAAATTAAGCTTTATATATATATGTGTGTGTGTGTGTGTTTAAAATTTGTTATATTTATGGTGTGAGAGTGTTCAATATTAGAAATAGAGCGTTTGTAGATTTAGACTGTGGACATAGAATTCAACATTGCATGGTAACTGTCAGTTTCACACTTCAAGCGATCTTCAGACGATCTGAGGTTTGAAATACATAGTATGCAGTCACCATATCCAAACTATCTGTCCTAATGTTTACAGTGATACGTGTCTAATGGCGCTAAAGATAGTAGCAGCTCTAAATAAAACTTATCAGCAGCAGTTCTTGAATACGATAACACTTGAACATTAAAGTAGCTGTCTTCTTCTTTCGAACTGCTGACATGACCTTTCCACGTTGAAGCTAAAAGGGCTGCGAATGCTTCACCCTAAAACACACCAACACAGTAAGTTCCCACTATAACATATTAATGAACATTGCGTTGGGTACGTCTAACAAAAGAAACTCTTGTTTTAAACTTTTCTTTTGTTTTAATAAATGTTATCTTTGAATTGCAAACCATTTGGTCTGTTATTTTGTGCATGCACTCTTTACGCCACTATTATTCCATGTGCTATAAAATGTTCCCGGAAGAAATCTAACGCATTTAATTATTGAAGTAGCTGATCACTAAACATGTCAGTTTGTTTTAATATTTTTGTGTTGTACAGTGTAACCCGGATATAAGAGGAACTCTGATATAAGAGAGATTTTCTCTGGTCCCAAATTAGAGGCATACTTACCTAAACAAAATAGACCAAACCCGGATATAAGAGACTTATACTCCGGTCCCGACAACTCTCTTATATCCGGGTTACACTGTATTTTATCTTTTGTTTAATTGTGCGTGATTTTATGTGTGTGTCTGTGTATAGCATTATATATAGATAAGTATTCAAAATTGCGCATATGTGCGTGTGATATCATAACTGTTCAGATTCATGGTGATTTTCTGTGCATAGTTTAGATGTGGAAAATATGGGGGCATCTAGCGAGGATTGAATAGTTGGGCATCTCAACATGGTGTAATTGTTAGCAAGCTTGTCTTGCTAGAACAATTATGACTGAGTAGTGAATTCATAATTGTTTAGAATTGTCTTTGCTCAGTCAACAACTCATTCACTTTTTATATATGGGCAAAATATCCACCAGTCTTCGACATTCATATCTTATATTCCGGGTATGGCATTGGATGGGCAGCTGGGATTGTCTAAGTTTGATGTCATCTCTGTTGACCGGTCGCAATTACTATTCGCCTTGCTTGACATTTCCAACTTTTAACTGCTGTTAAAATCTCCATATTATTTTTGAGGATAAGGAATAACTTACATTGATTATGAAGACTTTCTATTTTTACAACTTTTCTCCAGATTCCATTTATAATCATTGAGTCAAATTTAATCCAAATACTCAAATTATCTAATAATAAGATCAAACAATAATGACAGTATATAAAAATAATAATAATAATAATAATAATAACAGATGGGAATTGCAGTTCTACAGTCATTCGCTGATGCAATATTGTAAGATTTGCGTAAATGTAACAGTCGCTGAAGTGACTAATGTGATATATGTGTTGCCATGTTTAAAGACTTTGCTACTTAGCAGTAGCATGATAGCAGTAGTAATAAGATTTTAAATTATGAGAATAGTTTTTAATGTTCCGTAAAAAAAAATATAAAATAGACATTTATTACATATATACATACATGTGTTTAGCAGAGCTGTAAATTCTGCGAGTCACACCACACCATATGATCCCTTGGGGTGAAGGAAACTACCAATCACGTGTTCTTTAGCTACTGCTGGTCAAAGAGGCAATACTATAATTATTTGCTCCCTACTACTAAATCTGAAATTCTTCCCTAAGACACCATGTGTCCCTTTTATCATTTCTTTGAGTTCGTTTCAAATTATTATTGTTTCGGTTTGAAAAATGTTCTCTTTTTGTATTTCTTTGAAATGTATTTTGTTTATCCATTTCCCCTTTTGAGAGATATATTTGTTTCTAGGTTTTACGGTCTATTTCCTAAATAAAAAGATAACATCAGTACGAAGCGTTCTACCTTTTTCATTAAGACCGACGGTCAGTTAAAGTAAAAAGCTTCCAACATTTTGGGGCGAAATCTTTTGTTTATATCAGTTCCTAGCCTCATTATTCAATGAGTCTAAGTATTTTCCCCGGATTTCTATTATCTTATGTTACTTTTCAGCTAAAATTGTGCATCCCTTCATTTGTAATTGATGCATAAACTTCCAGCATTTTGGTGACGTAATCTTTTATTCGTATAAAGTCATTATTATTCAGTCGTCAATGCATTTCCCTTAGATTTCTACGATCAGTGGCGGTTCTACGCGGGGGGAGAAAGTGTTGACCCAATCCCCCCCCCACGAAATTTTGGCTGGCCCTCGGTTGACCCACCCACCTTTTTATGTTTTGTAGAGGAAAAAATCAGAGCAGACAAACTACAATATTCTGCTAGTATTGACGTAAGTATTATTAACCCTTTGATTTTATTTTGAAGTTAACCTCACTTGTGATCCAACAGCTTGAGAGGGGGAAAAGAGGGCAAGAATAGATTAGAACTCCACTACTATGAATGAAAAGTTATTCCGTCTAATTTAGTGAAGTAACATACTTAAAACTCATTCCTAAGTTGTGTATATGATAGTAGTGGAGTATGAAAATAAAGACGTTGCTTGAATTTGACCCCCTCCTCTGCAGAAAAATCTCGCCCCCGCCCCAAGTGCCCCCCACTTAAGGATTTCCAGAATCGCCACTCTCTATGACCTATACTACGTTCAGCTAAACTGTTTTCATCAGCTAATATTCGAAGAATTATTCAATATATTGGCTTATTGGAATAACTAGCCAAATAAGGAGTGAAGTATGAAGAGTGAAATGAATTTGATGGGTTTAGAGAGACGGGCGCACGTAGAAGAAATTTCTATGTCAGTATATTATCGTTTGCTGTATCTTGAAGATGTGCGCTTTTGTGCAACAACATCACTGGTAAGGTTCCTTACCCAGAAAAACATTTGCATTTTTTAACTCATCGTAATAAATAATTACGTTAGTTCCACCTAACCCAGAATAATTATTCTCTTGTTATCTTGTCTTAAAATTATTTTTCTGTATCAAAGAAAAACAAGTGTTCAAACGCTGACTAACGTTCCTTTCAGTAACTTCGTATGGAACACACTTTCCTAGCTTCAGAATTTTCCCTAAGCTTTGTAAGTGACGTACTACAGTTGACTGATTTCGCAGCCAAAAAAGAGCTGAGTACACTTCAAATACGCCACAGTTGTGTATATGATAAAGCTCCTGACATTTATAAAAAATACTCGTAAAAATGAGAAACGGTAAGACGTTGAAATAACAAAACTAGTATTATTTATTGTCTTGTTGTTATGTGGTGTTGGAGACAGGAGATACAATAATACAGTGTAAAATTGTGAATTTGAGGTTAAATGTAGATGAAATATGGATCGGAAGATAAAGAATAAGTAAAGTGTATACAGTTTTTCTCGTAAGTTTTTTTTTATATATATATATATAGATATATGTAATGAGTCTTCAGATAATTTAGTCGAAAAATAGTGTCTGGGGTTTTCTTACCTCAAATTTTTGTTGAGTGCTAAAAGATAAATGTTACTATTATGGTCTGAAAAAGAGCCGAAATTTTCGCTGACGTGTTCATGGCCTGTCTGCGTTGACTACTTGTCCGGCAGAATGTTTGTAGCGGAGAAAAGTGGGGCCGATTCTCATTGGTTTAGAATTAGTGGATTAATGATAATTCTAATTATTATTATTTTATAACTATTTTTGACACTATAATTAATTTTTATTTGTTTATTTTTTATGAACACGAAACAGTGACAGTATAATAATTTTTTTTTTTATATTTAATTAATTTTATTTTATTTATTTTCTTTATGGACACGACATATAACCCATCTCGTTCTTCGATAAACTCAAAAGTATTCTCTGTGAGGCGTAATAATAGTTTAAAAATCATCTTAATATTTCACAATAAACAGCCAACACAGAGGAATTACCAGTGACGTGTCTAAAATATTCCTTGATAGCTAATAACTGATCTTCTTTATTCGGCAACAACTTCCCGAATACATGTAATATAAATATCTCTTGATAAGCAACTACTACGGTTGACAACAGTTATTGCATCCTGATTATCAATCTGGAATTAAAATTTGTTTGATCCTTATTTAGTCTTTTAACAGGAACAGTTTTCATTTTCCCACAATGCAATTGGCATCCGGTTTTATAATGTACACTTTGCAATAGCTTTGTAACATTAGTGAAATAAAAATTTATAGCCTGGTTTTGTGTGGACTACTTTGCTAATTGAGGTTCTAATTGATTCTTATTAAGGCCAAAGATTAAAGGTATTTCAATAGATTTTATTCTTTTGTTTCTTTGTCTCCGGGGCGTAATTAGCATTGTTGCTCGCCTATATTCTTACCCATTTGGTTGTTAGTTCAATTGAGTTCATTAAAATACGTATGTACAATTATGCGTACATTGTTTCTCCTCTATCTCTCTCACAATCTCTCTCTTTTGCTCCATTTCAGACATTAAACTGGCAACTATACAAACGCCATATTGGCTATTTTTGGACTTTAAATTTTCTTTCCTTGAAAACAATTATTTCAAACATTTTTTCTTTTATTAAAACCGACCTACAAAATATATTATTGCTTTTTTCCAGTTTGCGTATAACTTGTCACACATACAGATAAAATTTGTGAAGAAACTGTTTAAATTTGATAATGTCGAGTACTTTCGGCCATCTTTATTCATCATCAATAATGTTAACGTTATTACTGCCAGAGAAAAGTTTCGCTGCATTTTTAATTTTTTTATATATATATTGTGTAAAAGTGACGTCATGTGTTAGACCTTTTGTTTTATTTAGTCTGTTGTAGGTTGTTCTAATAATACGTCGGTCTTGTCTAAATTTACTTCTTTTTATTTCTCTCTCTCTCTCTCTCTATATATATATATATATATATGGGGGGATTTTGTTTGGGTGTTACAGCCGCACAAAGGAAATATATAAATTACAAACAAATCATATCCAATATACAACACATTAAGCGTAAGCAAAAACGATAAAAGGATTTCGTATACATTTCAGAGAAAATTGTATATTTTAAAGTACATATATGTATACGGAGATAAAAAAAAAAGTTTTTGCTTATCTGGTGGAAGCCACATGGTATGTCATAGCGCTGTTCCCGTTTGGCCCTCGAAGATGAAGAGAGAAAACTTTTTAATATCTGTTTCAATTGACAGCAAAACGTCTGTTCCTGTGCATGATGGGAGTTTTCATATATATTAAACTACTTTTCAATAATCGCACTTTTTCATTCTTATCTATTTTTTAAAGTAATTTTATTACTTTTAATATTTAATTTATTATTAATTGTTTATTATTTTAGTTTCATACTCCTACATAGTCTAGTACTAAAGGTAAGAGGTTATTTAGTAATTTATTTGTTGTTATCACTACAAGTCCATTAGGGACCACAAAACTTGACAGCGCTTAAGAACGAAGGTACTCAATTTTTTAAGCACATTTTAAAAGGCCGACTTTTGTAGGGAAATATGTTGTTTTCAATGTGAAATGTTTCTTTTGTATAATGATAGCTTTGGCTATTTTAAGTGTTTCTGTAGTAAATGAAAAATTGGAAAACGTTAAAACCTTGTGACGCCTTTCGCTCAATTTCGAGCTTCATCGGTCTGTTGTTTTTTCTGTTGTTAGAATGCTGGCAGTGAATGAAGAATGTAAATTTTCTTTGTATAATGCAGATAACAAAAAAAGGAAACTATGCATATCGACTTGTATCATTATGCTGATTGCATGCAATATATACAAAAACAAATAATGATTAAGTGTTATTTGTTACTATTTGTAAAAAGTTTACATTGTGTTAATATTATTTTTGTTAATTTTGGGGATAACTGGTTACAGCCAGGGCGTAAGTTTATTGTTTAGGATTCGTAAGTTAGTGCACTTTCTATATATTTGCGTTGCAGAGTATTAAGTTAATTTCTGATGAGGATTGCGTTTTTCAAATCAATATACATATATATATATATATATATATATATATATATATATATATATGTGTGTGTGTGTGCGCGCGCGCGCGTGTGTGTGTAAACATTTCAGATATAGTATATCTATAAAAGGACAATATGAATAAAAACAGAAGGAAACTTATCTTAACCAACGCGTTTCGTCCTTTGAAAGACTTTATCAAGATAAGATAGGAAGCACGGATTGAGGAATCAGAGAGCCAAGTTCGAATTGCAGTCGAATCCATTACATTAACTTACATGCTAATACACTTGGCAAAGGTATAAATCCTCTTCTTCTCCCCCAGCTATGGATAAATAGCAGGACAAACCGGGTTCTATAGCCTTGGATGGCAACTGGTCTACCGCAGAAAGAAATGTCAACCTACTGCGGGAAAAAATCTGCCTCGTCAGTCATGTATTGAAAGATACATCATCGCCTAAGCGTGTATCACGCATGGTACATAACTATCAAGATAAATGTAAGGATAAAGTTAACCAAAGGCTAGACTACCCACACAAATGATTTGATTATAGTGGTGTAAGCTTGTAGAAAAGCAGTCGCACCTTTCAGAAGACTGATAATAGATAAATGGTGCACAGTGTGCTACGAGATCTCCGAACAGCCCTCCTCACATTTTACTGTCACTGAGTTTATCTTCCTGAGAAAATGTCGAAGCCTAAGGTCAATACATACGCTTAAACATTTATGTATGAAACAGAAGTTTCCACTACGTTGGATCAAGATTCAGTGGCGATCTCAAAAGAGTTTTATTATAAGAGTCCGAGCTCATTACTGTTTTGGCCTATTAGAACTCAAAGATGTATATTCTAATCAATCAGTTTTCATCGCGAATAGCCTCCTTTAGAATAATACATTTTGCCCTTGTGAAAAAGGTATTAAGATTGATAGACATCAGTTAGCTCCGCGAGCAACTCACAAACATTTCAACCTATGATTTTCTCACTGGACACAAACGACTATATTGACAGCTTTATTCCTAAAAGCCATCAAAGTTTTCACTAACTCACAAATTCACCGCGTTCAACCAACTTGATTGTGTTGACCAGTTGACCTGCGCGTGAACTCTCACTAACATTATAACATATCAGTTGGTT
>OZ010582.1:105911132-106053632 GCA_963932145.1 Acanthosepion lycidas | reverse complement strand
TTTTTTTTCATGACAGACGGTGGAGATGTTCTCTGTCTTGTCCCCTTTTTTGTGTGTGTATATGTCTTGGTGCTTATGTATTAGAATCTGACTGCGTTTGTTTTACGCGTGAGTTTGGGACCCCATTTACACACCATGAGGATTAAAATGTATACATTGTAAAAAGACCGGATATTAAATATAGCTAAAGTAACTTCAATGAAAAAATAAATTGAATAACATATATATTTCTTCTTTTCTCCTCAGTAATTTTATAGTTGTAAACTTGATAGCGAATAAATGTTAAATTTTGATTTTGTAATTAGCAGTTTTAAATTTTAATATTAAATTTTATCATATAATTTAGTAATTATTCGTTGGAATAAATTATTTTTTAATACTAAACATCTGAATAGATATTATAACATGACTTCGTTATCGAGCTTTTTGAATTTTCCTGTACTTGTGTTCTGATTGGTCCATCTAGCCTTTGTAACAACGTTTTCCCCTTGCGTAGAATATTAATTAATTTGAAACTTTTAAAACCATTTATTTTACATTCAACGTCATCACTTGATAAGACACCGAAGGTGTTGAAACAAAATGGCTATTTTTGTAGTGATTTTATAACATATTTATGTTATAAATTTTTTTTTCTTTAAAAATAAATAATTATATATATATATATATATATATATATATATATATATATATATATATATATATATATAAGGTTGGTGCAAAAATAATGTCGACAATGTTTGAGAAAACGACATTATTTTTGCACCAACCTAATATATGAAGAGAGAGAGACTTGTATAATAGTGAGTAAATAAATGACCAAACCAAAATTTAGTTGTCATCCTTTGAATCAGCTATGATTTATGCGCATGTCAAAAGAGTAAAAAAATGTGTAACATGAAATTCTGGCTAGAGGCGGGAAAATTAAGTCGCCTGGCTAGCTAAAATCAATTTCCCGAATTGACTGTACGTGCCGTACTTTAGACAAAATAACGGTTTTCTTGATGAAATCAACTAATCCTATATATTCTATATTGAATTCATCATTGAAACAGATATCTTATTTGATGACTTTTTTTTCAAAACGAAACGCTTCTCATTGTTTTCTCACTATGTATTTTTATAAGATGCTACATTAGATTGAAACTTGAAAATTAGATATATCAACAAACAAGATATGATGGAAGGAACTTATCAAGTAAAAATTAGTAATATCTACGAATTGTCAGGAGATCTCTGTCACCCAATATAGTCAAACTTTTAGAATGTTTAGATTTCATTATTATTGACTGTTTCAACATCTAATATTGACTCTTCAACGTCAGTACTTGGACTAAAAGAACTTAAAATTGAAGAATTACTTTTATTAACCTCACCTTCTTTGAATTAAGGAACGGATTCAGGCTGGTAAGAGTTAAGGTCAATTCGAAGAGATACAGATGCCAAACGGACTGTTCTTGTACTTTACCATCTTCCCTTTTGACCTTTACTGAACGAATCTTACTGTCACTGCAATAAATTCTATGAGTCAATAAGGTCTAAATTTACATATTGGGATTTTTTTCATCAGCACTACATCCTCTAAGTTTATTAACAAGGCTAACTTCAAATAATTCTTTACATTATTCTCTCAATCTGAATATTTTTCAAACCATATCTCGAGAATTTTTTTCTACAGCATCACGAGCTTCGATTGAATTAAGAACTTTTTCCTTTTTTCCGTGTCCATTCAGGATGTTGACGATCATAACTCTCCACAACTTCCTGTCCTTTGTTGTTTTCAATAAATTTTGTCATTATCTCCCAAACCCTGCTCCACCATATATCCACTCTGCGTTGTTTTCCTCTGTCGCTCTTGCGTTCGATCGTGAATGCCAAATTTTCCAAACCCTCTTTCCTTATAATGTTCCTTGTCAGATCTAAATTGAAAATGTTCAGTTTTCCATATTTCCCAAACTTCCAAGTTCAGTATTAGCATTAGGGCTAAGAAAGCAATTTGGGGTTTAAATTTCGAAATTAGAATCAAAAGAACTGTATTTATGGCATTTTGTATGGCCGAAATGGCGATGAGCAAATCAAAGTGATCAATGCATGAGCGCCCCACAGATTTATACAAACACGATTTGATAACTCTCATGTTTCACGTATTTCCCACCCAAACAGCGTATATTAAAATGAATCATAAATAATTTCCGTTTTAGTTTCTCAAATTTATTCTTTAATACAGAAAGTACAATTAAATTTTATTCAGTTATATATTCACCATTATTTGCAATGAGTTGTTGCTACTTATCAGGCAGCTCTTCCATACCTTTTGAATAAAATTTCGCATGTTTTGATATGAAAAAGTTTTCAACAGACTTTTAGATCTGGTTTTCATTTTTTGAAAGTTTTTCTCGTCAAGTCGTTTTGCAGCGATCAATAAACGTAATAATCGTCTGGTAGAAGGTCTGGTAAATATGGCGGGTAGGGTAGAAAAAGAACAAGCGAGTTCCAATTTTTTTTTCCTGTGTTATTCTTGCTGTATTGCGGCCTTGTATTGCCATGGAGGCGAACACGAACAACACTTTTCCTATTGACGAACCCAGGCTACTATTCTACCAAACCTTTATTGGTACGTTTCAGCTACTGGACGTATAAATGTGCATTCAGTGTGCCCTTGCGTTTTAAGAACTGTAAATGAATAAACCCCAATGATCCTACCACATGCACAATATTACCTTTCATCCCCAAAGCTCAACTTTTGAGGTCTGTTGTAGAAATTTAACCTTGTCAATCCACTACTTTTGTGCTGAACATTGTCATATGCTAGTATATTCCAGTTATTCTTAATTGTTACATATAATTAGTAGTTAGGATGATACATTCGGCATTACAATTGGTTACCAAAAACGGATATTATGATTCAACCTAATAGCTTTTTCTTTACGGGCTTAATAGCATTGATAGCATACATTTGAAACCATCCACTAAATTCACATGAATTAAAACCTTCCCCAAATGAGGTTGCAACCAGCTAGAAAGGACTTGGTATTATCATTATAAATTTAAGAAACAATGACGTTTATATTGATAAATCTATGCCTGAATACAGGAATGAGGGTTCATTTCATTATCTAATTCATGTACAACTCTGATGTTGAGATAAGTAAATATAAGTGTATACATTTTTTAAACTCCTTGATTACTTTTTACTCAAATATGCCACCTGCGCACTTAAAGATTTGGTAAAATTCAGTCTATGTTTCAGCTAATTTGTAACTTAAGTTATTTAAATGTTAAGTTATCCCAATCACTGATTATAAATTTCGTTAAATCATGTTTTTTGTCTACCAATACAGGAATTATCATTTTAGATTCATACATTAGTATTTATTCTATTCTAACATAAGTTACGAGTATTTTATTTAATTAACATTCTTTATATAACAATCATTCTTTATACAAGAATACATTTAGATCTTTAATTAAATTAGATACAGTTTTTTGCTTTGAGGATTTTCAAAACTTTCTTTGAAATTGGTTTTGCATTTTTAAAATCCTTTATCAAGACAATCAACCAGAGGACGAAACGCGTCCGCTAAGTATAGTTTTTCCACTTGTCTCTTTTTATTCATTTTGTCTCTTCTACAGATACACTCTATCTGAGAATATTTAGACACACACGCGCACATACACACACACACGCACATATACATATAGTATCTTAGTATGGCTTATATTTGTGCATTGCTGTTTATCATAAAATGTTTTCAGATATTACTCATTTTTGTAATTCATTTCTTTGGGTTATTCGAGTTCTTTTTTCTTTTATAACGGATATAATAATGTCTATAGTGGGCCTTGGAAGATCACAAATCTGTTAAGCATTTAAATTCTTACAGTAAGCAGTAAACACAAAGATAAAAATGTCAAATATGGTAGCAGCCTAAGACAATACACACCCTCTTTTAGTGTTGACATCAGGATATTGAAATGTTTAGAGTACAGCACAACGTAACTCTCTTTATTAAAAAAAAACAAACTTTCGAAAATAAAATATACTTTTCTGTAACTTTATTAGAGGGAGATTAGATGATTTAAAGTTTAATCAATCTGATTTGAAACAAATATTACTTACTTTTAGTTTGATATCGCAGAAAAGGATTTTTGTTAACACAGGTATTTGTTTTTATGAGGTGTTGACAACTCTATTGACAGCCTAATGTCTGAGAAATTTAACTAATTTTTCCACTCGCGAAATATGCGTAAAAATTACCTGACTAATATAACGCGAGCGTCTTTTTTATATCATTTTTTTAATTACCTAGTAATCTTTAAAATTTAGGAAAATATATTCTGTAATCTAATGTTTTATTGAATTTTAGGCACTTTGTCTTTAAATTGACTATAATTACCGCTCTTATTCTCTGATAATGTCGTCTATGGACGTCCGTATTTACAAAAATCGGCACGTTTATACACAATTAAAAAAAAATTCTGTCTAAAATACAATTTCAATGAATTGTAGTAAACTTTTTCACTCAGGATTTGTAAATATAGTTCCTACTTAACAATATCACCTAAAGAGTTTTAAAAGATTAAAAACTTTATTAATTATTATAATTAAAATTTTAAAAAAAAGAAAAAAATTCTTCTAAAAATTAATTATTAAGCGAAAAAAGTGTTCTTAAGACAATAGTGTGCATAATATATCTTATTCATAAAAGCAATTAAAAGCTTTTCTAATGAAATAATGTCTTAGATTTATTGGCTTTTTTTATTTTGAGATTCAAAGTAGGTTTTCGGTAACTCGGGTCACGTTTTACAAAAAAGAAAAAAAAAGAACTTTGATGATTTAAATTCTCCAAAGACTGCTACTTATAACTAATATAAACATTAATTTATACAAAAATCAATTTCTCGAAATTTCATGAAATGAAATAAGTGAGGGGTAACTGATGTAAAAAAAATATTTTTACCAAATTTTTCTCAATAAAAAACGTTTCTAAAAAATTTTCATTCATTTGTGAATAAGTCCTGAAAGTTTCATTAAAATCTAACAATTATTTGATTTTTGCAAGAGGTTCCAAATCAATGTTTTTTTCACCACAAAAATTTCTTATGCTAATTTATGGTCACCCGCTGACGCAAGAAATAAAAATTCAACCAAAATTTTGAAGTTTCGAAAAAGGATTTAAAAATATATTTTAATAATCAAAAATCCTTTGGTCTTTCCTCTTGGTCATAACAAAGATTTTGACGATAAAACTTTGTTTTTATCAAATTTGGGTCATTTTTTCATCAGGTATGCTCATTTTAGCGCTATAATTTATATCCTAAAAATTCACATACTGTCTACTACAAAATCTTTCTCTTCTATCATAGGATGCTTAAGTTCTGTACTGTCTGTGATCAAAATAAAACAACCCATTTGGATTCAAATATCAGCCTCTTTATACAGATTTGATAATTTTCTTTCTTTTTTTTTTTCTTTTTTAGATCGCAGTTAAACACGGGTCTGATTTTTGTTGTTGCTTACTCATCAGTTTTAATGACTAGCCTATGAGGTATTTAAATAATTTTGGTTTTACTTTCAAACGTTCGATAATGGCTTCTGGCTCTTGTTTTAATTTCAAGCCTGTCTAAGACAGAAAGAGTTACTTTCTCATTGGAAGGTATCTGTCTAATTTTGTCCTTCATGTCATGTATTCATCGCGTGCATAGCATCACAAAATAAACTCTTTATTTATTTTTATTGTGTGTGTGTGTGTGTGTGTGTGTGTGTGTGTGTGTGTGTGTGTGTGTCCATCGCTGAATAAAGTGTTAAAATTGAGGTGCAGGCTAAATCGGTATGTCCGGACCGGACGAGTTACATTCCTTGGTTCCAACAGTCCAGACCTTCACAGTTAGGACCCGCCATGTCATGCACACGGTGCCAAATCACCCCCATTTCCTTCATGTTTCTTTGATAAGGATTAATCTTCTCAGACAGCTTCTTCCTCAGAATTGCTACTTTGTGGAACAGACTCCCAAGAGAATGCTTCCCTGACAATTACAATCTTGGTCTCTTGTCAGCTGATATTTATCTTACTCGTCTTCATAATTCCAACCTCACAATCGCACCCGGTAACCCTCGAGTGGCTTGTATTGGGTGGACTGACGGCAAAAAAAGGTTTTAAGTATTCTTAATTTTATATTTACCTGATGCTCTCAAAAATTAATATATTTTTAGATACTAATACGAATAGTTAAGAGTAGTCTCCCCTTGTTTTACTCTTCTCATTGAGAGAGGTATTTCTGTTTACTAGGACTATAAAAGGACACTATACGCGAATCTTGTATTCTCAGTTGATTAAAACTCTCTTAAAGCCTACACCTGCGCACTTTTGTCATTACAGATATTTTATACTGTCAACATATTTTGATTTGATTTTAAATATGCTTGTTTTTTCTTGAGGACGCCTGTACTTATTTTTTGGAATTAAACTTTTACATTTTTTACGCATATAAGATTTATATAACAGTTTTTGAAGCCTGTGGGGTTCAGCGTACCCGGATTAAAGGAGAATTTAATACGGGATACCCTGCCCACAAAATACAACGCAAATTTCAAGAACAAACAACACGATAAGGAACGTTTGTAGAAAATAGAATATTCTATATTTATTATCTTGGGAATAGGGTAAAAAGGATTAATGTTTTAGTTAGTTTAAGCAAAATGTGATTTTGATAAAAATGTCTGTGTTCGCTGTCTTTTAACAGAGTAGCAGAGTAATGTCTGTTTCTTTTGTTTTTGTATATGTTTAAAGGAAAAAGGGGCGGTCAATTTAAATTGAAAAAGAGAGTGTGGATGAGGAATAAAAAGATAAAAGGAAAATATACTTAGGAGTCAGTTGTAAATTTGTTGTTGTTGTTCTTTCCTAACCACTTTCGGCTCTTAGTGTCGGGTTGAGTCAGGTGATGAAATTTACTGTCAGTCTTCTGTGATCTCTGCGCGCTTCTGACTGACGACTGACTTGAACTCTGTATTTATTGTTGACTTTTTTTTCACGCTGGCTCGTTATCTTTTTTTTGGTTTAGCAAATCACCTCCTTTCATTGGTCAGAAAATTAATTTCACACCTTATTGCGAAATCTGTTTTTAATCGTTTTGATCCGATTTTGCGGGTGTGCAAATCTACTTTGTGTTTTTTAGTCATTTGTTGGAATGATATAGGATTTGTATCCTATAAGCCAGTGTTTCCTGGGGGTGGTACAAAAAAAATGAAGTTTTGTCATTTATTTTGAAAATTAATAGCAGACCGATGCCAAAATGATAAATTTTGTCTTCTGTTAAGTTCTCTGTTTCAGCAAAAAGTGACGAGGCTGAAGCCAACCTCTTCTAGCGCTCTGAATATACCATAGTCAGCAGCTAACCGTAGATCTTCGCTTCCTTCTGATTCACAACTAGACATTACTTCTATATTTCTTCCAACAATGCTTTCATCGAATATGTCAATCAAGGGGTCAAAATATATTGGTGTCAATGCAAAAGATACATAGAAGAAAAAGAAGGAAATTGTGATAATACGGTGTTAAAATCATTTCTGTATGAATTAACTAGAAAGGATTAAGGAAAAGATCTATGTCTCCAAAAGAAATTATTCCTGATTAAGTTTACCAATTCCTTCTGTTCATATAATTTATAAAGTTATCAGGAAATAAGTTTAATTATGTTTATGATAACTCCCTAAAATAGCTCTAACGTTGTATTTTACATAATAAAGTTTAGAAATGTTTATCTTTAAAAAAAACAAAAAAAAAAAAAAACAACAGAAACATGATCTCTGACTTCGCGTATTCACCAGAAAATTCAAACTAAATTTTATTTTGCTTCTGGACACTGTAATATTTAAAATTGACAAAAGGCAATATCGTTCCTGTTTGCTTGCATATATTACGATATTTATATTAGGAGGTTTAGTAAGTGTCGATTTTTCTTTGGCCTTATCATCATATAGGAGACAAATGCATGCTTTTGATTTACACCAATGACACGGAGTATAGACATTGTTTTGTTTTTTAGCCAGTCATCGCTATTATTCTTGAGATTTGAGCACAACTCGCAGAGATGAATTTCTTACTTTCAAAACTGTTATATTCCGTATATTCGGAAAGAATATTCGTGAAGTCGGCAAAACTTATAATAAAATTTAGATATTTCTCCTTTTTTTCTATAGTAACAGTGACATCTCCCAAAACGGAACGTTTATTTTGTTAATAAATTTTGTTTTCCAGATTTCTATTCTAAGCATTTTGTAAAGTTGGAATTACCTTTATTTTCTGTCTTATAATCTGTTCAAACTAATGTCTTGAGTATTCATAATAATTTTCAAACAATTTTTCTGCTGAAGGAAAAATATGCGCATACTTTATGAACTCTCTTTTCGTTAGGTTAAAAAAAAGGAAATGTTTTAACAGGAGATGGAAATGCGACACCGAAATCCGAAGGGGCATTGGGATAACGGAAGATGGCTTCCAAAGGATAAGCAAAGAATTAAGATACAGGAAATTTTCATTAGAAACAAAGAAAAGAGTACTGAACTGTTATGTAATATCAGTCCTCTTATATGATAGTGAATGTTGGACAATCTCCTCACAGATGAGAGAAGAGACTTGAAGCAACAGAAATGTGGCTACACAGAAGGACGCTGAGAATACCATCGACGGAACACGTGAGCAACTACGAAATTTTAGAGAAAATGGAAACAAGACATTTATATGTTGTACCAGAAAGAGACCATTGAATTTTCTAGGGCACATAATGAGGAAAACTTCATTCTACTGGGATATACGAGTAGTGTAACTGTTAACGGCGTGGAATCGACGAGTTGGGTTCACATTCCAGCCTATTGCTCTGCTGCGATCCAGTTCTCCCCATCACCAGACTTTTATAGACTAAATAACAGAGTGACAACCCGTCTGTGAAAAGGAAAACTCTGAATTTCAGACTGGAAACCACTTCCAAGAAGGCATGGCAATTCACAGACAATAAAGAAGAGACATGGTAATATATATATATATATATATATATATATATATACCCAAGTATATGATTGGTGTATATGGAATGAATTCCAATAACCAACAATTACTATTCTTAAAAGAGTGCTCAATACAAAGTAGAGCAGATATATATATGTACATACATACATACATACATATATATGTAAGCAGATATATGGATATAGATCCGACAGTATGAAGAAAAATATACGGAAAAAACAAACAAAAGTCCGTATATGCAATTATGCTGTTTTAATGTTAATATAATGTCAACGTCGAACGTTTCGGTCTAATAAACCATCTTCAGGACATATTCATAAAATATAATATAATTAAATTAATATTATCGTCTTTGTCATGTCGAATTGATAATGTTAATAATATTTTATGAATATGTCCTGAAGATGGTTTATTAGACCGAAACGTCCGACGTTGACATTATATTAACATTAAAACAGCATAATTGCATATAAGGATTTTTGTTTGTTTTTTTCCGTATATTTTTCTTCATACATATATATATATATATATGTAGACAGCTTTCCCTGACGATCCGCTTAGGTGAAACCTTGGTAGGTTTGTCTGGCTCTCTAGGTTTGACTATATATATATATATACACACACACACACACACACACACATATATATATATTAACGGTACTTATCTACCTCCTTCACTCCTTCACGCAACCAAAAGTTTCATATGTGCCAATATTTGATTGAGAGATTTATATGTATATATATATATATATATATATATATAGCAATATATATATCTATATATATATTGCTCTGTTAATCCTTTTCTTTGTTCTATATTGTATCGGTAAATTTGCCATCAAATTAACAGATTCAGATAATTTTCCTCTGGCATCAACAGTTTTAAAACAGAATTAAAAAAATGTTAACACTAACTTATCTTTGCCCTTTCCATTAAACATGGAACACTATAACTTGGGTTTTTCAGGATCAACAAATTTTGCATAAACTGTATATCAATCATTTTTATTCTGATATTCATTCTTATTACTTTTCAAATATCAAGGATTTTTATGGATCTATGTATAGAAATTATTGGTTAATAATCTAGTCTAACTGGTAATTAATATTGTAATGAGTTCATCATCATTGGGTGTTTCCCACTTAATGCTTTTTGCCGTATTAAACTAAGTTTAATGAATAGCATGCTGTTTCGTCATAAAGTAATAGTTTGAAAGCCAGTCTCATAGTCCATTTGTACTGTAGTGAGCTCGATTCCTAATTCTTTCGATCTAACGTTATCGACTGGCATAAGGGACAATTTATATTGAATCAATTGCCAGGTCTGCTGCTAGGAAATTTAGTTCACTCTGAATTAGGGATTCTTGACAGAATCTAAAGAAGAATCTGCAATGACATCGGTCTTGACCTGGCGTCTCCGCTTCAGTCACTTTCCTACCGCCGTAATGTAGTTTTCCTGAGTCTTTTCTATAAATATTTCCATGGTAATTTTTCTGATGAGCTTTCATCTTTGGTACCCTGGTTTTACGAATTTAAGCGCAGTATTGTATAGATTGGCAGCCAGATCTCATAATTTTTCAGTTGAAATTGTTAGATGTAACCATAATTTTTATGCTAACAGTTTCTTCTTCCACACTTCTTGTTTGTTGAACTATCTTTCCGCTTCTTGCTTTCCTATCAACTACGATCTTCAAAAATTTAAATGCAATGGAAATCGTCATCTTCTGTCTCCTTGAGTCCTAGTTTTTTAATGTACTTACTCTCCTTAACGTTTTCTCGATTTCTTTCACACGCAATAACCTCTTGCGTCTTCGTGACTTTATCGCCTTGCTGGGGGGGGGGGAATGATTTTTTAAAAAATGGCGCTCTACACAAAGTCAGGCTTAGTAAATATCTGTACATGTATATGGTGGTAGTACATAATCTTTCAGATATTGAATCTGATAAACTAGGACTTCAGAGAAATAGGAATCTTCTCATATTCTCTGATAGCTTTCCATTGAAAATTCCTAAAAGAAAATTACGTGTATTCAGAAAATTATGCTGTGACCTCTAACTGAAGGCTATTTATTTATTTAGCATTTATTTTAGGTTTGGTTTATTCTGCTACTTATGCCATTTGAATTCTGAAAGACCTTGAAAAAGTCATCTGAAAATATTAAAAAAAAACTTGTATTATTAATACTGGCATGACTAATTTTATCAAACGAGCACGCGCGTACGCGCGTTGGCATTCATTATATATATTTACACACACACACACACACGCACAATAATAATAATAATAATAATAATAATAATAATCAATTGTTTGCTGCTTGTAATTCCATTGCGTCGCGTGGTCAGCTATGTCTGGATTATAATGGACATCAAATGGATATAATGTAAAAAGGGGGATAAAATCGTAAGAGCGTGCATTTATAATACATAGTGTCTTCATATGCATTATTTAAATTAGATATTGTTGATTCAATGTGCTTGAATTATTTGAGAAAGCTTCAAAATGTGTATACACTTTTTTGAAACACACATTATCTCTCTTATATATATATATATATATATATATATATATATATATATATAATTATGAGAGAGAGTAATAAGAGACAGTGGTATCTTTCCTAATTATTTGCTCTTATAATTACGTGGTTGTAAGGTCCCAAGTTAACAATATTTTGTATTTTTTCGGTATTGTGATATTTTAAGCATTTAAAATGTAGGAGAGAAAAAAAAACTTTGTTGTCCAAATTGTGATAATGATAATATATGCAGTATGGCAAAGATTATTATAAATATTCATCTTGATAATTTATCACTTTGAAGAACAAATGCTAAAATTATATTTCCAATAACTTTATTCTGCCAGTAATACTTGCCTTAATTCCTGGTCACTGACAATCCATTTCTTCCTTGTAGCTGTAGCATCAAAAATCATCTTTGGTCACAATTTTAGAAAGGAACTGTGAGTCACTTTCGAACTTATTCACACAAATTGTAGCACTCATTCAAACGATTGATTTTTTTAATCTTTCGCTAACAAACGAGACAAGAATTGTTACGGAAATGCGTCTTAGCTTCAAAGCCTTTATTAACATTCGCGAGCATGAGCTCCAAAACAAAACCAGTCATTTCAGGTTTCATATTAATGATCAGATAACGATCTTTATTGACCGAGTATCGAAATTTTCAAGGTTTTCCACATTTCGGCTTGTTGAAGTTTCGGCCAGATCATAGTTGGTCTTTTAAGTTAAATTGCATCACGTGAATATCACACCTATATATATATATATATATATATATATATATATATATACAGTGTAACCCGGATATAAGAGAGTTGTCGGGACCGGAGAAGTCTCTTATATCCGGGTTTGGCCTATTTTGTTTAGGTAAGTATGGCTCTAATTTGGGACCAGAGAAAATCTCTCTTATATCAGGGTCTCTTATATCATGGTCTCTTATATCCGGGTTACACTATATATATATATATATATATATATATATATATATATATATATACCCAACGCTTCTTATTAAAGGCTTCTCGAAAAATTTCAGCAGTTTTAGCATTGTTTTGTTTTGTTTAAAAAAAAATTGCTGCTAAAACTGCTAACGCTGTATACTTTTTACGCCGTTTAAAAGCCAGCTCGAAAATTACTAAACGTGCTTGCAAACACCAGAAAACCTACGATAGGAAACAAATCAGTCAACCTGGAATCATGCCACATGGCAGACAGTCTTAGAATTGTGACGACTCGCAACACCTCACGACGCAATGTGCAACTGCATCCAGTGCGCGCATTGCATTCGAATTCCTTTTATTTATTAAGTACTCACTTGTGTATTATTTACACTATCTATATTCGGATTATTGTCGTCGTTGTTTTTGCCACAACGTTTCGGCCGTTGTGCCCTCTGGCCTTTCTCAGATGTACAGCGATCTGGATAACCTACAAGAAATTCCGAATTGAACCGTTTATTTAATCTTCGGGTATAGAATGTTCTCGTTCCACTGCTCATGTATAGGAATATCGCCTAGTGACGGTCAGGTATAGTTACTATAGATAACCAATATTCATATTTACTAAGCCTAACTTAATCTGGCACCGGGCAACCAGTGTGGGGAATTCAGTTGCAATCAAATTGTTAGTTCCAGAAGTATAACACGATAGAATTAAGGTTCTGTCTGAATTTCTGGAATAATGGGTTATCATTATTGACATCATTTACACTTGGACGAATGTCATTTTACTATCCCAACGTGTTGGTCGTTTTGCCCACCTGAAAAAGGCCAGATGCGATTGTAACAACGAAGATGAGGACTTAGTCCGACTGAAACAAATGTAAATAACAATTATGGTTCATTTAGGAAATGTTATGAAGGTTTTAACTGTCGGAAGAAATTTGTGTTAAAAATTTGTTTTAATATCGAAAGTAAACTGGAAATCTGAGCGATAACCCAAGTCACATCGTAATTACACGTTTGGTTCTGTTTAATTAAGATAGGGTTTCACATTAATAACATTCAAAAGAGTAAGTGTAATTAAACACAAAAAATTCATTTTTACAAGAGATGACATTGAATTAACAAGAAATAAAATGAAATGAAGCACGATATCTGATGAAGAATAGTTTTTTTTCTGAAATTTTGTCGACATAACGAAATGAAAATTAATAACTCGCATTTCAAGTTACGGGGGAAAATATGTATTCGTGAAAATGTACAAGGAAATCGAATCCAAAAGAATTACTTTGGAAAGGGAGTTATAATAAATATTAAGATGTGTCTGCTGACTATAAATTGTATGGAAACATACAAAAGCGATTTAGTTTATAAAAGCATAAATTAGAGAAGATATGGAATTAAAAATTAGAATTTGAAATCTTAGAAAAAGAGTCCATTTTTTATCAGGAAACGACCAAAGGATTCTTACATTGGAAGGATCAAAAACAGATATTCAGTCAGTCAGTTATGTGCCATGCTTAACACACGCTTAGGCGATTATGTATCTTTCGATATATGACTGATGAGGTAGATTTTTTTTTCCGCAGTAGGTTGCCATTTCTTTCTGCGGTAGATCAGTTGCCATCCAAGGCTATAGAACCCGATCTGTCCTGTTATATCCATAGCTGAGGGGGGGGGGAAAGAGAGGATTGATACCTTTCCCAAGGGTATTAGAACATAAGTGAATGTAATGGATTCAACAGGAATTCTATCAATAAATGCCAAAGTTAGCACGCTTTCTGCATCATGTCGGAATTGTGTTCGAACTTTCATTTTTTAGATACACAAAATAAACATTCGATACTTCCGCTATGCAAAAGGCACAGTCTTCCTGGTAACTCGTACTTTCTAGGACGCTTACTGTAGTGTAATAGCTAACAAGCTTGTCACTATACGTGATCTTCAATATTCAGTTGGAGAATTTTATTCTCTAATTTTGTAGCCTTGTATCAGACTCAGATTAAATTTGTAAATCTTGCGATACTTAGTAGCAGCTGCTTTTCGATGTTGGCCAGCAAGTAAGTCTAGCAAGTTATTGATAGTGAGTTTGATCATCAATGGATGCAACACTGCTGGAACTTTGTGCGAGTCTAAACTCAGCATTCTTATGAGTTCATGAGTAGGGACAAGTTTTAATGAGGGTGGGGAAATTTCAATTAAAAATGGAAAACAGCGAAAAACGGTATTGGGCTTTACCTAATAGTTACTCTCTAATGACTAAGAGAAAAAAAATTAACATTATTCATCGAATTGTAGTGTTGGGTCACATAATTTTCCTCCGCTCCCTCACCTCTCTCTCTCTCTCTCTCTCTCTCTCTCTCTCTCTCTCTCAGCTGAATATCAGGGATCACGTATAGGCTACAGATGATCATTGAAATTATTTTTGGAACGACAGGAACACGATCTTACTCACACCACCCACAGTAATCAAATTTTTTTAAAAGAAGTCTCTGCTTTCAAGATGACTGCCTTTAAGTATTCTTTTCTGTCGATTCATTAATTAAAAAAAAAAATGCTCGTTTAGTTTATAGCGTTTTATTTCCATTAATAAAAAAATATTTAAAATATTAAAAACAAAGATTACATTCAAAAGGGTACTATTTCTTTTGACATGACGTAATGACACTGAATATCTTTCCCTGAATGTTGATAAATTTACGAAATACTGAGTAGTAAACCCTATAGAATTTCCTGTGATTTCCTTCCGATTAGAGTCACGATACTTAAGAGATGAATAAGGATTAATAACAGGTATTACAGTACTGGAAGATTATGAAGACACAAAAATATACTAAGCTTAACTTAGAAAGAACAGAAGATTCTTCTATTGTATTATCCAAGTAGTATGAACCAGCCTTAAATTATTTTCCTTCGAAATTCTGGCGTTCATTTCAACATTATGTGCCCCAGAAATTTCAACTGTCCCTTTCTGATTTTAAGTATAAGTGTTCATATCGTTCCTCATTACTCATGTCCATTCTCAGCATCCTTCCGTAGAGCCATTTCAAATCCCATCTTCATCTGTAATGAAATTTTCCATCATTCACTGCCATATAGGAGGATACAGATTACATAGCATTTCGACACTCTTTTTTTTATTTTTTATCATGTTTCTTATCTTTTACGTTGTTTAGCCTCTAGAAACAACCCATTGATATTCCAATGCACCTTCGAATCTCTGAGTTACTTTTTCCGGCAGGGCTTACGACATTTCCCAGACAAATTAAATTGTTTGATTTTGACGTCTCCAATGTGTAGCTCACACAGCTGTCCCTCTTGTTAACGATCATGTATTCTGTTTTCTTACAATATATGGTTAGGACTTTCTTCTCGCTTCCCTTTACTATATTGTCTAGAAGTTCCTGCAGTTTCTTTCTGAGTTTGCCACCAACACGCTGTTATATATGTATCTTATGCTGGCTTGATTGCGTCTACAGTTGATAAATCCTGGTAGGCCATCTAGTTCTTTTAGGATTGTCTTACTGGATAGGATGAATAAATCCGGTGAGAAGACGCTAATTTCACACACCAATTTTTATTTTTGTATACTTGCTCAACTTGTTTTCTATCCGCATGCAGGCAGTTTCTTCCCTGTAAATGTTGCAGATTATTAAATATCTTTCCCAAATAAAACAAGTTTTTCCAGTAGGTCAAATAGATTATTTGTGCTGTATCATATCAAATACTTCTGTGTAATCTATGAAACATGAGTGCAAATTTTTTCTGCATTTGTATTGCTCCCCCGATAGCATTCTGATCATAAAAATTGCATTCCTTGTTTTAGTGTCTTGAACAAAGCCACAGTGTTCTTGCCCTATTTCTGGTTTAATTTTGCTACGATGTCTGTCAGAATCCGAATTATATGGCTCATAAAACTGATTGTTCTTTTATCACTATGACAAAATAATGTTTAACCAATGTCTATCTCATCTTTTCTACTTGCGAGAGCGTGTAAGGAAGAGATAATGGAGCAAGAACTTTCTATTTAAAATTCCGGAATGCTTTTCGCCTTTCACGATTGTAGAAAGAGAATAATAACAAATGTTGAACAAGGTTCATAAAAAAATTAAAAACAGAAGAAAAGCATTTAAAAATTTTATCATTAAAGAATCTAGACTCAGATCGGTGAAAAAAAAAGTGTTACTTAGATTTATATAGACAAATTGACAATTTGGAGTTGACTGACTATAACCTGTTGCAAAATATCGTATTTCTCTGTTTTCAGGAGAGACAGTCATGAAGGTTCTTGAGTTTACTGCGATTGGCTGAAATCTCTATTTCTCTACTGCGTAATCTGTGTTCTATTACATCCGCAAAATTGTAATTTTATTTTAGATTTTAGATTTTATGGCTTTTTGCTGGAGCATGTCGTTTTGGGGGCGCGCGCGCGCGTGTGTGTGTGCAAGCGCAAGCGCGCGCATGTATTGATCTTCTTTTGTGTACATCTGAAATATTTACAAGCCGGCTATTTCAATTGTTAAACTTTAAATATCACTACAACTTTTTAGACAATAAAGGTCGAGTTAAGCAACTGACATTTTTTTAAATAAATATTCGATTAGTTTCTATAAAGCGGTTTTTGGCACTCAGTGACGTAAGAAGTTTAAAGAGATTATTTTTCAGTATTTTCGAAGCGCTAATCTACATTTAAACTATCCACCTGGCTTTGGTACTGATTTAACGAGACACTTTACTAGATAAATAAATAAATGTTAATATATATTTAAATGTGTGCGTCCGTTTTCTATTCACAATATATGTAGCAAGTTGCATATTGTTGCACATGTGCAACTTTTGCGGGAAAGTGTACAACTGTAATGCTCGCCAGTTAAATTTTCAATGTACTGATGTTATAATAAGAAGAAAAATCCCACAGAAATAAGTCTTCGACAACACACGCTGACTAGTCTACTAGCAGCAACAGCAATTGTAGCAGAAGTAGTACTAGTAACATTTAAAACTATCATCTTTATCTCTCATTTTCGTTCAGGACGTGGATGATCGTGAGTCCCTCCCGGTTTTTGTTTTTGTTTTTGTTTTTTAGCGAAATGTTCACTCAATACAACGTCTAAGAGCCACACAAGATAGAAGGTTAATAAATGAGGTTGTTGTGTGAACGTGGAAGTGAGGGGAGGAAGTGCAGATTATGATGATACGAACGATAGGTTTCGGTTGACGCTAGACTTGAAGATGTTTCGTCTGCGGGTTAAGACGAAGATAGTTAATAGCAGTAGCACATCAAAGCCGTTACTTAAAGCGGGAAGCATCTCACAAAATGGCAAAACAGGAAGACATCACTCAACAACATTTTAATAACTGATTTTTATTAAGTCCCGCGAGTTCAAAAGAACCGCGAATTATACATGTTAATGGGGAAGCAACTCTTGCTTCCTAACATTATAATTACCAATCAAAAGAGATTAAGATTGTTTCGCGATAGCATCATCCCGGCAGTCTGTTCCATAAAGTAGCGGCTGGAAGATGTTCTATTAATACTCCTACTTTTTATGATATTTATTTCGTCAAGTTAAGAATTATTTATTTTATATTATTGTGCATTACATATTTCTCTCGAGTAGAAAAGACCCTTTTCTTTTTTCCCCTTTTTTAGTAATTTTTCTAGTTGTAGAAAAAAGTTGAATACTTACTATTTAGTAACAAAAATGCTTTATTTTGAGTTTCAGTTAAAATATTTGATACAGTATATGTAAACAACAGTGTTAAAATAATAAAACGACGAAGGTGGTTTTAAATGTAAATAATTTGGTTTCATTGGACAAAACGTTTTTAGGCACAGATGAACTGATTAATGGAATGTTTCTCATTTAACAATCTGAAAAGTCCAGTTACAAAAGTTCTAATTGTGGAGATTATTTATTTATTAGATTGTGTGTGTGTGTGTGTGTGTGTGTGTGTGTGTGTGTGTGTGTGTGTGTGTGTGTGTGTGTGTGTGTTTTAAATTTATTTTTAAGTAGTAATACACCTGTACAAGTTCGAGCATGTATCCTAATAAATAACTATTATAGAAAGAAAAAGAATGCTATCAAATAATGACCGTACCACTCCAGTTTACGGGTTGTCATGAAGTGTTAAAGAGAGAGAGAGAGAGAGAGAGAGAGAGAGATCTGTCATACAGAGGTCATACAAGAGACGCTCTGACACCTGCACCCCCTCTTTTTTATTCCTTTACCTCTTAGAAATAAAGCAACAACATTTTTATTGCATGAATTCTATATTTTTGATCCCCATCCCTTTTCTTGAATAGCAATGAATTTTCTCCCTCCAACGAAATCTTAAGTTATATTTTTAAACTCTTAAAATCCTTAGACGAATTTATCTCCCTCTACCACTTCCTATTTTTTTCTCTCTCTCTCTCTCTAAATCACACACACACACACGCGCTCTCTCTCTCTCTCTCTCTCTCTCTCTCTCTCTCTCTCTCTCTCTCTCTCTCTCTCTCTCCATATTTTAAAGGTCCACCTAAATTCATTTCTTGCCTCACTTGTTTGTCAGCAGTGGACATCAACCACTCAAAAAGCCATAGGGGTCGGTCGAAAAGCACCGAATAGTGAGAAAAGGGTAAAGAAAGATTAAAATGTGAATGGATACTTCTTGATAAAAAAAAAGAGGAGATTCTGGAGTTCATGTTCAATGGACAGTGTTGTAAGCCCGGTTGTATTTAAAAATCGCGCCAAATGCTCTGATTCGTTTAACTGGCGACATTTTCAACACCAGAAAAAAGCATTTTTAACTCACTCACACACTACTACTCAATCTTTCTTAATTCTCATAACTATAACAATTTTAAAAATAACAACCTCGACTCTGGCTCCAAAAGAGATACGATATGGAAATATATAATTATTAAGAGAAAAAAAAGAGAACGTCAATGAGATAATTTTTCTCATTCCCCTCATTTTTTTAATTTTATTTGAAAAAAAAAGTAAATGATAAAGCGCAGAAAATTTACATCGATTTTTATTTGAATTTTTCAAATGAGACAGTTGGTAACATTGATTGATTCATTTAGACTAGTTTATCGATCATAAAATAAGTGTGTAACTACTAACTGAATTCTAATCACACACACACACACACACACACGCACACACCATAATCCTCCTACGTAAAAAGAAAAACTGTACCATTTATACTTTGCCTGGCACGTTGGAGATGTAGAAGTAGGAATTAAGAAAATTACTTCACAAACCTCCATGTGAAGGACTACTGGTTGAATGTCTTGTCTTGAGAAAATAGTTTAAAAGGAAAATTATGTCTATCTCTATGTGTTTATTTGTACAACGATCGAGCGCACGTCTTTTTATCTTGAATAATTAATGGAGAACAGTCTGTAAACACCCAAAAACTTCAATAAAAATCTACACCCTGTTTTTTGTCCGGGGGGTGGGGGAGATAAAAAAAATTAATTTAGAAAAAAAAAAAATGATCAAAAAATAGTAAAGGATAAAGCATGATAAAAACAAATAAAACACAAATAAAATAAAAAACATAAACTATAAACAATAAGATAATAAATAATAACAAATAATCTAAAAAAAATCGAACAACCAGTTACCGAAAATCAGCTCTAAAATTTTATTGAATTAGAAAAGCTTTTTAATTGCTTTTATGAATAAATATAAGGATAATATGGTCTGAAGCAAAAAAAATTTCGATGAAAAATGAATTTCTACAATAATTGTTTGCTTTTTTTTATAGAATTTTAGTGTAACCCGGATATAAGAGAGTTGTTGGGACCGGAGAAGTCTCTTATATCAGTGTCTCTCTTATATCCGGGTTTCTCTTATATCTGGGTTAGGTCTATTTTGTTTAGGTAAGTATGGCTCTAATTTGGGACCAGATAAAATCTCTCTTATATCCGGGGTTCTCTTATATCCGGGTCACACTGATTTAAAGTTGGTAAATCTTTTAAAATTCAGTTTCAATGCAAAACAGTTTTTTAAAATGTTTACTTTATTACAATCTGCAAACGACCAATTTTTTTTTTAAAAAAAGAATTTTATATTGTTTCTGAATGTGTACAGACATGCCTTATACGGATGTTTATACATGACATTATAATTAAAAAGTCACGTTTTTTAAAATTTGTTTAAAATTTCCTGAGATAATATAAAAATTAATAATGAATAAAATACCATACAAATTTATAAGAGATTTACGTAAAAATTATAGCTAACTCTGATGAAATTTTATGTTATATTTTTATATTACTTTAGTTATGAAATTTTAAATTTATTTTATTGTTATATAGTATTTTATATATTATTATTTTTCCAGAAAGCTTCTTCAAACGTACGGTTATAAAGCTAAAGTACACAATTATTAATAAAATATTAGATTGTTTAAAATATTTGTTTTATTTGTAAAGATTACTGGGTACTTAAATAAGTTCACTTAAAATTCGTAAAATTTGTCACTTCTGTTCATCTATCTGACGACTTCTCCTGACCTCAGCTGTCAATATCATCAATCAACAACCTGAAAACGAAAAACGACTCACCGTAGCTAAGAAATGCTTTTTTATTTATTTTTCTACTATTATTTCAAAATAGATTGAGTAAACTTTACATTTTCTAATTTTAGTCAAATAACCTTTGAAAAATGTATGTTTTTAATTTTTACAAGACTTTTAAAATGGAGAATTGAACTTTTGTTTACAAATGTCTCAAAATGACAGATTTTACTGAAAACAAAACAAAAAATATTCCAATTAATATAAATTTGGTTTTAAATACACCAAAGTATTTTGCTTACTGGGTATGGTAAATTTATTCCTTTATCTTTGAATTAAAGCTAAAAAGAAAGCTTCAAGAACGATTTTTAATTTTTAAATGAAATTTTCGACAAATTAGTGGAGATCCCCAAGGGTATATACTGTGACACTATTTGGCTTGCTAAAAGGGAAAAAGAAAAAAAAAGTAAGGCGAGAATTAAATTTAGGTGATAAGAAGCCATCACGAAAAGGACACTAAGCGGTGTTATTTTTCTGACAAGGAAAACTGGTAAAATTTTTTATTCCCATTGTCGAGAAGGTAAAAAGGAAGATACTGGAATTAATCTGATTTAGGTTACGGGGCGGGTGGAAATTCCAGGTTGGCCAAATAACCTCAGAGACAGAATTCTAAATAGATAAAAATTAACTGTCTCGCAGAATTACAAAAACAAAAGTGTCCGCTGACCACCATGAAGGAAAGGTTAAGCCTTTGTCTATATGTAGAAATCATTGAGAGGAGCATCTGTTTATCGTCAGGCTGGCTATGATAGCGAAATTATTTTATCGGGACGAAAAATTGGCTGTGTTTCGCCAGATGGCCACCCACTTGATAATTGGCGAAAATCTCGTTGACGAATTCCATATGAAATCCGGCTATAATAGCGAAACTGTTTTATCGGATTAGTGGTTGGCGCCAGGAGTGCAGGTACGTCTGGGTGGCCACCCACTTGGTGATGGCGAAAAGCTAATTGACGAATTGCAGGTAATTCGGTTAAAAGATAAAGAGTCTAGGGCGTGAGGTCTCCTCGAAGAGAAGAAGGAAAAGTGAAAAAAAAAAAAGGATAAAATTTTTTTTTCTTTGAGCAAGATTTTTTAAACCGAGGCTAGTCTGGCCACACCCACGCCGCTGAGCGCCCATTGGCTGAATGATAGCAGGAGTATTGGGCGGAGGTAATTATGTGAAGAAGGAGGGGAGGCTTGTTGCGCCCCCCTGAAGGGATAGGTGTGAGATGCCACTGTGAGAGAGAGGGGAAACCTGTTGACACCCTCTGAGGGCATGGTGAGATACCAATATGAGAACAGAAGGAGGTGGGAAGACGAAAGACTTCCAAAAATGGAAAATAATAAAATTTTCCTGACCGAAACCAAATAAGTGGATTGTGGGTTGAGAATTATCAAGGAACCTCAAACCCCGACAAGCCCACCCCGGTTTTGGTCGGCGTCCATATAAGCAAAGTCGCAGCGAGCGAAAATCAGTTAAGTTGCAGTTGGGGTTGGAGACAGAGAGGCAAGCAGTTGCAGTGAGCTGAGAGCTCTGAAGACCCGCCTCGCAGAAGCTGACAAAGATTCACGCAAATTCCGAACTCAACTTCTAGCCAAGAACAATTTATTTTTGAAGAACGACTTAGACTCACACCACCCAAAACAAGTTGTACGAATATCACCTGAAAGATACACCAAGAACCAGTTTCTTAAAGAACAAACAACTTAAGATGTTAAGACTCGCCTAACAAACACAAAGTGTCACGAATCCATATAGCGGGTTGGGAAGTAGACGTAGTCCTGTATTCAGCGACCATATATAAAATATTGTTATCCTTTTTTAACACATTTGAAATTTTCGAGTTATTATTTTATTTTCTTTTACATATACTTGTGCGATATCACCCTTGTTCGAACTCGGCTTGTATTACGGCCCGGCGACTGATTGATTTCGTCTGCCTAAGATCAATTCACAACGTGGGTAGGTTAGACTGGAAATCAAAGCAGTTACTTCCGTAACCAGACGTTGGAAGCAAGCTGGGAACGACAAGGCTGATACCGAATCTAACCAGATTCCCATCCGAATCACCAAAAAGATAGAACGTTACATTTGGTGCCGCGACCAATACCAAGCTAGTTGGTCGTCACAGGACAGGATAGCACGACGGACGCAACCAGGCAGACGTCACATTTGGCGCAGCGACACCCGGGGGAACGTCACAATACGCTTGAACAAAAAACTTACAAAGGGCCATTTATTCATAAAAATGGATATCGAGTAAGTCTTGCTATTGTGATGATGATCATCATCACACACATACCTACACAAATTCAAATTTCAATAACAATCATTCATTGGATAGAAATCAACGTTGCTATCTTATGCGACAATTTTGAAATCGCTATATTTTCGTATAGTAGATTTTGTGCACTTTTGGGAGAATCGGATCCCAAGAGCCTTCTTATTAGGTTGGTGCAAAAATAATGTCGTTTTCTCACATATGTCACGACATTGTTTTTGCACCAACCTAATAGCTTAGTAAATATTTTTCAGGAAATATCAGCTTCTAATTAGTCAATAAACACACAAGTGGGCGTTGCAACCCACCCACGCACAATATATTTTTCCAGCGCGTGACTAAGTCAAGTTTCCCGCCAAAGCGCTCTGATCCTGTCACGTGATTACATTATCTATAAAAACAAACACGAGTTTGCCTCTCTCGCTTTCTTCTCTATTCTTGCTTCAACATGTAGACCCTGAGAATTATCATCTTGACCTTGCGCCCAGACGTTAAAGAACATTACCAGCATTCACGTACGTACGAACTCTTACGAACTTCTCCAAAATACGAACGTTCACACACACGGAAACACAATATTAACTGTCTATGTGCTTCGTAAATGTTTTATTTAATACATATATTTGTTTATATATATATCGGTCTTGTTTGTTTGTCTTCCTTATCTTCAGTTGGACTTAATCCAAGTCCAACATTCTGTTGTAGCTGGACCTTCTAGCAGGAAATATAAACGCATGAGTTTTCTTTACATCTTCACCCCCGGTCCTCTACATAATGGTGACCGCCGACGTATTAGGTTGGTGCAAAAATAATGTCGTTTTATAACATATGTTACTATGTGAGAAAACGACATTATTTTTGCACCAGCCTAATAATTTTGCGAAGGAAAGCTAATAGTCATCATAATGGTTCACTACACTATGTCTATTAACAAAGCTCAAGGCATTTTTTTAAGTTCCACACTAGCAGCTTCATCTCGCGAACCACTGCCCTGTGGAATCGATTCCCCAACAGGATGTTTCCCCAATCACTACAATCTTAACCTATTCAAAGCTAGGGTTAATCGTTATCTCCCTCACCTATACATACAAATTTTTACTTGTAATTTTCCAGTGCGATCTTGAAATTCATCTCATAACAAGAGATTTTTTTTCAATAAAGACATTTGAAGAAGCGAAAAATGTAAAGTTTAATGTCATTTTCGAGTATGAACCTTTTTAAAAATAATTTTAATTTGTTTTTAAATTTTAGCAACTATTAGAATGATTTTTGTAAGGATATTCAAAAAGAAAATAATTCTGAATTACCACTTTTGATTGAATACTCTTATCGGAAGAGCAATATGATATATTATAATTCAGAATAATTTAAAAAAAACACCTTGGTACAATTAAATATTTTATGATATCAAACAGGTAAGAAAATTATTTTAAAAAATAAAAGCAAAAAGTATCTTTTAACTAAAAAACAAACATAATGAACTAGTTCTAATGTCGCATAGAAAATAAAATCATCGATTCTATGAAGTTTCATAAGAACGTATAAAATAAAAACTTATATTCTTAAACTATTAGTTATATAAGGTTAAAGATTAATTTATTTTTAAACATAAATACCAGTTTCTTGATTATTGTATAAGTGGTATTCCATACTTCTTTGTTTTATTTTTCGTGCACTTTTTAAGAGAGGGATTACAATTACATTAATCATAGTCGTAACTTAACATCACAGGTTACTTAACATTTACTAATTAACTTTAAAAGAAATCTCTAGGACAAATATTGGATTTTTAAGAGATTTTTAAATGTATTGTTCATGTTTTTCGTTTATAATGACTATTCGATGAGTGACGAGTGAACGTGCTTAAAAACTAGGATATCATTATTTACCGGCTGCCCCACGCAGCAAGATGTGGCACAAAGCCGAGTTTAAAGTGGGGTATTCGAGCCCGTAGGTTCGGACAAAAATTCCCTATAGACCACGTAAAAACGGAGTCAGTTTCCCGAGTTTATATGGTAGGGTAGACTGGACTCTCGTCTGGGGGATACCCTCTGACATAAGCCAGGTAAATAAAACTAGGATATCTCCACAGATTCGCGATACCTAAGGTTTAAATAAATTTAAAAAATGAAAAATATTTCTTGAAGCTTTTATTTTAGTTTTAATTTCAAGCTAATAGATTAAATTTAATATTTCTAATAAGCAAAATACTTTGCACTATTTCAAAACTAATTTAAATTGATTAAAGAGTTTTCCTTTTGAAATTGCTGATTTTTTTTGATTTTTTTTTATTTTAGTGCCATTTTAGTCATCGGTTATCAGAATGTTATTCTCTTTATTAAAAAATCTTCCAAAAATAAAATGTACTTTTCTGAAACTTTATTTGAGGAATATTAGTTGATTTAAAGTATAATTAATCTGATTTAAAACAAATATTATTTACTTTTAAGTTTAAAATATCGCAGAAATACATTTTTAATACAGCGGTTTCGCAGACCATTATTAAGTATGATTTGTACCTAAATTAATAGTAGATATTGGATGCCTTGTCTTTTGGGATAATAGTTGCAGGCTGCTCCCGTAGATTTCCAATAATAATCGAGTTTGATCCCCATTAGATATTAACTTCTTTCGAATTGTATGAGATTTTTTCAACTAATGATTCATATTATACACCTTTTTATAACGTTTTTGTAAAATAATTAAAAAAAAATACTATTTTACCTTAATAGAAAGAAAAATATCAATCAAAGAGATGAGCAGCATAAAATTTATCAACGCAGAAAATGGAATCGGCGTACCGAGTTCAAATTCGGGCATAGTCTCTTTCGTTAACTTCGCACTACTGCACTCGGGGAAGGCGAGGATCTATTCTCTCTTCCCTCAACCATAGATTATATGGCAGGGTAGGCTGGACTCTCTTGGAGAAAGACAACTCTGCATTCAAAACTATGGAAAGGGCAACGGGAAACCATTTTGTGGAGAACGATGATTACCTACATCTTAAAGGGACATGCTATTAAAAAAAATGTAGCTCAAAGTCTCATTTAATTCACCCCCACACCTACGACTGCCAAAAATTTAAGTCGCTTTAGTCTTATCTTCAATTTTGGTTTACACCCGGGCGACTTTTTACGCTACAGGTGGGGCAGACTGCTTTGTGATTTAGTGAAGCATTGTAAATTTTCCATTCAAAAGCTAACTTTTTTCTTCTTAGTGTGTTAGAATGCGTTCGGCTCACTCGGTTAGTATGATCTGGGATAATAAGTTTTAGGCGCTAGTTTTTGTTTGCGCACGCGCAAAAAATGACTTTCGAAAGAATACTGTTAGTACAGTTAGATAATTTATCTAATTTTCTTCGGACATTGAAAACGGAATGTAAGAAATTTGTTGCGGAGAAAATCAATATTTTAAAACAAAGGCATCAGTTGATTTTAATTTTAGAACCGAAATGAAACCAAATAGCTTTATTTTGTCGGTAACACATTCCTTAATTCATGACAATCCGTTTCTTGATTTTTAATGTATTTGTATAAGAAAACCCTTTACAATGTATAATAAAAATTAGTACTACATCTATATTATTTTTTAAATCATTTCACTCCAGACAGGGCAATAAAGCCACTAAAGCGCAAGCGGTTACTGAGTCTTAGAGAATATGAGAAAAAAAAACACTAGTATTAAAGAGAGAACAATAAAATAATATGAATTAAAAAAACAAAAGATAAAGATTGACATTGCATTGAGAAGCAAGAAGCCGGAAGAGAGTTCCACAAGCGAGAAACGCTATAGAAGAAACTGTTAGCATAGAACTTACGGCTACATTTTGCTACATCTTTAAAATGATGAGACTTTGCCGCCAATCTAGTACTGCGCTTAAATTCGTAAAGTCTAGGTGCCATACAGGAAAATTCATCGGAACAATTACCATGACAGGATTTATAGAAAAGGTACAGGGAAGCTACGTCATGATATATCCAGAAAATACGTTAACATTTGCCTTAATTGCTGGCGATCGGTAATAATGCATTTCTAAACTATAATAATTTACAATGCATTTCTATAGTAAAAATCATTAGGAATCATATATATAAATACAGTGTAACCCGGATATAAGAGAAACCCGGATATAAGAGAGATTTTCTCTGGTCCCAAATTAGAGCCATATGAAACCAAAAATAGACAACAAACCGGGATATAAGAGACTTCTTCTCCGGTCCCGACAACTCTCTTATATCCGGGTTACACTGTATATCAAACGGCAGAGAACATATGTAATCTAATGTTATAATGGAACACAACTATCCTATAGTTAATAGACTCTCCCACCTATAATAAGTAGGAGTAGTAGCAGCGAGTCGCTGAGAGAGTTAGTGAGTCAGTCGATGTCGGACGACCGTGAGTCAGATATTAAAGTATCAGCGACCACAACTAGATTACTGCGTCATTACCTATTATATCAAGTTCCTAACGTTTTGTACGTCGAACCTATTTTAGGACCGACTTAGTACAAATACAAGCCGCCACTGTGGAACCACTACATAACATCTAAATTCAAAATTGGTGTTGGAGCGGAAAACAACTCTCAGGAATTTGAAATAAAAATATCTTCTGAATATACATTATTTTTCTTTTTTCTTTTTTTTTTTTTTTGATGAATTTATGATATATATAATATTATATATTATTTTTAAATTTATTTAAATATGATTTTATATGTGTTTATTGTTATTTTATTGTTTTGGCATTTCTATTATTTTTAACGGCCGACGTAAAAACACGAGTAAAATGACCTAAGGCAAATTTTATCTTCCCATGTACTATTTAAGAAAAACCGACGCATATTCAAAAACGACTTAAGCCAAGGTAACACTGTATATGTGTGTATTCAGTATATTTTGCCAACAACTGTTTATGCAAAAAAAAATATCACACGTTGCCGACATCACTTATTAAGTTCTACTGAACCGGATTTAACTTTCAAATAAAAACAACGATTCTAGGTGCTACTTAAAATACATTTGATTTTCTTCTCTTCTATTTATTTTCTTGCATCCCTGACGATGAAAACTTAAACCTAATACAAATTTTGTATTTTTACTCCTACAGCAACCCCGTTTGTGAAAATTTATTCGCATTAAAAAAAACGATTAATTTAATATACTTACAATGTCTATTCTTTTATGTAAAGCAGTGTGGACACAAATATAAATACTGAATAGTGACAATCTGTTTCATGCTCAAACGCAATCCTAAGGCCTGAAAATTTCGTTTAAGCATGAAACACTGTCCCCATGCAGTGTTGATACCTATGTGGACATCGTTTTTATGCACATACGTTAGTTCTCTTTTTCACCCATAAAGATAGAATGCCTTAAAAACTATATTTTATCATATATATATATATATATATATATATATATATTATAATTATTTTCGATTTTAAAAATATAGTTCCAATGGAACCATACTTTTAAAATAGAAAATAATTATATTATGCGCTACTGTTTTTTAAAAATAAAAATAATTACTAAGAACACCGGATTGTAAATCTTACTGTTTTTCTCATGATATATATATATATATATATATATATATATATATATATATATACACGATACTATTGTTCGTCAGTGATGAACAAGAAACTGCAAGCATTGCTCGTAAATGTGGCTCGTCACAAACATATCGCTGTCACCACTGCTGAAACACTATTGCCTTGGTGTATTCATATTCACTCTTTAATCTCTATAAACGTTCAGCAAGCGTTGTTGTAGGCTCTTTCTCATGAATGCCAGTGGGTGCAATATTTTCCGCACCGGTGAATTTAATGATAAACCGCATTTTCGTATGCATTTTTATGCCAGATGCCATTTTACCAGTGTGCCACTCAGCTGCTATCCGCAAGAGGTAAAAAATGGGTTTTTGGTGGGGAGGTTCAGCTTCTACTACCATACCACTAACACCCGCCTTTTACGTCATAGACCAACAAAATAAAATATGACGTATTACTTTCGGTGTGACCCTACATATGACCCTATATGCTGAACTCTTCCGTAGTTTTCAATGATAATATTAGCCATTTTCTATATTCGGTATTCATTGACTGATCAGTCAATACTACTGTCGTTTGAAATTTATAAAAATATTTCTCTTAAAACGATTGTTCAGGCAAATAGGTTTCTCAAGTTTAGTAGCTGTTATTGATCTTTCCAGTATTGATGGTTATTTCTTTCCTATCCTTTTATTTGATGTAGTGGGAAATGACAGTATTTTGATTGTCATTACTTTCTCTTCGAGTTACATCTGATGACTATTTTAGTTGTCGGTGTTATTGAAAATCCTCAAGTGATGTAGTTTCTGTTATTTGGTACACTATTCAGTTTGTGATTCTGTACCGCCAATTCACAAGGTTCGAAAAAGTGTGTCCTTCACTAAGATCTATATGCTTCACTTGCTCAAAACCATTTTTAACTATTGATCTTAGAAAGCGGTTGTATACAACTGACAGTTTAGATATTTCTGAATGGGTTCAGCACCAAACATGATGTCCATGAAAGTCACGATCTGACGGGACTGTTTAAGAACATACAGCAGCTCAGTTCTTAGAACCGAATAACTAGGTTATCTGCATATACGATTTGATTATAGTGGTGAACAATTATGCAGAATTAACAACACTTTTCCCGAAAAATCGAATACAGAGAATTGGTGCATATACTGGGTATTCAAACGAAGAGTTTTTAATTCAGAGAGAACGACAACTTTGAATTTCCCCATCTCAATCCTTTGGGGTGGGGGAATCTGTGGGACCACATAAAACAATTGGATTATGCAGCAGACATTAATAATGCAGAAACGCTTCAGCAACGTGTCACGAGGGGTCTGTGAAACCTTTCGACACCGTGTGGAAATATTTGAAAAAATCCGCCAGTTAATGATCCGGTGAGTGCATTTGTGTGTAGAAGCAAGCGAAGGACATTTTGAACATTAGTTCTGAGTTGCTGTGTTGAGGTAAAATGATGGCCTTTTGGGCATATGTTTATATGGACATTTTACCTTATTTTGGTGTCAGGAACTCGCCCCCAAAGTTTGTAAAAGTACTTTTGGATTGTACATTTAACAGCGACTATCGTAAACTTTAAGCTAAATAACTCAAAACGAAGGATTTGCGGACGTGTTTCTATGGACTTTTGTCCCCGTCTTCGTGTGAGGAACTCGCTCCCAAAGTTTGCAAAAGTATTTTGATACACTCTGTTAGAACACACTTTTAGACACAGTTCATGATACAAAATAATGAGGTAACAATATTATCAATTTTATTATTAATTACACCTTTTAATTTGTATGGATATTTGAACTAATTACATATTATAATTTTCGAAGGCAATAAAATCGTCTGCTTAGGGCGATTCATATTTATTGAAATAGAATAATGTTTGGATGCCTCCTTTTTGTTTAATTTGTTTTTCTATGTAATTTTTTCAATATATATATATATATATATATATATATATATATATATATATATATATACTTGTCTCTTCCTCACATTTATTTCAAAATACGTAACGGCAGCAAACCAGCATGCATCTATTTATTTATTTATTTACCATCAAGTCATGTGGCACAATTTTCCATCCATACAGGTTACGTTTTACGCACTCTTCTTCACCTATTACGTAGATGACAAACATCCAAGATATTCGTTTATAAAAATCTTCTAGTGTAACGTAGTGAATTGTATAAATATATGTTGTGTTATGTATATTTCAATTTATTTAATAATGTTGTTACAATGTATTATAAATGTTAATTATTTTTCATACACATAATAGTTGGAATTTGTTTATATACGTGGATTGATATAAGAATGTGTATCGAAAACAAATACTAAATTTTCTATTAAAAATATCGTTAAACAGAAAAAGAAAACAGCAGAGGTTTAAGATATAATATGCTCCTAAGTTGGTTGGGGTGTTATGCATCGTTTAAGCTGGATCTCTGGAACAAACATACATACATACAGGAATGCGCAATATCAGGTACAGATCTGATGATATGGTCTGATGATCTCATAAAGAACGAATCTAACCACTCATTATACTGTGTCTGCACTTTATATATATATATATATATATATATATATATATATATATATATATATATATATCGCACATATAGTGCTGGTCATAATAAAAGAGTGCTCTGTATAATATAACAGAGCTATTAAAAATATAATAATAAATATACATATTATCCGTCACCACTGGCACCACTCGGAGTCCAGTCTATACTCAGCATGTGAAGACTGCGTTGTGCATTAAACTCCTCCGAGTCACGTATATTTATTAATATATATATATATATATATATATATATATATATATATATATATATATATATATGAAACCATGGTTTAGTATTACTCAATTCAAATGAAGCCAGTATTCAAATATATATTTTTTTATTTTTCATCTTAATGTCCAGAACTTGCTGCGTCAGAAATTATAAGAATGGAGAGGCCGGGGAAGTTTCCACGCCCCACGGTTGCGATAAAATCCTGGTGATTGTTGTTTTTTTTTTAAATCTGTGTCACCGCCAAGCAAGGCAGTACATCCACTAACAAGCAAGGGGTTACAGGGTATGAAGGAATTAGGAACAGAAACATTAGTAATAAGTAGAAAGAGAAAAGAGCATTGAACAGGACAGTAGATAGTGATTGGCATTGTATTTAAATTCTTTCAGATTAAAGTTGGCCTGAAAGCATGGAGCCAGAAAGGGGTTCCACAAGCGAGAGTTACGAGGAAAGAAACTGTTAGCGTAGAAGTTACGACTACATCTAGCTAGCTCAACTGTAAATTGATGCGATCTCACAGCCGGTCTAGTATTGCGCTCAAATTCATACAAGTTAGATACCATAACAAAGATCTTATCTGAACAGTTACCATGAAAGTATTTATAAAAAAAGGCACAGAGAAGCAACCTTACGGCGGTGAACAAGTGACTGAAGCCGAGCTATGCTGATGGAAGGCAGAGAGGGTTCTCTCAGATGATTAATAGAGAGAAGTTTAATTTTGAAGGTGTTAAAATTGACAAGCCATCTTTTGACCCAGTTAACGTCGGACTTGAGGTTGTTTTGTACATCAGCTGCCATTTTGACCTTGTTGAACTGATCAGCCTTCGTATCTAGACAGGAATAAATGTGAGTGTCGTCAGCGTAGATGCCAAGTTGAGAGCTGATGTCATCTGGAAGGTCGTCAATGAAGATTAAAAACAGCGTAGGACCAAGGATGGAGCCCTGGGGTGTGGTACACCCGCGTTCGTACGAAATGATGTAGACGAGTGGCCGTTCAGAACAACTTTCATTTTATGATTTGATAGGAACGACTGGATCAGTTCAAAAGTGTGCCCGGACATACCGTAACTTTTCAGCTTGTGGAGAAGACCTGAATGCCAGAACCTTTCAAAGGCTTCCTAGATGTCCAAAGCTACTGCGCGGACTTCACCGTTTTTATCTAGAGCACAATAAACTCTTTCCTCAATTATCGTCAGTAAATCAGCAGTTGACCTGGAGAAAAGAAAGCCATATTGCTTGTCTGAGAAAAGGTCCAGTGATGAGAGATGATGAACCAATTCAGTATTGATTAGAGCCTCTATGAGTTTCCCCAAAAAGAAGTAGAACGCTAATAGGCCGATAGTTAGCTTAGTTATCGCCGATCTTTTTTTCGAGAATACATGTGAGCGCTTATCCCTCTCGCAATATCGGCTCATCAGCCTCCTTACTGCTATCAGCAAAATCTTTGAGGCTATCACCAACAAGATTGTTGATCACCTCAACAGGGACAACCTCCAGAGCGACGATAAACAATATGAATTTTGTTTTGCTGTGTCCACTATTATTACTCACAGAATCAGTAAAGCATTAGACAATAAATATATCACGAGGACGATCGTCTTAGATATATCGAAGGCCTTTGACAATGTTTAGCATAGGAGGTTGCTACAAGTTCTCCGGTTATGGAATCACTGGAAGAGTTTTCTCAGTTATCAAGTCCTTCCTAACTGGTAGATCCAGGAAGTTCATTGTTAATGACCAGTCATCCGAGGCTCATGAAATCAGTGCAGGTGTCCCCCAAGACTCGCTTCTCGGTCCTATCCTCTTTCTACTTCATATGAACGATCTACTTAAAGGCATACGCCAATCTTTAGTAAATTATGCAGATGATACAACGGTATATAGGTGCACCTTTAAAATTTTAGATGACCAGAGCCTGGAAGCTGATCTCTCTTCTGACCTAGCGCTAACATGTCAATGGTGGAAAACTGTCTTGTCACATTCAATACGTCAAAAACCAAACTAGTAACATTCCATCATTACCGAGCAGATCATAACTTTTTGGCTTATCGCGATGAACGAGTGTTCTCTCTCAAGAAAGAGAACACTCGTTCATGAGCTTAAGTCCCTAAAAAGTCCCTTGCCTCGAATGCCTTTTGGGGCTTATAAATATGATCCATCGCTAAAATTGTTGGAAAAGTGGTCGGTTCCTTGTACTGCTTCACTAAGTACCTCACTCCTCCTGCTATGTTCTACCTTTACAAGACCCGAAAGAGACCGAAAATGGAGTACTGCTACCATATCTGGGCTGGAGCTGACCAGTCTTTCCCTTTCCAGTTTAAAAACATCTATGCAGTCTCGTGGGTGATGAATTATTTCCCACCCTACAACAGCTTTCCCACAAACGAAACACCAAAAGCCTCTTACCACTCTATCGCTATTTCCATGGAAAATGTTACTAAGACGACTCATCCCCATTCCCTTCGTATTCCATACGTAAGAACAATTTCTCGCGAACTGTTGCTTTGTAGAACTGAATCCATATAGGATGTTTTCCCAACTACTAAAATCTTAACCTCTGAAAGTCTAGGGTTAACTGTTATCTTTCTTATATATCCTCATAAACTGCGCTTCTTACCTCTTACTATTCATAGAACAACCTCCTTCGATAATCCTCTACCTTGAGTGGCTCTTAGACATTGTATAGAGTGGCCATTAGTAAAAAAAAAAAATACAGTTAATAACTCGTACCTTTTAATACTATCGGTAACATAAAAAGTAAAAACACTAACAATTATTAAAAAAATAACTGAGATCACTTTAATAGCATCCTCCACTCTAGAGCTGCTATTTGAAAACCATCCCAACTAAATTTTGTAAATTAAACATCCTTTCAAAAGCAGTTTAAGGGAGAGTGTTTCATGTTAAAGTATCGGGATTTAAGGTAAGTTAATGAAACTGGGAAAGATATAGGAATTCTTTTATTATTAATAATAATAATAATAATAACAATAATAATAATAATAAAGCATTTATTTTAAATAAAAATACTACTATTTACTCATATGAATGCATAAATCAATAAATGAATTATCGCCATATCTGTCATAGAACAAAGATTATTGTAAGTATTCTTTTTAAAAACAGGATTTAGGTTATACTTATAAATTAAAAGACTGTTTTAAACAGTAAATAGCTCACAATGGCTCCACAGGCAGAGGAAGAATGACGGCTTAGGACGTATTATCAACTGTGAATTCTTATGTTAAAATATCTTCCTAAACTATTTTTGTTATGAAGGATGTTAAAGTGAACCAGATAATCTTGATATGATTTTTTTTATGTAGCGAGAGATGAGTCTGGGTACTTCGCTGCACAATAGTAATAGCTACCAATACCAATAGTAAAGATCAAAATCACTGCATTAGTAACTAATGTAGTGATTTTGATCTTCACTATGTGTTCCACATTTATAGGTTTGTGCTAGTCTAAGTTAAGACTAATATCAAAGGGCTCTGGCGCAAGAGCAATGCCTACAAAGTTATCGCACATGTTATTCATGATGCAGTAAGTTCGATCTTCACTCGGTACTCTAGACTTGTATCCTTGTGCCTGACTGACTCGAGTTTAGTTAATGCATTTGGAGTTTTAATTAAATATTTTTTCGGGGATGCAACTACTAAGTTATTGGGGACGCCTCAGCGTGAAATAATGATTAGCGCACCAGTTTGGTTGACCATTACTTCTGATTAGTGACTTTGATCGTTACTGAGTACCCCATACGTGAGACTTTGTGATTTAGTTATACTTAACAAATGACAACAGGTGAGTTAATAGATTTTCCACTCCCGCTAGTCACCATTCCTATTACTGTCACAAGGGAAATCATTATAACTGACGAACAGACGTTGCTCGTGGTAGAGATTATTGTGCATTTCCCATCTGTGATAGAAGTTGGTATTTCAAATGCTAATTTCCAAGGACGGGAAAGATTGATGCAACACAATCTTCCTAAATCTTTATCACCTATTTTTCTTTCAGGCATAATTAAGCTAACTGTAACTCTTACTCTGTAAAAATCTCTACTTCGAGTGGTTCTTGGGTTTTGTACAGGGTGGACATCATTGTAAAATAAAAAATTTAAAAAAACTCACTAAAATCTAAATAAATAAATAGCAAATTCTGACTGTCCATCCATGTGTCAGAAATCCCTTCTAACTCGGGCCGGACTTGCTCTACATAGATATATACCTTTTTGAAATCAGAATGATCCCGGGGTTGAAAAACTGCCCTGGTGCTTGAACATCCAACATTGGGATTTGTGTCCGGATGAGAAGGGAACAGTTGAAAATTAAAATTTTAAAATGTCTGAAAAAAAATTAGTGATTTTAAAAGTTTTTAATTTATTTAAGTTTAAAGTAACACAAAAACATTGTGAATTTAAAAAAGTTTATTTTAAATTCAGTTTAAGATATCTCCCAAACTTTATGAATTGAGGAAATCAATTTTATTTCTTCAAAATGCCAAGGAATTAGAATTAAAGTGAGACGTTTCATGACGTAAGGTTTTGAAATTCCGCAGAGTTTGTGATTTGAAGAACGCAGTTTTCGACCTGAATTGGAATTTCGGCCAGTGTCGAACTTTCGACCAGAATTGGACTTATAGCTCGAATCAGAGTTTTGAAGTTTCATGGAGTACATTAAGAAATTCAAAGTTATTTCTTCGAAATTATCATTGCTGTTTTCTAAGCTGGAAAAGAGGTCCCTTTAGTTTTGGGTAGGGAGCCCAATTATCCCAACGCGGTAGCTAGCTTAAAAGTTTGAACGGAGTGCGGCTTTTAAGCTAGTAAAAAAATAAAAACCGATTTAAAATATTACCACTGTTACTATTTTCAAATGATACACAAATCTAAAGTTTTGGAAGTCAACGCCGTAAAATAAATAAATAACAAATAAGAAAAAATAAAAATATGCTTGTGACTATTTAAAATCAAAATGAATATTAACAAACCCTGAAATGACCCTTGCAATTTTATAATATTTTTAGAAGTTACCATCATAGTTGACTTAATATTTGAAACTCATCTGATGGAAGATGTGCAATTTTGAATTTCAGTCGAGATCGTTACATTCACTTTGGGTACAAATAACCTTAGGAAAGGCATGAATCCATATCGCTTCCCTACTGCTATGGGTTAAATAGCAGAGCAAACTGGATTCTTTAGCTGTAGTTGTCAATCAATATAGGAGAAGAAAATTCTTAACAACCTCAGCATAGTTTCAATATAAACCACAGATTGGCTCTGTGGGTGTTATAGAAACAGAAATTAGCTCGAACAGATGGGCATGCGCAGAGACGAGCTGAAGATTAAAAAAAAATTACACCGAATTTCAGTGTGCCTTCAAGTTAAATTTGATAGCTGATGGACAATGTTTTTCAATAGTCGATATTTAATTCTATAAAATTTCAATTTCTTCGACTTGTAATTTCAATTGGGAAGAGAGGGGAGAATGAAAGAGGAAGAAGCATTCGGTTACAATCGTTACGTTTCCGCTTAGAAAATCGAAAGAGACATTTTCTGTAAAATACGGCAATGTCGCCGCATGGGAAATGTGACCAGAGAAAAAAAAATCATTAAAGATACGTTAATGTATGCCAAGAACTGTTATAAATCGATCGGGGAAAAACAAATTAATAAAAAGGGAGTCATGACAATTTTCGATGATGCAACTCAATCATCGAGCAATTTTTTAGAAGCATGTATTGTAACAAGTTTCAAACTTTATGCAGCGAATTAGAAAAGCGATAATAAATAAAGAAAACCTTACCTTTGAAGAAACTAAGTTAAAGTTTGAATACCAGATTTTTTAACTCACGAGCATAAGGATAAGAATAGCGGACCGGCTCAGTAGCTAATTTTTACAAGTGAAAATGCTCATGCTTTACCCAAGTATATGATTGGTGTATATGGAATAAATTCCAATAACCAACAATTACTATTCTTAAAAGAGTGCTCAATACAGAGCCTCTGAGTACTGACTTCACTTATATATATATATATATATATATATATATATATATATATATATATATATAAGTGAAGTCAATACTCATGGGCGACAGGCTGTTTCATGTTAGACGCAATCGTCAGGTTTGACGTTTGCGCCTAGCATGAAACAGCCTGTCGCCTCTGGGTGTTGACTTCAATGTTCATTTTTATATTTACATACTCTATCTCTGATATTGAACACTTTATCCCATAAATATAGCGCACCTAAAAACTATATTTCTTTACAAGTTTTTCACCTAAAAAACGATGTAAAAAAAAAAAAGAAAAGAAGTTTCTAACACTCATTTACGTCTTTTAAATTAATATTTACATTTTACCGGCTTGTATTTTCGATGAGGGGATATTGTTTCATTTTTTAATAATTGAATTTCCAATCATTATTTTATTTCCTAATTATTTGTTTATGTAAAAACAAAATATATATTCATGAAACCAGTTTTTAAAAAATGTAGTTTTCTTTAAAATGGAAACAAATGTATCCTTAAAAAAATTTGAACTTTAAATTTATCGCCACTTGAAGTAGACCTTCTTACAGATTTCTTTTGTAGTGGGTTTTACTTTTAATCACTAATTCAACTATTTTCTTGTTCCAACCTAGTCGACGTATGACAGTCTACCAACCATTGTTGCTTTCCTGGCCAGGTAGTCAGTTAGTTAGGTAAGAAAAATAAATAAGTAGCAAGCCAACTAACTACCTACTATATGAGATCATTTATTTTACAACCGACAAAACTATGGAGTATATTCCCGTTGTCGAGAAAGAAGAGCAGACACTAATTCCACCTGTATGTTAAAAGTGTTAATGTCTGAGTTTTGTTCATTACTAATAATGAAGTAATAATAAGGATAATAGAGAGAAAGGTGGTAGATGAAGAAAAGGAAGAGACGAGGTAAATTGAGATGGAAATAAACGTGAGAAAGGGAGATAAAGAAGAAAAGTCACGAAAAAAAATTGAGGGAAAGGAAGAAATGATAAATAAAAAGAAATTAGAAAAAAGCGGGAGAAAATAAATACATTTGAGTTGACAAAGGAAAGAGAGGTGAAACGAAAAAGAAACGTTTGGAATAAAGAAAAAAACATTAAGAAAAAGAAAGAAATAGCACTGAAGAAGAAGAAGAAAAAAAATAGAGAAACTAAACAGAATAGTGAGAAGAACAATATGAAAGAAAATAAGAAAAAAAAAAAAACTGAAAGCAAAAGAAAGAGGAGAAAATTGAGAGAGAAGAAGAGTTCTAAAAAAACTGACAGAGATAGTTACATATTTTCCACGTGTCAGGTGTTGAACGTTCAGGCCCAGCTAAACAAATGCTGAATTTTAAGAAATTTTTAGGATTTGCGCAACAGTTTTTCCTATTCTCATTGACTGAACATCATCATCATATCTAAGTTTAAGAAGAAGAAAGAGAGAGGGGGAAGGTTGGGAGGAGGAGACAAGATCAAATAAACTAAAAACAAGCATTTCAACGGAAAGAGTAAAAGAAAAGAACTGAGAACTGCAGAATAAAAGAATGAAGCTCTAGAAAATTTAAAAAAAAGTAATACGAAATAAACTTGTCAAAATTTGGTAGCAAAAGAACTAAATGAAATCTGCTAAAGAAAAAATACTGAAAACATGAAAAGAGAGAGAGAAATACTAACATTTTATGGCACCCCAAAAGAGTAACAAATTAGTCTGAACCATTACAATACAATAATAGTGAGTACAATTCTTCCTCAATGATCCACACTTGTAACCTTGTACCAGACTAATCTTCGGATAACGCCAAATGGGCCTGGCTTTGGAGCGGTGATTGACAACTTAATCTGACAGACCCTTATTCTCTTCCTGGGTATCCTACATTTGCGGTCTTGTGTCATCCTCTAAACTAAACTAGTTAAAAATAACATTTAAAATAACCAACTTTTTTATTTTAATTTAAGTTTATGTTTGAAAAAGATTAGCAGCTCGCAACTTATTTCTTGAAGGAAATTTGCATTCACTATGTTTGTTGAAAAAAGGCGGGGTGAGAAAGATTTAGTTAGTGACATGTTCATCAACTTTGGTACGACACTGGTAATTGAAACTAAATTTTAGAGAAATCTTTTTCTCTCTCTTTTATTTTCCTTCTCTTTAATTTTATTTTATGTATTTTTTATGTCAGAATTTACTTTGACATAAAAAAAATACATAATTTTTAAAATTTTCAGTTGATATTTCTTTTTCTCTTCTCTAAGAAAAGCAAACACATACACCTCTCTGTCTTTCTTTATTTTTCTGTTTGTAAAAAAATAAATTTCTCATTGCTATCCTTTTCTTAGAAAGAAAAAAGCAGTATTATCTTTTTATTTATTTTAATTTATTTATACTGTTACTCTTTTCGTCTTATCACAACATATTTTTTTACTTCATCGACCCACACGACCGGTTTTCTCTTTCCTTCGTCTACTTTTTTGTCTCTTTCCCCCTCTCTTTTTCATACGTTTTCTCCTGTCACTTTTTCTTACAACTACTTTGATCTATATCTTCTCTTTCTGTTTTATTACTATTTTATTCGTTTTTAACTAATTTATATTGCTATACGTTTTTCTTTTTTTCTCGATACTCGAGCTAGAAAGTTTTTTTCCATAACTCTTGGAATATTATTCCACTCCCCAAATAAATCAATCAAAACTCAAAAGTAACACTACCAACACTTAATGTGTGGTTGAGATAGTTGCGTATATTACCCAGGTGGTCCATGTTCCAGAACAGATAAGTTAAAAATTCAAATGATTTTAAGGAAGAACGCCCTCATTAATTAATTTATTTGTAAGATTAGCGCGACATTGTCACTCGCCCTTTTGACAAACCTGCTTATTAAGCAGGTTTGTCAAATATCAAAATAATATCAAAATTCAAAACATGTCTCTTTCTTTACGAAGCAATCTAATCTCGCAGTCCATGACTAGTGAATTCAACCCTCACTGGGTGCTCCACTTTGTGCCAAACTAAAGTAAACAAAGCTTTGTAAAAAATACCCATCTTTTGATTGGTAAGATTTTTCTTTTTCTTATCTATCTATACATTTTTGATTGACTTTAATTTAAAAAAAATATTTTGCAAACGATATAGCAGTGAGTTTGGTGATCATTGGAAGACAGTTTGAAAAAAAAAGGCACAAGAAAAAGTCTTGTACGCTTACAAAATTAGTGTAACCCGGATATAAGAGAAACCCTGATATAAGAGAGATTTTCTCTGGTCCAAAATTAGAGCCTGTGTTAATGTACAGTGTAACCCCGATATAAGAGAGTTGTCGAGACCGGAGAAGAAGTCTCTTATATCCGGGTTTCTCTTATATCCGTGTTTGGTCTATTTTATATACATTAACTGAACACAGGCTCTAATTTGGGACCAGAGAAAATCTCTCTTATATCCGGGTTTCTCATATCCGGGTTACACTGTATAGACCAAACCCTGATATAAGAGAAATCCGGATATAAGAGACTTCTTCTCCGGTCCCGACAACTCTCTTATATCCGGGTTACACTGTATAAGTCATATTCGATTTATACTAATTCTAATAATTTATAATATTTTAATAAGCAAATTTATAAATTCTATAAGCCATTTATTTAATAATCAACATTTATGGTTCATTTTATTACTATAAATTAAATAAATAAGAATATTATTAAATTTCTCTGATTTTTCCTACCTACAAACCGAAGTTGACATTTTCTACCCTAACAAAGCATACCTTATTATTTTTCTTTTATGACTTTTTCCTATAACCTTACACATTATTATTCATTCATTGCGCTTTGCCGTTGAGCAGTTGTTAGCAATCTAGCATCGCAGCACAGACTATTATTACAAGTGAAGCGAGTTCGACCCTCACTAGGCGTCCCACACTTATAGCCTACTAAGCAAAGTTCAGCACCTAAAACAGGAAACTTAAACTTTTACACCTTCAAAAATGAATAACACGACTCCACCCTACGTGTATCCCCCTCCCTGCCGCTTTTCATGCACTTCTTCCTTCGCTTCCTCATTCACCTACGTTATTCTCGCAGTAAAAATGTTTTTTTTTTATTCCTTACTTAAATTCTTGTGATAATATGCGAAACATCAAATTTTATTCAAATTTATTTACAAACTCCATCCCCTCTCTTTGTGGCTTTATCTTTTCTTTCTCTCTTTTTATATATGTATGGACGTCTTCTCTCTCTTTCTTTCTCTGTGTTCCACTCCTGTAAGGATTGAAAAGCAGTTACACAAGCTAGAGCTGTTCTTTTTGAATATCATCGTTTTTGAGCGCGCATATATTCACGCGCGCACACATACACAAATATATATTAACAGTAACTGAAAACGTACACAAGCACGCACATTTGACGGCGCAACTATATGCGATACACTAGTCGCCAGTGTATATACATAAACAATATTGTACAGATGTAAACAGTAAAGATATGTGAAGGAAAGAGAAAGATAGTAATACTGCGAGCAGCCAAAAACAAGATGCAAAAAAAAAAAAATCATGTATGCACAATGGAAAACTTATAAAAGGAAAGACAGAAGAAACAAGATTTTAGTTAGCTTCAATCAGTCTGGCTCAAGGCCACAGTAGGAAATTTGAAGATCGATGAATTTGCCTACGAGATAAGATTGCTAAACCATTTTGCATTGGCAGACACCTTGTAGGGGGCGAAGTTTTAGCTTAGAACAGCCCACAAATGCCCAGCACTCAGAGAGGACCGTATTCACTGCGGTAGAATAGAAATGATCTGTAAGTTTGCTGGCCATTTGAAACACGGAAAGGTTATCATAGTCTGAAATTCACTGAAACAAGTTACAAGGTTATCAATGGGACACTAAGGAAATGACTTCTGTGAGACTAGCTTGCCTACTATCGCTTCAGGTTCGTTAGCTGCTCAAGAAAGAGATGAATTTAAATCAAAATAAAAACCATTGTTTTTTTAAGCTTAATTAATCTCCAGCATCAGGTTAATTACGTTTGGATTGAACCCATTTCATTAGAGAATTGATCTCTTAAAAACTAGTTTACTAACCATCGCGCCACAACAGATGTCTTTAGCGTTGTTGAGCACAAGGTCATAGTGAGGTACCCATTGAAGATCGAACTCGTTACAAGAACCAACTGGTTTGCGAGACGTGCCTGCCAATCGATCAACCATCTCGTCACCTTGGCGCACAGTTTTTAACTGATACAAGGTCACAATGGGACACTCAGTGAAGATCGAACTCACTAGCCAAGATAGACAATAATGACCAAATCGCACTATGGTAGGCGCACGAGAAAGAGGGATGTTTAAAAGCTAAAAATATGGTTTTCACTTTTCTTTTTCATTATGCCACAGTACGCTGCAGACAGTCCTATAAGAAATGTCAAAAACAGTTGTTTTTTTATGTTTGTGCTTTTAATAAATTGCTATCCCTGAATACACTACTACACACACTACACATCCAAGTACATATATTTCACATTTAGACTAATAATGTGCACTATCCTTACAAAAGATATTATATTATAATTATATACGATTATGAATAAATTGTTTAGACATTCATTTAAACTTGACTACGGCATTTTCTATTTATTTAGAAAAGACAAAACACAAAATAAATCACGCGCGTATCTCTTGAACATTAAGCGATACACTTTTACTTTTTTAAGTTATTTTAACTCTTAAAAAAGTAAAAACACATATACCTCTTCGATCTTTCTTTCGCTTACTCTCTCTCTCTCTCTCTCCATTTTACATTCATTTTCTTTTCTCTTTTGGTTTTATACAAAAAATTAACTCTCTTTCTTTTTTAATTACTTTTTTTTAAACACAAAATAAAATAAAAAAAACAAAAAATCATATCCGTTTGTTTTCACCACAACGACTAAAATAAATAAAATCGCTTTTCTCTAACATTATATTTTTCTCCCTCACGCCCTTGCATTATCTTTTTTTTTTCTCACACATTTACACACACATCATATTTCAGCCACTCTTACTAGTATACACTCATACACACTATCACTCATTTTTATGTACACAAAGACAGAGACACTTTTCTGTTTTTTTTTGTGTATGAGAGTGTTTTACGTAATAAGGATTACTTGTTTTATTATTTAGTCTTAACTCAGTCTGACACAAGGCCACAAGGTGCCCTTAACTTGTGTGCCAAAAGCTAATCTTAGAAAATAATACTCGCAATATTATTATTGAATAATAATAATAATAAAATAATTAACAAATAATAAAAATAATGAAAATATTAGGTTGGTGCAAAAATAATGACGTAATAATGTCGTTTTTTGACGTATTTTTTAACGTCAAAAACGACATTATTACGTCATTATTTTTGCACCAACCTAATAATACCCCACAAAATTAAGTTTTCTGTGTCTATGTGTCTGTTTGTGTGTGTGAAAGTGAGAAATAAAGAGAGGGGTGAAGGGGAGAAGGAGAAAGAAAAAGAGAAATAATATATAGATAGTACCTCGCTGTAGGTAGTGGTTAGCACGCTAGTCTCGAAACCATATTTTAGTGTGCTTTAGTGAGTTCGATCTTTACTGGGTGCCCTACTATTGCTTTCTAAACCAAGTAATTTTTTGCGTTGCACTGTTTGTTATTTTTATTTAGTTAATTATGAATTTTTCTTTCCTAATTTTCTAATAATGTTAATGTTATTAAATTAAGAATTCATATTACATGTAAATTTCATATTCGTTTATTTTTGTTTTTAACAGATTTTTTCTCACGCATTGTGACACTGTCTTTGTCATCATAGTAAATGTATATTGATTAAAGAACTTACAATCATTTTATTTTTATCTCATTCAATTCAATTAAATGTAAAGCAATTTTTTTAAATAATTCTAATAATGGACAATTATAACTTTTATTTTCAATACATATCAACGTTTTCTGACAGTCAAAATAACCGCATTTATTCATGGGTTGGGGGATTAGAGAAAAGAATGAGCAAATGCAAGCTTTTTTTTAAGTAAATAAATTTTAGGCACATGTAGTACGTGCGTGATTTTTAAATACGCGCTTGCGTGGACACACACACACACACACACACACAGAACTTTTTTCTTGTACAATTCTTTGCTTTTAGTCTCTCCGTCTCTATTTTTCTTTTTGTCTCTCTTCTCTTTCTCTCTCATACGCGCACTCGCACGCACACATATTCCTCCCTCTTCTTACACTCCGTCTTACGTGACAATTCTCTCTTTCTTTCTTTTTTTTCACTCACTGGCTTTCTCTGTTTAACTCACATTAGACAGAAAAAAGAAAGAATACATCCGAAGTTGAAGTAAATATTTTAGATAAGATAACAAGTTTGAATTCCCAACTCAATGTGTTGTTATAGGTGATTATGATTTCACTTTTAAATACTAACCCTCATTGTCTTCCTTCTCCCCACCGTCTCTCCATTTCTGAGAATTGAGGGACTGGAAACAAAAGCGAATAATGACTATTCTTTTTTATTTACTCAAAAGGACTCTCAGTCTCACTCAATATTTTAATAATAATATGATTTTATTTTTACTTTACAATACATGAAGCGTTTAGAAGAAGCGTGGCTTTCTTTCTTAAACGGCCTTTCCTTTTTTTTTCTTTTTCTATCTAGTTTCATAGCAAAATTATTTATTTACTTATCCCTTTATTTTAGTACTGATCTTTCTTCCTTCATTTCTTTCTTTCTTTTTATTTTACCCCTCTGTCTTGAGATTTAACGTTTCCATCGTTATTTTGTAGTTATGTATTTCCTTTCTTCAACACTTGAGAAAATTTAGCCTCCAAATATCCTTTCCCTTTTTTTGTAACTTATGTACCCCCCTCTCTCTCTCTATGAGAAAGTGCTGAAAAGTTCTCAGCCTTTTCTGCCCACAAAATTCTATTTGGTCAGTTGGCCAGAATTTGGGCCTCTAAGTTTCTCCTACCATCCCTATACCATAGAATATTATTTTTACTAAGATTTATAGTCCGATACTAAGCTACAATAAGTGTAGGGCACTCAGTTAGGATCGCATTTATAAGTAATAATACGCTGCTAGAGCCTAACTCGCTGACTATCACTCCAGTGAGCCGTTTGTTCTTCTTCACCTTTCGGTCTTTTACTCTTTACTTTACTAATCTTATCATATTCTGGTACAATGCAACAATTATTGAGCACCCAGGACGAACTCACTCGCTCATCTGTCAGCTAGATAAATTCGTCAGTAAATTCTTTTTTTTTTTTTTTCTCTCTGTCTCTGTCTCTGTCTCTCTCTCTCTCTCTCTCTGCGTCCTTTCTCCTTTTATCTCTTGCCTCATAATCTATTCTAAACATTTAAAAACAATTTTTTCTTGTTCTTTTTTGACGACCAGTAGTATATTCATATCAGCTTCCACGTTTTTCTTTTCTTTCTCTGTCATAACAAATAATTTGTAAATAAATCACAATTCCCCCTACATTTTATTTTTATTTCATTTACCTTTCTTTCACCTTTCAACTCTTCCAAGACACTAACTTCGGCGTTTAAACACTTATTCCTGTCAATTCTTTCAGTCCAATTCCGTCACTAAATCTCTCCCGCCCTCTCCGTCACTTTCTTCAATTTGTCGGTTTCTCTTAAAATAATTTGAGAATTAATTTCCTTTATAGAAATTCCATTTTTAATTCGAAATATTATTCTCCCCCTCCACACACACACACTTTACTTCGCTCAGTTCATTTTTCTTTCGATATCTATTGACTGAACTAAACAGTGGTTTAACATGATTTGTTTTACTTTAATCCCCAATAAATTTCATTTTCATGAAGTGCTCGATAAATAAATCTGACCTTGTGTCCAACAGATGCATTATTTAATTAATTTCTATCTCTTCTTATTTACCTGTTTTATTAATGTATCTTCCTCTTTATTGTTATTGTATTTAATTTATTAGTTACTCCGATTATCATGTTGTTTAAGGTAAGGTCAAGGTCAAGGAAACCGAAACGTATATTCAATAATAGTGCACAAAAATATTTTCGCGATCGTCAAATTCAAATATAATTTGTTAGTTATCGAATGGATTATCAACTATTTAAATTAAATAGCTTAACTCGACATAGAGACAACTTTAAATGACTTAAAGAAGATAGTAAGATTATGTTGCGCCAATATTCGAAGATTCCTGACATTTTACCTAGGTTTAACTTTAAACATCGACCACTGGAACAGATACAAAAAAAATAAACAACTATTTTCCAGTCCAGCAATCATGTCTTTTTCTAGCATTTTTGCTTTTCCAACTTCTGTTTGGTTTTTTACCCGTTTTTGATTCAGATCCTTCTGTTCGTCTTTATTTTCTTTTTAAACTGTTTTGTACACTTCTCGTTTATCTTTTCTATTTCTTTCTAACCTTCCGAAACACTTCTAATCACTTAGAGTGGGTTCTTCTCAGTACCTTACGTTAACTCTTTAACCTTCCTCAAACAGTAAACTTAAACTGTAAACAGTAAACACTTAACATTTCTTTGTCTCCCTCTCTCTTGGTTTGCATATAGTATCAACGCCAACTCCAACATTCTTCTTCTGTATATTTTACTGGTCCTATCACGTCTGTCGTTTCAATTTTATATTTTAATTTTAATAACCGAAAATGTTTTTTCAGAGATCATTATGAACGAAAAATAAATACTTTTGATGATTTCATACATCTCTCTTCTCTGGTGTCTAAAGAATATGTGAACTTTTTTCTTTTTTCTGTGCATTTCATTATCCCTTGTCTTTCTTGATTTAAACTTCACTGGTCGTTTAACCCTTTGCTTTCTCTTCTCTCCATTTCTAAGCCTTCTTTGCGTTCGTCACTTCCTCCACACAGTACATCCAGCCTTTAAGATAAATAGGAACATCTCTTTCTAAATAAAATATTTACCCTGTCAAACGTAGCACACAAGGTCTTAGTACCCGATGAGGTTCAACTTCCCAAAAATAAATGATGAAGAAATTCGGAAAAAATCTAAAGACGCGAAAAAAAAAAAAATTAGTAGGCTAAACAGTGGCACAGAACCCACTAGAGCGAGTACTACATGAAGTTCGAATTCCGAAATGAAAAATCAAATATAAGAAATAGAGAAGAAAGACCTACAAATATTACGATAGGAGTGTTGAAATTTTCTCAGCTTGACCAAATTCCATATAAAAGCCTGACCAAATTTTCGAAAATTTATTTATCAAATTTTTAAAGAATTTTTTCTTGATCGGACTGAAAACAACTTTTCAGCACACACACACATATCTTTCATTTTTTCTATTATTTTAAAGTCGACATCGTTTCTTCTTTTATCCCTCTTCTTTGTTTTCTACTTGTTTCAGTTCTTTTTCTTTCCTTTTTTTATTCACTTCGTCTCTTCTCTCATTAATCTTTCTTTATCACTACATCTTCCCTTCCATCTCTTACCCTTCCTTTACAAATTCTCTTCTCTTTCTATCAGGTTTCTATATCACTGTCTGTTCAGTGTTTGTGTGAAGTCCTCAAAAAGTGGCCTAGTCCATCTATTAATATCTTAACCTCCTTTCCTTCCTATTTAATCTGACTGCCCAGAATATGCCTATGTATGGATTGCACTTCACCCTTCTTTATTTTATACCAATAACAACCGGGTCTCCTCCCACTATCCCCACTTCGTACCTTCTCTCAACACTTCTTACTCGCATAGAAGCTTTATGTCCTATCTGTATGTATGTTAGTCTCTGTGTGCTTGTAAGCGGGGATAGAAGATTCGTTATTTTTCTCTTGCCTTATTTTTATTTTATTTTGTCTAGACGACCATCAGTTCGTTTAGACTCTTGTTTTTTTTTTTGTTTTTTTTTTTCTAGAAAAAACGCGAGCGACACGCACGCACACTCACGTGTACGCATACAACTGTTCTCTCTAAGTCACCCACTTTATCAGTCGTTTCTTAGAAACATCTCCCATTTTGAATTTACATTATCAGCAGTTCATTTTATTTTTAGCATTTTTTTCACTTCAGTTCTTTTAAGTATTATTTGCCAACCCGTCATAAAAATTTGATATATATTGCATAAATTAAACGTTTTATTTTTATTTTCTTATTTCTAAAGATTCAAGTCCAGATGATTGTCCTCTTGCCTAAGAGTCGCGTATTTTCCCACCGTCGATCGAGTTCAGTTGTTCAGTCAAAATGAAATAATTCGAGGTTTCGATGCAGCTCTTTCCACGTGTAGGATTGGCGCTATGCAATCTTGGTTCTGTTTAGCCTTGCCGCGCTACTAACTTTTTTAGTTTTAAGGCTGGTAAGCAAACGATAAAAATAAAATATGATGACTTGGGTCAAGGCTCCAAATGCAGATTTTCAAAACAATCATTTCCTCGCCCACCCTTCCTATCGACGTTGGGGCTAGCGCTAGACATTATTATTATTATTTTTTTTTTTTTTTTTTTTTTTTTTTTTTACTATATATTTAGATGCTTGTAAAATTTACTGTACTCAAGTGACTGTGTCGTTTAGGTTTAGCTCATATCTATTTTCCTCGACATAGCTCGTAATAATTTTGCATTGTTGTTCTATAATGCTAAAAATCTCTTCTCGGACAGAAATGTCAGTTCACTCTTAAGTTTTTTTTTTGGGGGGGGGGGGTTTATTACATGTTGTGGTATTGATTCTCTCACGCTTCTCCTTCATTATTATTTCTTTAATCTGCCCCTTCTTTATATTAGAAGAAAACTTATCGTTTAGTTATCAATTCTTTTTACAAAGTTATTTTTCTTAATGAATTTATTTCCTCATTTGTATTTTCTAGCATTCTTTTATCTTTAACTATTTTAATTTTTCTCTTTGATGCTTTCTCCCCTTCCTACGTTCTTTATCATTCTTTACTCTTCCTGCCGCACCTTGCTCTCCACCGAGTCACTAAAAGTTCCATTTCGCCTCAATAATTTCCTTCGCCTTTATTTCTGTTTCTTTCGCCTTAAAAATCTAATAATAAAACTATATTAACATTCTCCATTCGATATGTTAATGATGCAAGGTGTCCCAAATCTAAAGTCCGAGTTTATTCATTTTGGAACACCTTGCCTTATTCTATTTTCCTGCATTTTCTTTTCTTTTTTTTCTCGTATCCCCCTCCACACACTTTGTCTATTTTCCTTCTATATTATTCACCTTTCCAACACCCTTTCTTTTTCTACTCTCTCACTTCTACTCTTGTTATATTTTCATCTGCCCTTCCTCGTACTATCTTATACCCGTTGTCTTTCGCTGTACTTCACTTTTTCACTCCCTCGATAAGTAATTATTTTCTCTTATTCCTCTTTCTGTTCTGGCCACGTAAGTTTATTATTACGTATATTTTTCTCTTTATTCCCCGCCCTACCTCCTCTATTTAACCTTAGTTATTTCTCTATCATTTCCCTCTCTATGTAAACATCTTAATTCCTCAGACACTCTCACGTTTCATTTCAAGAAAAGTAACCCACTCCTTTTATATCACTTTCCTTTCTCTTTCGTTTTCACTCTATGTAATGTTGTATTACCTATTCTTTCCTCCTCTTTAGTTCTTTATTTTCTTGTTTACCTTCCTTTATAGTTTATTTCCTCTCCTTCGTTATCGGAATATTTTATCTCTCGCCTTTTCTGTCCACGTCATTATTATTCCTCGCCTTTTCCCTCTCTGTAAATCACATTAACAGCTCGTGTCCCTCTCTATACAAAACTTATCTTCCTCATTCTCTCGATTCCTCCCGTCTATTACTTACGTTTCTCTCTAATATTCTCCTTTTATCTCTCCTCCCTTGATATTCGCTGTAAATCCCAATCCCCCTCACTTATTTCATTTACTTTTTATAAGTCAGTGTCACCGCCCCTCTTTAACCCTCCTTCTTATTTTATTGTTAGTATCCTTCACCCTCTCAATATCAATCTTGCTTTCTCTCGCTTGTCTTTCTCTTCATGTATCAAGTTTATACATACGCTTTGAGCCTTCCTTAACCAACCTCTCCTACGCAAAGTCGACATCACTCCTACTATATCTATTTTTAACCTCCTACTTTTAACCGACTTCTAATTTGCGTTTTTGTCTCTCCAACTCTTTCTATATTTACTTTCTCCTACTCTGTCTTATATTCGCATCACCCTCTCTTTTTAATCTATTTCCTACTCTCTCTACATTAGCTGCATCTTACTCTGTATTCTCACTAACATCCCTCTCTCTATCTATTCTATTATACTTTTTAAAAAAAGAGCTTACTCCCCTTCTGCTTATATATTTGTCAACGCTTTGTCATTTCTGCACTCTCTGTTATCGCTTATACACCCTTTACCGCAGTTTTTATTCTTTCGTCATTTCACTCTTTTTTTTTTTTTTTTTTTTTTTTTCCAAATCATTTCCACCTTCCTTCTAATTTTTTAAAAATCTATTCTGGCTTCTCCTTCCCGTTATTGTCTTTTAACTTGCAGCCTTTTCTTTCTTACTCTTTTTTTTTTTTTTTTCTAAACCATACTCTCTCTAGTTTACGAAGCTTAGCTTAGTACGACACAAGGCCATGTTTAGAGATAAGGAAGACTAAATTTCGTCAAATCTACTTCGAAAATAAAATCGGCGCTCAAAGAAAAAATCATGACATTTTTCTTTAAACACCGAGTTGAAAATGACCAATTCTCGGCAAAAAACCAAACTAACTAAATAATAAATACAATTATTACTAAAAAGCTAAGCTGAATATGGCTTCAATAATGTACAACCACTGAGGATCGAACTCACAACGCTAGCAACGATCTATTGCATGACCATCTTGTTAACTATTACTCTACAGCAGGTGCCCATTTTTCTCTTACTTTTATTTTCTCCTGTTACTCCAACTACCAATTCTTTTTTCTCTTTATTCTTAGTCTTTTTCGACACTTAAAATATTGGCTTGGTTTCTTTCTTTCCTTTTAACGTTTTTCACCCTTCCATTCTTTGTCTTGTGTTTCTTAAGCTTTTCACTCTCTCAGTCTTCTTATGAGATCTTACTTTTTCACTCTCTCTAGTCGTCAGTCACAATTGCCTCACTCTCTTGATTTTTTTTTCTTCTACTGTCTTTATTTTATACCTCCTACTCACTTTATTCTCTTTATTACTTTACCTCCTATTGTCATTACCATTTGCGTCTTCTACATTCATTTCCTTTGTCATTCATCTCTTTTTCTTTTCTGTCATTACTCTCTCGTTCTGATTATTCTCTTCTCCTTCGCCTGCCTTTACTTTCTCTTTCCCCCCTTCTCCTACTTGCAATAAGCATCGACTTTTTCCTCTCAGAACAGTTATTTTCCATTCCAACAGCAAGCACTAAACTTTCCACTCTCTCTTGAACTCCAACCCCACTCAAGCTTTTCAAATTCTGCCTGTCACCCTCTTCTCACTTTATATCTCCTACCTTCTGCATTCCCTGTACTTTTCCACTTCTTTAGTCTTTATTTAACCTTCTCCCCCCCCCCGCCTAGTGTTTTGCTATACAGCTCTCTCTACTACACTGCTTTTCTCTTTGTCTCAACTTAAAATATGTTTGCTTTTCTCTCTACCTTTTTTTTAGTCTTTCTTTTGAGCTTGCTTAAGCAATACATTTTTTTTACCTCGACTTATATTGTAATACGACTTATTTCAACTTTCAACGGCATTAGTTACCACGTAGCTACTGAAAGCTAGTATATGAAATAAAATCACAAATCCAGAAAAATCGGTCATGACAAACTCAACCGAGACCATCAGGGGTTGGGTCACGTAATCATTTTATATTTATTTTAACAATAACTTTACGTAGCTTTTTTTTTTTTTCTTTCTTTTTTTAATTATTATTTTTTAAAATAACATACTAGGAATTAGTTTCCTTTGGTAAATAGACAGTTGGTATTATTATTGAAAAGGGGGGGGAACTAGGAACACAAGTTTTTCAGAATATGAAATTAGGTAAAAAAATGTCCTATCTTTGTTCTTTATGCTTTAAGCTTTTCAACCTCTTTCAATTTGTTCACCACCACTTAGCCTCCACCCATTTTTACAAAGCCTTTTCTACTTGCTTTTCTTTTCTCTTCATTCTTTTTACACCACCCCAACCCTCCGCATTTTTTTTTTTTTTTTTTTTTTTTTTTTTTGAATTGATTACCGCCCTTTTATTTCTAAATTTTATGCTTGTTCCACCCGCGCTACTTTTCGATTTGTCAACCACGCACTCCGCTTCTTAGACGTCCTGAAAAAAAATAAAACCAAATCCACCCAAGCCTCTTCTCAGTCCACCCCAATCCCTACTTCTGGACGTGTCACCCAAGTCCATAACGATTACCACCTCTCATTTCTCTACTACTGGTTTCCCTCCTTTTTCAACTTTCCTTTACTTCTCCCATTGGGCTTTGCCGCCTTAGTTTCCTTTTCAGTTGAAAACAAGAAACACTATGTTTGATTAATTTTAAAACTTTTTCGCCATCTTTTGCTGTCATTATAATTTCTTTTTTACTTTTTGTGTGATTTTTCTTGCTGCTAATTCTTTATCTTTCTTTCCATACTTATTACAACTTTGTTTCTCTCTCTCTCTCTTTAGTTTTATTTCTCTTAGTTTTCTCATTTTTTTCACTTATTTCAATTTTTCTGCAATTAATTGATTTTCTTTCTTCCTTGGTTTAATTCGCGATTTTCGGTACTAAATTTTCGTTTTTCTTGCTTTAATTTATTTTTTTATTAAACTTTAACTTGGCTATCTTTTTAATTCACTTCTTTCATTTTCATTTTTTTTTTATTTTAGCGTTTTTTTATGCTTAATTTTATTTTTAGTTAGTATTTCTTTCTTATTAGTACACGGTACACACTGATGTTTTCTTTCATTATTAATTACTTTCTCTTAGTTTTCATTTTAATTTTCTCTATTATATTTTATTTTTTTACCACGCTGTTCCTAGTTTTTCCTTTCTCGTTTCCGTCTTTGTTTTTAGAATTCTTTCTCATTTTCTTTTTTCTTATTCCACCTTAAATTTCTTAATTTCATTATTTCTTTTTTCTCTCTTTGTTTTGCTCCTCAACCCTTTATTTTGCCGTAAGCGTTTTTTACTGTCCATTGTACACATTTTTCTTTTGTTTTGATTTTTCCTCATCATTTTCTTTCTTTCTTTACTGGAATTATATTTAAAATTTACTTCATACAGAACAAAACAAATTTTTAGATAATCTTCAACCGAACATGTCTGTCAGTCTTCTTTTATGAAAAATTAACTAACACTTTAAACAGGTAATACACTATGATCTGCGGTTCTAAGATTCAAACAAAACCAGTTTCTGTTTATAACTAAAAATGAGTTGCCATCTGTGTCATAATTTTTTATTTTCTACTTCATGTGAAATTACGTAAAAATCAATTTAGGTAAGAAGAGTAGCCAAAGAGATTTTATTGGTGGGTTTAAATTACACCTCAGCTCAGATTGTACAGGGTCTTTTACTCTTCTAGTCTTTTACGTCATCTCTGGGGTTACTTAAGAACACCTATCTCTCCAATTATCATAAAACAGGTAAATTATTCCTGTAAACGGAGAGGTGGATTCATGCTTATGACATACACACACACACACACACACACACACACACACACACACACACACACACACTTGATAAATTTTGATTTGGATGGATTGTACACTTAACACTATCTTTTGAAAAATACAATAAAAAATCAGATTTATTGGTTGAATTTAAAACTTGTTTAAAAATGAATTCTTATTGCCTATCGATGCGTGTGTTTTATTCTTTGAATATATAACTAGGTATTACCGTATTGAGATGTTTATAAACTGACCAAGAAGGGATTCCCCCAAAATGCTGATGTTCGGGTATTCAGCCAGGTTTAAAAAATTTTCGATACCACTTTTCACACGCTCCTGCGCGCACGCACACACACACGCACACAGCGTAGCTTAGATGTGGCACAAAGCCGAAAGTAGGGAGGTACCCAGTGAAGATATGATCACACACACATATGTGTGCTGGGCATTTGACTGTTGAAATGTTCATTTTACAATACAATGTACATCCATGTGACCCATGGTTGATTTGTCAGGAAGGTGACTTCTTGATGTTATCAGTCTGCGGAGGGGATCTCATTATGTGGCACATCTAGAAAGTGACTCAAAAAAAACCATAACGCTGGTTGCACAAAGCCTTTTGAATGAAATTGGGTAGACAGAACTGTTTGGAAGCCATGGATGGTTGTACTAACTCTATGTATCTATCATATATATATGTGTATGTATTTTAGGAATCAATTTTTCATTTATTAATCAAACATATTTTTATTTTATTTGTTTAAATGTTATTTTTAGTGGATATTTGAGTAGATATTCTGTTTATTTATTAAACACTATATTTATTTATTTTGATCTACTCTATTTCTACACTATATTTATTTATTTTTTTTTCCCCATCTAAATAATCAAGAAAATCATTTTAGAAAAATATGCACTCTCCAGAAGGATTTGACCCCTGCGTTCCCCTAGGGTAAACCATCATTAGATTTGATGTGCTTTATTTAACCTCTAAGTTACAGAGAACCTAATGGTCAAGCAAAGCTTAAATTGTGCATTTGAACACAAACCTTTCCAATTCTTGCTCAGTTTTGTAAACAACAGCAATTTTAGGAATGGATTTTCTCATTTATTAATCCAACATATTTTTATTTTATTTGTTTAAACATACTGATATTTCCTAAGGGAATACAGGCTTGAATCCTACCGGAGAGCACATATTTTTCTAATAAGATTTCTTGAATATTCAGGTCGGTAGATGGAAATAAATAAATATACTGTTTAAGTTTAATAAATAAACAGAGCATCTACTCAAGTTGATAGCCTGACCCAGTAATTACGTGAGTTTTGATCTGCAATTTCAATAACATTCATTATAAGTGATTCATGGAGAAGCATTCAGTTAAGTACATTGACAAAGTAGGAATTTATATTGAAAATATTTGTTGTCTAAAATAAATGCATTTCTTATCATTAGGCTATATACTTGTTCAACACCCCCAATATATATATATATATATAAAGTTGTAGTCTCTGTCTGTTTGTTTGTTATCGAATGCCTCCTAAGGTTTTGGAGATAGACCCGCATAACCATATATATTCTGAAACTATATTACCCAGGGTGCTTGGATAAGTATATTTCATTTTTGTCAAAGAGAGTCTCCTGACCTCCGAAAAGTTTTTCCCCTTTGATATAAGTTAAATTTAAATTTGAACAAGGGAATGACTTCTAGGTTACTTGGATAAGTATATTTTATTTTGATCAAAGGGGGTCTCGGGGGGCACGAAGCCCCCCACTGAAATTTTTTTTTCCCTTTGATTTAGATTAAATTTAAATTTGAACAAGGAATGACTCCTATCCAAAATATAGAAAGAGAAAACCAGAAGATGGAGGTCATATTGGCAAGATGATTGAGTAATATTGAAATGAATCATTTTTCTCCACAAATTATAACAATGATTTAAAATCAATCATCATTTTCTTACAAAAAAAAAATGTGTGGCATGCAGCAAGGCACAAGTAATTCGGTTAGTGTGTATATATATATATATATATATATATATATATATATATATATATATATATATATATATTTGGGATCACTAGACTCTGCAGAGTCTTCTGACTTGGTTGGTCTTTTAATATTGTACAACCTAACGGCACACCGCGAGATTGATATCCAGGACATCGGACTGTATAGAGATGACGGGCTCATGGTGGTGAGGAGTTCCACTAGCTTTAAGATAGAGAAGATCCGTAAAATTATGTTTAGTGAATTTAAAAATCTAAACTTAAAGATAACCGTCTCTTCTAAATTGAAAAAGGTAAACTTCCTCGACGTAACCCTAGACTTACCGAGCAACACGTACCGACCTTATAGAAAACCAAATGCTAACCCCTTATATGTACACCCGAAATCAAACCACCCTCCATCCACAATTAAACATATACCCTCATCAATAGAAAATAGAATTAGCAGTAACTCCGCTAACAAAGAAATATTCCACCAACATAACAACTTCTATAACACTGCCCTAAAAAGTAGTGATTATAAAAATGCTAACATTAAATATAGGGACAATTGCAATAACCAAAAGAAAAAAAACAGGAAAAGAAACATCATTTGGTATACACCTCCGTTCAACCAAATGGTTAGTATTAAACTAGGACAGAAGTTCTTAGCTCTAATCGATAAACACTTCCCCACCAAAAGTAGGCTTAGTAATATATTCAATAAGAACACACTAAAATTGAGTTACAGCTGCACTGAAAATCTAGAAGATATAATAAGAAGACACAATAATAAAATCCTGAACAAACCCCCTTACCTGAATAGTTTAAATAACTCTACACTTAAATCAGATAATGATAGGGCAAAATTATGCGATTGTAGAAACCTGGTAGACTGCCCATTAGAAAATAAGTGCTGCATCAAATCTGTGGTATACCAATGCACTATATCATCCACGGAGAACCCTAACAATAATATGATATACATTGGGTCCACGAAAAATACCTTTAAAACCAGATGGAGGCAGCATAAATGCTCCTTCAACAACATAAACTTAAGACATCAGACCTCTCTATCTAAATATTTTTGGCACCTGAAAGAAAAAAATAGGACACCTAAAGTAAAATGGAAAATCATTAACAGGACTAGAACTTGCAAAACTTGGGATGACCCATGCCCTTTGTGCCTCCATGAGAAACTACACATTATTAAGCTTCTAAACAATAAAAACCTATTAAATAACAGGCAAGAATTAACAGTTTTCTGCCGACACAACCGAACTTACGCTCTGAATAACTAGCTAAAAACACGCATACAATAAAATAAATTTTAAAATCCATAGCCCATATACATAGTTTTAATACCCTACAAAAACTGATAACCCTTTATTAAGTCGTCAAATAACAAACGTTACAGCTTTTTTATATACACAAATCCCTTTCATAAAGAGATATAATAAAAGAATAAAATAAAAATAAATAAATAAATCTCCGTAGACGCTCAAGCCAGACTATGCGAAAACTTTCCCTGTCGTAAATTTAGCCACCCCCACCTTACCCTGACCCGGCATCTATGAAAATAACTCTATATACTGATACAAATTATTAACACCCCTCCCCTGCCGATTCTAAACAATCCGCCCTTGATGTTACCATGGAAATTTTTGATTTCAATTCTGACCATACTATTAAAACTCGTAAATTTCAGAAATAAGTCATTCCCCAAAAAAATTTCGCTTGAAGATTGAACAGAGCCTACTTTAACTCAAGTTAATTCAAATATTATTTTGAAGTTTTCGGCTCTTGTTTTGAAACATGAGACCTCTTATGTAGCGAGTTGGAATCATATTTTTAAATAAATAATTATATATATATATATATATATATATATATATATATATATATATATATATATATATATATATATATTACACCATTAGAGAAGCAGCTATTTTATTGTTGCCATTATTTATTCTCATGAAATACAAATTACATAATAGAAATATCAATTTGGTTTCATCATTTTTTTGCATTTATTTTTGAGTGGATATTCCATCTGAGTATATCTTTTGAAATATTTATTTTCAAATATTGCTATATTCTCAGAAAATACGCATATCCAAATGTTTGAAGAAGTTGTGTGAATCAATTGTAAATTATTTTTCTCTTTTTGTTTTATGGGAGACAATAAAAAAAATGGACAATATATTTGCAGTAAAAGACAAATGTAAGTAAACCCACAAGATCTCCATTCTTTTATAGCTGATAAATTACAGATATTGTCTGAAATTAAAACATTGTCATTATTTGATTAATTATTTAGACTAATATCCTCATCTTTGTTATTAATATAACATTTCTGCCAATGTGTTCTTCAAACCTCTACATTCTTTCCCCAATTTAAAAATATAAATTTGCTACACCCTTAATTATCATAGACTAAATTGTCAAAATGTTGTCTTATCTTGTCATTAAGTTCAAAGGTCCAAACCTCCTGCATCAAAAATTTTCAAAATCAGTTTGGATTCCACCATCAATGATTTTTTTTTTTTTTTTTCTGCACTACACATTTATTTTTTATTCAAGTGTAGACTTGGCTAGACTTAAGATCACCTGGCAAAAAATTAACATTTCTCTATTATTGCAGGATATTACGTCATTCACGTTTAGTTAATGTAAACAAACTGCAAATTTTTTTTTTTTTATTGAATTCAGTAAAGCTACACTGGGTGTGGTAGAATTAGAAAACAGAAGCATTTTTGTGGAACGAGACCAACAGAAGAGTAATGAGGAAGACAGCAGATAACGATTGACATTGCATTTAAATTTTTGAAGATCAAATGTCTGGAAAGCAAGAAGCCAAAAGAGTGTTCCACAAGTGAGAAGTATGAGAAAAGAAACTGTCAGCATAGGATTACAGTTACTTCTAGCCAATTCAACTGTAAACCAATTGGACCTTATTGCTAATCTAGTACTGTGCAGTCTAGGTACCATAGTGAAGAACTCATCTGAATAATTACCATGAAAGTATTTATAGAAAAGGCAAAGGGAGGCAACTTTACAGTGGTGTGAAAGTGACTGAAGCAGATCATGATCAATAATATTGTTGATTTGTTTTTAGATTTTATCAGGACTCTCTAAATATAAAGCAGTAGCACCAGACCATATGTGACAGTAATATTCAAAGAATGGACAAATGGTAGACTTATAGATATATCAGATAGATTCAGGAGAGAAAAATTGTCTAGTATGACATAGTTAACTTTCTTGGCAGCAGATCTAGAAATGGATTCAATATAGGCTTTCCACTTCATATCAGCTGACTGAGAAGGTACAACAAAACACTTTCCTGGAGGTTAGCATCAGCCATACTGATGGAAGGCAGAAAGGTGTCTCTTAGATGATTAATTGAGAAAAGTTTTGTTTTGGAGGCTTTTAAATTAACAATCCATTCTTTGCCCCAGTTAACAACAGACTAGGTTTTTTTGAGATCAGCTGCCAATTTGACCGTATCAATCTGATCAAACTTACTATTGATAGTAAATGATTGTGTCATCAGCATAGATACCAAGTTGAGAGCTGTTGCCATCTGGATTGTTATTTATGAAAATTAAGAAGAAAGTAGGACCAAAGATAGAGTCCTGGGAAGCACCTGCATTAGTATGAAAGGATCTAGAAGAGTGTCCATTCAGCATAACTTTCATTTTGTGATTAGATAAGAAAGACTGAATCAGTTCAAAAATTCGTCTGGAGATGACATAACCTTTCAACTTGTGAAGAAGACAGATATGCCTAACCTTGTTGCTATGCTTTCAAGATATCCAAAGCAACAACCCGAGCTTTATCATTCTTATCTAGAGCTTGATAGACTCTTTCCACATAATTGTTAATACATCAGCAGTTGACCTAGAGAAATGAAAGCTATATTGCTTGTCTGAAAAAAGGCTCTGATTGATTAGCAATATTATATCATCCTCAAGTTTAAAACAATATAACATAGAGCTTTGGCTATTTGGGAAGCTGTGAAGTTATTCTAAAGAATAGATTTATTAATTTTTTTTTACATTAAAAATAGACAAAAATGATCACTTTCTGCCATTCAAACATCTCAAATAGTCACATTACATGAAGAGGGATACTCAAAGTGTGGAATCTCAGTCCAAATAGGTTGTAGCAAAACAGTAGTTCACAATACTATCACCAAGTACAAAGCTGATGCCTCTTATTCTAACTGAAGAAAAACAAACTCTACAGACAATTGTATCATCAAATCCATTGTTTCATGATCTCCAACAAATTCATGCTCCCAAAAAATCAAGCTGAACTGCATTTCAGAGTTACAGATGTTAGTCATAAGACTGTTTCTTGTTGCTTGGTCAATGACTTTCAACTAATGTCCAGAGGTAAAACAACCAAAACATTGTGATAATAACAACAAAGATAAGGACATTAGTCTGACTGTAAATAATGTAAATAATGCATGTGCATTACTAAAGCAATCAAGTATAAGAATTTATTTCTTTATATTCAAAAGACCGTATGCACGTCAACACATCTTAAATATTAAAAAAAGAAAATTATTGATCACTTTATGAACTTTTTCAATAAGATATCTACACATTTACAAGTTTTAGATCCAAGATATCAATACACTGGGCAGTAAATTGAGCACAAATTAAGAAATCAATACAATTTGATCATCAAACTGGCAGGTCTTTTTGGGCAAATCAATATTCAGTCAATAATCTATCAATCTAGATTTATACCTTCTCATGGCAAAATGCCCTGCATCAACAGAAGAACACTTTTTGGTTAGATGTGTTTATTACTTACAGAATAATGAAAAAAAAAACTCTTATTATATCTGTCAACGTGACCTTGTGTATTGCTGAAGAGAAAAATAAAGGTCACTGCTTAGTTATTGGCTTACAGCAAAGAACCTTTTTCAAAATAATGTTTACTTTGTAATGTCATGTTAACAACTGATAGGAATATGAGACTAAATTTTTCATACATGAAAAACTTGGATGTTATCCAAATTGATGGTATATGGTTTTGAGCCTTTCTTCAAACATTTGATCCTCTTGCAAAGTTATGAGGCTTTCTTCTTGTAAATTAGGCATTTATATAACTTCTTATTATTTAGTTGCTTTGTCTGTGTATATCCTAAATTCAGCTGTGTTCACTTAAAGTTGATGCACCTACTGAAATCCTGTAATCAATGTTCAAACACAAGTGTCAGCAGTAACACTTTATTCCTATATAACAAATTGTGTATACACTCTCAATTTTTCCAAAAAGTAAGGGTTGGGGACTTTTGCACACACTAATCCACATATTCTATGTGGATTAGTACTTTCGTTTTTTTGTTTTGAACATAACATTTCAGCTGGTCTATTCTCTATTGTTCCTCAGGTGTATTTGATATTCATTAGGTGCTGCACTTACCAGAGGAAGGATGGAGAATAAACCAGTCAGAAAATGTATTCATGGGGGGGAAAAAAGATAAAGATGATGATTCAAGGAATAATAATCGCATGCTGTCTCAGAATTTAAACAACCACTGATACAACTATTTATTTCACTTAAAAGTGAATACAAAAATGTTTGGCTTCTTGACCTTATGGAAAAAGTGTAGACTCTTACCAAAGATCTGCTTTACTTTCTTGATTTTTTTATTTGCTTACATTTTTTTTCATTTCCATCAAATGCAGGTGACAAGCATGGGAGTATGTTAAGGTTTCTTTTATTAAAATGTGTCTTGGAAAACCATCTACTGCCACATAATACTATCTATCTTACTCCATCCATGTTTACTTATCTAAATTTAGTTTGTTTTCCAGTTAGCACCAAGCTCACTGCTACATTCTGTGAAATACAGCAATTTCACTTTAAACCACTTTTTAATGATCTGGAGTGAATCAAATACAGACAAGGATAATAAAAAGACTGTGATAGATACATAGATAATAAGAGACTGAGATAGATAATGAAGATAGATATATATAGATAATGAAGAAATTTGAATATCTATCAATAAACATGAAGAGACTGGCATGGATAGACATGAACAAACTGAGATAGATAGAATGGTAGGAACAGACTGAGATAGATAGAATGGTAGGAACAGACTGAGATAGATAGAATGGTAGGAACAGACTGAGATAGATACATATGAACAGACAAAGAGTGAAATAGGTAAACAAATGAAAATAACATTATTTACATTATTCGGACTATTGTCCTCATCTTTGTCACCATATTTATTATAACATTTTGGCCATTGTATACTCCGGCCTTCTTCAGGTGGTTAGAATGTCGAACTTAACCCTTTATTTCGCTCACTGGGGTTGACTGTTCTAGTTCCACGTGCCAAGAACACATGGCACAGTGGATAAAGGCGTTGGTTAGATCCAGTGACAGGACCCAAAGAGTGTGAGTTCAATACCCCATTAAGGCAGTGGAGAACTTTCAGAGGCAAATTAACAGGAGATAACTGATAACTGACATCCATTAAACATGGCACATGGAACTAGAACAGTCTACCCCATTGAGCAAAATAATGGGTTAAGTTCGACATTCCAACCACCTGAAGAAGGCCGGAGTGTACAATGGCAAAACTGTTGTAATAAATATGGCGACAAAGATGAGGACAATAGTCGGAATAATGTAAATAATGTACATAATACCTCATCTCAGAAATATAGACTGAAAATGAAAATAAACCAAGAATATTAAAAAATATATATATATATAAATAACTTGAAATATGTAGATATTAAAACAGATAACTGAAAATAAACATAGACAATAAGATATGTAGATTGGAGATAGATTAATAAAGATATACACAAAGAATACATCATTCAAGAGAGGCTAGAATCTGTAGTTAATAATTTGTATGTATATTGTTTTTCTTGTGAATTATCAATGGAAAATGCATATGTCAAAAACAGGTATGTAAATGGAACATCTGCTTTTATGATTATACATACCAGGTGTAACAGCATAATTGTTCATCCAACAAAATGTTTAATATCCAAAAAAACAATAAAACAATTGTTTCTTTTTTCCAGATTTTCAGACAAGACATTTAGCTATTTTGAAACCATTTATCATAAGAATCACTGAAAAACCATTTGAGTTATTCAGTTAGAAAGAGAACAAGTTAAAATCACTTTGTGTCAGCCCACTGTCTTTCTCAATTTAGCAATGGTGAGAGGAAAAATCATTCAGGCCTTTAGTAATGGTACCAACATTCATACTCTGGCTTCCATCTTCAAAATCCATTCAAGAACCATCAAGAGAACAGTAAATAAGTTCAAAAAAGAGGGAACAGTAGAGAGGAAAACTGAATCAGGAGGTCAGAACAGCAAGAGGGATCATCATTTTAACTTAGTGCTAAAGAGGTCAATTAGAAAAGATCCAACTCAATCCATAGGATGTTTGGCACATAAGAGAGGAGCTTCAGCTATGACAGTCCAAAGAGCAGTGAAAAAAGACTTGAAATGAAATCGTACATGAAACCTGTGAGGCACCTTGTTACTCCAGTACCAAAAGTTAGAAGGTTAGAGAGGGTGAAGATCATCTTAAATAATTTGGAAAATGATTCTAGAATGATATATATTTGAACTTTATTTCAATCCTTCATAAGCTTCTGATCTTTAGATATGATTAATTAATGATGAACATGTCATTTTTGTTTATGATCAATTTCATCATGATTCTTCTGTTAAGTGTGGTAAGTAATTATACATTCTTATTGCTCAGAATAGAGTACAATGGTGGTATAAAAACCTCACAAAATTCCAGTAAGATATCTTTAATCATTTCTAAGATACAATGGCTCAAACCATAATCTAACAATTGGACAATTTTGATTTTACATCTGGTATATGAATATAGGTACATTTCTGTGTATGTGGGTGTATAGTCTAATACAGGATTACTGCAGTTGGTACCCAATAAAGATCACACTCACTACACTAATAAACTGGCTTTTGATATAAGATTGTAAGCATTCTAATTAGTAATAAGGTTAGTGTTTAACAATCAAAGATGAGAACACTGATTCTAATAAGTCAAAGTATATTAGTAATTTCTCATCTCAGTAATCTAAACAAAGTTATCAATATCAGAACAAACTCACCATAATGACCAAGATTTGACATTGGATTTAAAAGGTTCTAAAAATACAGATATCCTTTGAGATGGTTAAATAGTGGATATAAGCACTGGTTAATCAAGTGGTGCTGTCATCTAGTGGTTGTGAGTTCAATCCCTGGACCAAGTAGTGAAACAGTATACTCTGGTATTGGAATGAACAAAAACCAGCATCACAAGAACAAAAATAGCACAATAATTAATATATAAATATATCACATAGCCAAAAATGGCTAGAGGGTACTTGACAGATATGTTATGTCTATAATAACATCTATAACATAAGAACAATATTCACATTATTTACATGCAGACTATTGTCCTCATCTTTGCTGTTATTATCACAACATTTTGGCCATGTACCCTCCAGACTTTATCAGGTGTAGATTGATCAAGGTAACCTACAGGGAATTCTGAACTGAACCCTTTGTTTAATCTATGGGGTAGATTAAATAAAAAAAAATTATTTTAGAAAGTAAATTATTATTAAATATTAAAAATATGAATTATTTAAATAAATAAAATAAATTAATTCCATTGTCCATGTTTGGGAGTATATCATCTAGATCTTATTTTAGTACTACTTAGTTATTGCTTGCCCTGTTTCAACTAAATCCAAGTATACACTGCCTGGCACAGGGATTGAACTCACAATTATATCACCAAATTCATGAACCAAAGCTTTAATCTACGAGGCTATTGTCCAGTCAGACAATTCTATACAGAGAATAAGCCTAATCTGCCAGCTAATGAGTGCTGCTGCTTGTCATGCTTGGCCACACTCACTGAAGCTTTCTCTTTTGTTACTGCTGCTGTTGAAGACCTGCTGTCATTTGTCTTTCTTTCTTTATTAACAGCTCCCATACTGCATTTATTTCTATGCTAGTCCTACTAAGGAGGTCCCCATATGCAATGATTCTTTCAGATGTCTAACTCTTCAATGTTTTTCCTTGTCCAGTATTTTCATTTGATTCCACAATGGCTGATGTCTAGCTAGAATTGTCTGTAATAATTAGTAATATCAAAAGCCCATGTGAGGCACTGTATCCAGTGTTATGGTGTTAACAGTGGCACCTAGGTGGGTTTTCTGCTCCCATATCTTATGGATGCTAAAGAACATAGAACTAATCTACTGGATATGTGTGTAGTATCTTCTGCATTGAATGTGGATATGATTTGAGCCAGGAAGATTTGTCTGTTATTACAGACAGTTCTAGCTAGATGCTTCTGGTCATGAAACATTAAGTATCTATGCTTGGCTACTGAACTTTCCTTAAGGTATTCCCAGTACACATGTGACACTGTAGATTGATAGATGTCAAATGTCTCCACAATTTTAAAAATTAAATGTCTCAACCATCAGGCAGCTATTATCACGCCCTGTTTGAACTCTAATAATTAATATCACTTTGCCATTTACTGCCAGCCCAGTATTCACACTGGCTCACCAGATGTCAGAGGATAACTGATGTTGATTTGGACATTTTCAAGATATAGTGGCACCACCTACTATTACCTTTACATACTGCTTTCTCATGACTTTTAATATATCAGAATGTATGAATACACATTGTATTTTAAATATGAGAATATGGCAACAATAAATATAAGTGGGTGTTGAAAAGTTCTTGACCTGATCCACTTCCGAAAATCAGACCAAGTGACTAAATATCAAATATTTCTGGAATCTCTTCTTGGCCAGCACTTTACAGCACCTCTTTGTATATTTAGAAAGAACCTATAAATTATAATTGTTACACATTATAATGATATATTTTTTCATACATTCATCTACACACAAAGAAGTTAATCTGTCCTGGGTATGATGATAAACTACATCCGCATCCTGGGTAAAATGATAAACTACATCTGACAGCAAGGCCTCTGATCAAGAAGTTTTGAGGAGCGTGGAATTACCTCTTAATTGCTAGTGTTCCCAGGTCCACTCTGACCCAAAGTGATAGGACCTGTTAGGGTCCCAGCTATGAGCAAATAGTTAACCCACAAACCCGTCCACATTCTGGGTAAGATGATAAACTACATCCAGTATCCTGGGTAAGACGATAAACTACATCTGCGTCCTGGGTAAGACGATAAACTATGTTGATAGTAAGGCCTCTGAGCATCCTGGGTACAACGATAAACTACATCTGCATCCTGTGTAAGACGATAAGCTACATCTGCTTCTTGGGTAAGACAATAAACTACATCCAACAGTAAGGCCTCTGATCAGGAGGTTTTGAGGAGTGTGGAACCACCTCTTAATTTCTGCTGCTCCCAGGTCCACCCTAACCTGGGATGGTAGCACCTGTTAGGATCCCAGCTATGGGCAAATAGTTGCCCCCCACAAACTGGGGTAAAAACTCTATGAAAGTGTAAAAATAGGTTTTAATACCAGCAATACTTTTTAGTAAAAAAGTATTACTGGTAATGAATTTTTGAAGGAAAAAATTATTACCAGCAATACATTTTTTTTTTTTAAATATTACAAGCAATACTTTTTTGGGAAAAAATATTACCAGAAATACATTTTTGGAAAAAAATGCACCTGTTAGTGTCCCAGCTATGAGCAAATAGTTAACCCCCAAATTGGAGTCAAAACATCATGAAAGCGTAAAAAATAAGTTTTAATACGAGCAATAAATTTTTGAAGAAAAATTATTACCAACAATATTGCCAGTAATACATTTTTGAAGAAAAAATATTAGCAGCAATACATTTTTGAAGGCAAAAAATATTAGCAGTAATACATTTTTGAAGGCAAAAAATATTAGCAGCAATACATTTTTGAAGGCAAAAAATATTAGCAGCAATACATTTTTGAAGGCAAAAAATATTAGCAGCAATACATTTTTGAAGGCAAAAAATATTACCAGTAATACATTTTTGAAGGCAAAAAATATTAGCAGCAATACATTTTTGAAGGCAAAAAATATTAGCAGCAATACATTTTTGAAGGCAAAAAATATTACCAGTAATACATTTTTGAAGGCAAAAAATATTAGCAGCAATACATTTTTGAAGAAAAAATATTAGCAGCAATACATTTTTGAAGGCAAAAAATATTAGCAGTAATACATTTTTGAAGGCAAAAAATATTAGCAGCAATATATTTTTGAAGGCAAAAAATATTAGCAGCAATACATTTTTGAAGGCAAAAAATATTACCAGTAATACATTTTTGAAGGCAAAAAATATTAGCAGCAATACATTTTTGAAGGCAAAAAATATTAGCAGCAATACATTTTTGAAGGCAAAAAATATTAGCAGCAATACATTTTTGAAGGCAAAAAATATTAGCAGTAATACATTTTTGAAGGCAAAAAATATTACCAGCAATACATTTTTGAAGAAAAAATATTAGCAGCAATACATTTTTGAAGGCAAAAAATATTACCAGTAATACATTTTTGAAGGCAAAAAATATTAGCAGCAATACATTTTTGAAGGCAAAAAATATTAGCAGCAATACATTTTTGAAGGCAAAAAATATTAGCAGCAATACATTTTTGAAGGCAAAAAATATTAGCAGCAATACATTTTTGAAGGCAAAAAATATTAGCAGTAATACATTTTTGAAGGCAAAAAATATTAGCAGCAATACATTTTTGAAGGCAAAAAATATTAGCAGCAATACATTCTTGAAGGCAAAAAATATTACCAGTAATACATTTTTGAAGGCAAAAAATATTAGCAGCAATACATTTTTGAAGGCAAAAAATATTAGCAGCAATACATTTTTGAAGGCAAAAAATATTACCAGTAATACATTTTTGAAGGCAAAAAATATTAGCAGCAATACATTTTTGAAGGCAAAAAATATTAGCAGCAATACATTTTTGAAGGCAAAAAATATTACCAGTAATACATTTTTGAAGGCAAAAAATATTACCAGCAATACATTTTTGAAGAAAAAATATTAGCAGCAATACATTTTTGAAGGCAAAAAATATTAGCAGTAATACATTTTTGAAGGCAAAAAATATTAGCAGCAATACATTTTTGAAGGCAAAAAATATTAGCAGCAATACATTTTTGAAGGCAAAAAATATTAGCAGCAATACATTTTTGAAGGCAAAAAATATTACCAGTAATACATTTTTGAAGGCAAAAAATATTAGCAGCAATACATTTTTGAAGGCAAAAAATATTAGCAGCAATACATTTTTGAAGGCAAAAAATATTAGCAGCAATACATTTTTGAAGGCAAAAAATATTACCAGTAATACATTTTTGAAGGCAAAAAATATTAGCAGTAATACATTTTTGAAGGCAAAAAATATTAGCAGCAATACATTTTTGAAGGCAAAAAATATTAGCAGCAATACATTTTTGAAGGCAAAAAATATTAGCAGCAATACATTTTTGAAGGCAAAAAATATTAGCAGCAATACATTTTTGAAGGCAAAAAATATTACCAGTAATGCATTTTTGAAGGCAAAAAATATTACCAGTAATACATTTTTGAAGGCAAAAAATATTAGCAGCAATACATTTTTGAAGGCAAAAAATATTAGCAGCAATACATTTTTGAAGGCAAAAAATATTAGCAGTAATACATTTTTGAAGGCAAAAAATATTAGCAGCAATACATTTTTGAAGGCAAAAAATATTACCAGTAATACATTTTTGAAGGCAAAAAATATTAGCAGCAATACATTTTTGAAGGCAAAAAATATTAGCAGTAATACATTTTTGAAGGCAAAAAATATTAGCAGCAATACATTTTTGAAGGCAAAAAATATTAGCAGCAATACATTCTTGAAGGCAAAAAATATTACCAGTAATACATTTTTGAAGGCAAAAAATATTAGCAGCAATACATTTTTGAAGGCAAAAAATATTAGCAGCAATACATTTTTGAAGGCAAAAAATATTAGCAGTAATACATTTCTGAGGAAAAATATTACCAGTAATACATTTTTGAAGGAAAAAAATATTAGCAGCAATACATTTTTGAAGGCAAAAAATATTAGCAGTAATACATTTCTGAGGAAAAATATTACCAGTAATACATTTTTGAAGGAAAAAAATATTGCCAGCAATATATTTTTGGAAAAATTATTCCCAGCAATAAAAATCATGTTGGCATTAAATAACCGATTAAGGTTGATATGCTGTAAAACAAACCAAACCAAACTGCACTAGACTGTAGGCACTGCTATGGCTCATCTGAAAACTTCCAGAGTTTTGCAACATTGCTTCTTTTGTCAGTTGTAATATGAACATCAGCATGTTTGGCCTTGTTCTCATTCACAGCAGCAGTTGAACTGCCATAGTTTGCCTGTTGCTTCCTTCTTTTTCTTTAGGATTAATTCTAGTGACCCATCTTGTTACTTTGTTTACATGAAGTGCTACCTTTTCATAAATATTCACTAAACTCCAGTAAATGTTTGCAGCATTTTCTCTTTCCAAAAACAGAAATTCTATGATTGCTCTTTACCTTCTACAAGTGTCCAGAGGGGTAGAAATTTAAAAAAAAAGTTTTGATGATTATGAGTAGAAAAAGGTTACTTCACAAATTTTTCTACTGGGCTTTTAAGTAATTTACATTTATAACTAAAAAAAAGAACAAAGTAAATTCTGACTAACATTTTTTTAAAGTTAGAAGAATCATAACTTTTTAATCAACCCACATATATTATTGTCTTACATAATACATATAAGATAGTTGCATAATAATATCATTACAAATACTTGAATGAATATGGGTCGCAACACAATAATACTGCTTTTGTTTTGTTTTTTATTTCTTATGTTGTTGATAAATCCCCTGGAATATTTTCACTTGTTATTTAATAAAGATTATCCTTTAATCCATACAAATGGTTTCCCCTCTCACCCTAGGATTAACAAGTACTGTCTAAACAGATAAACACGGATCAATTTCTCTCTGGCTATTTACTCTCTGGATAATTACAGGATTAGGTTCAAGTTTTTATTCTTTAGATTGTCAGATAATCACCTGTTACATAAGTGGGACAGGTTCAACCCAACCTCCTTACAACTAATTTTAATTTTGTAAATATCACTAATTATTTTGGTGACTGCTGTAGCGGATATTGAGACTTGTCATAATAGATCATTCCATCATAAATAAATCAACAATGTTTTGCAGCAATTTTTAACATCAAATTGAATTTTTCTTGCTAAAAAGTTGAATAATTTTATGATACTGGTAGTATAAAATTTGGATTAAAAGGGCTCATGTGAAAACCCTGTATGGGAATTGGAAAATTAAAAGGGTTAAAAAAATGTTAAAATAGTTAAGGTGATGACATGAATTGAAATATAGAACAAGGAAAATAAGAGAAATATTTTCCTCAAAGCTGAAATGTCCTGAGGAATGAGGAATGTGAAAATTCTTTGATATCAGAAAAATAGAAATAATTTTTGAACACAAAATTTGTTATCAGGAAATTATTGTTGTTAGAGGATGTATTGTTTTGAATAACTGACTGCTTTGTTTGAGGGTCGGTGTTGTTTCTCTAAGGTTGGAGAAAATAATTGATATGAATATTGATGAATCCTGAGGTGCAGTAGGAGCCGGGTGAAATACATATAAACAGAGCACTTAGTTGAAGCCAGCAGTTGGAGCCAAGAGTCAACAAAAGACATATATCAGACAGCAGTGGACAAAACAGCTGCTGAACCCCATGTGACCTGCTGCCAACAGAATTCCCAACTGACCACCTTGTGATGTTGTTTTTAAACCACTCCAAGTTTTAGAAGAAAGAGATAAACTATCACAATAGTTTAATGGAAAGGAATAATTTTGTTGTATCAATGACTATATAAACCAATTGAAAATTAACCCAGCAACCTTGTTGGTTATTTTGTTATGCTATCTTTTATTATTGTCAATGGAAGCATTCTTTGTCCTTTTGTAGCACAGTTTCACCATGGCCCAATCCAGTGCTCAAGTACAGACAAAATTTGATCCTCACTGCTCTGTGATCATGACACACAATGTGGGATAGAAGCAGATGAAGGAATGAAGCGGAAAGCAGATAATCATCAGTTGACTGGTGGCAATACTGACCAGTGTAGAAACAACCTAGGATCGAGCTCGGCTGGCCATATTATAATTTTAACATATTCAACATTATGGATAAAAAATAGTGAATTTTAAATAGTGCTTTTTGAGACTTAGCATAAGCAAAACAAATTCATAGGTTTGGACAAAAAAAAGACCTTAGAATGACATCAAAATCAACAAAAAGTTTTCACCCTTTGTACTTAGTTAAATTTCTAACATATATAAATATAGGTAGATAAAAGATAATATTGATAGGATGGGGGTCACAAAGCACTGCCAGGGTCCTCCAGTCAGACTTGAAGTCAAGAGGTTTGAGAGTGGTACACACTGAATCTGATAATATCAGTAAAAAGGTGACTGCCTAGACAGTTTCTTTCTGTCTTCATCATTAACCACTTAGCTGTTTACATTGTTTGCTTTGTTGTAATTCTGTCCACTATCTCAGAGAGCTATTTATTTCATTTGATTCTATTTAATACTTATTTGCATACTGCATTTACACCTGTAAGTTAAGTCATCCTACATGAAGTAGAGAGCTTCCTGGAGTTAGGCATTACAGGCTTGGGGTAAATTGTCAGTCAGTCAGTTATGTGCCATGTGTGATACACTCTTAGGCAATCATGTATTGAAAGATACATGACTGACAAGGCAGATTTTTTCCCTGCAGTAGGTTGCCATTTCTTTCTGCAGTAGACCAGTTGCCATCCAAGGCTATAGAAACCTGTCAGTCCTGCTATTTACCCATAGTTGGAGGGAGAAGAAGAGGATTCATACCTTTCCCAAGGGTATTAGCACATAAATGAATGTAATGGATTTGACTGGAATTTGAACTTGGATCTCCTATTCCTTAATCCCAGCTGCTACCAATTACTCCACCATGCCTCCTTTACTCCACCGTAAAAAAATAAAAACTTTTTTGAATGACCAAAATATTAACTCACCTTAGTCTGTTTAAAGTAAAACGTAAATTAAATTAAGTCATAAAGATTATTAAAGCAAGTAAACTGTGTGAAAATTTGGTGATCATGATTTTTTTTCAAGATGTGAATTCTGTCCACACTGAGCGCCTCACAAACATTGCTTTGTGCAAGAATAAGTTAAGATTATATATGTAGGCTATCTCAAGGAAAAGCAGTGGTTATCAAGCTAGTCTTACAGACCATTACTACTGCAGTGAATTCAGTCACTGGGTGCATTACAACTGTAACTCCTTGCTTAATTAAGCTGAGATGAGCTGAGTTGAATAAATATTAATCAGGAAAGATGTCCTGCCATAGAGTAACTGTTTGCACTTGAAGGCCATTACTACTGCAGTGAGTGTGATCTTGTAACAAAATACACTAAGCTTAGTAAATATCAGTCAGGCACTCCAGGGTGAAGCAGTAGTCAACAATTAGATTCCAATGACAGAAATATGGATCTGAAAGACCAATACTCCAAGTGTAATTTGAATCCTCATTAGGAGGCACATGGTTAGCCTTGTCCCACATCTAAGCCACATTTAGAAAATCATTAAGGGTGCCTTGAGGCAGTGTAATGATTAGCTAGCTTGTCTTGATAGAACGATTACGACTGAGTAGGGAGTTCAATCCTCACTGGGTGCACCATACTTTCGGCCTTGTGCCACATCTAAGCTACGCTTGGAAAACCACTTGGGCACCTCAGCGTGGTGTAATGGTTAGCAAGCTTGTCTCACTAGAACAATTACGACAGAGTAGTGAGTTCAATCCTCACTGGGTGCTCCCTACTTTTGGCCTTGTGCCACATCTAAACTACATTTGGAATATCACTAGAAGGCACATGGTTTTGGCTGTGTGCCAGAGTATGTTAAAATATTAAAAATGTTAGTAAATATCAGAGGCCTTGCTATAGAACAATGGTCAGTAAGCTAGTCTTATGGAGTATTACTGAATTTGATCCTCATTGGATATCTTATGATTGTAGCATATGTTAAGCTTAGTAATTATCTGGATTATTTGTCTAAATCTTACTCTATCCTTTCTTTTTTCTTGGTGTTAGATTAAGCTACTGCGAGGCCTGTAGCATTTGTTATAAAGTGGCCCTAAATTTTAAAAACTACACATAAATATTTAATCTTAATTTTTTACTAGTATAGTGAAAGAGCTTAAAGAACACGTAAATATGTAATGTCTATGAATATAATAAACCAATCTAGAAAAATATGGGATAAATGATTCTAACGAGATATTTGAGTAGATTTAATGTCCTTGATATGAAGTGACCTGAAATGATGAATAATTAAAGATGCAGGTCCCTTGATATGTAAACATTAACATTGCCAATTTGTAAGACGCCAACTTCATCAGACAGCTTGGATTTTGTATTTAATGCAGGGCTCTTGAAAATGCAGAGCCCATAACATTTGCTACTTTTGCCACTAAATTAATCCAGTACTGCTCTTTCTTTGTGTGTAAAGCCTTGAGTTACATCAGGTAGTGTAAGAGATCTTCAAAGAAAGAATTCTTCTTAATTATGCTTTTTTAGAAGGCATAAATTTTTCTCAAGTTTTAACCTGAGATATATATATATATAGATATAAATCATAAAAAGCAAAATTCTCAAAAGCAAACAATTGTGGACCTCTGATAGAAGTGAGCCAAGTCTAAAAATTTATCATGATTTTTTTGCCAAAATATTAGTTCCTATTCGGCACCCCACTGAACTTCGAACCTAAACAGTTCAAAATGTTAGTAATTTTTTAAAAATTTTCTTTTATATATATATATATATATATATATATATATATATATATATAATACTAATTTTCTATACAAAATAACATGTTATTCTTTGCAAATCAACAAAGGCAGAAGAAATAAAAATAATAAAGAGAAAAAGTTTTAAAGTAAAATGTGAATTTTTCTTTTTCAAACTAAACTTTCTCTTTTTTCTGAAAAGTTTTTATTTCATCACAACCAACTCATTATTAAACTAGTTTCTGCTCTGAAATGAAATTTTAATCAATAGTTTTTATTTTAGAGAAATGAGTAATTACAATGATTTTTTTTATTATATATGTTCATAGCTAAGCCTGATTCAAAGCCAAATAGTAGGGAAACAGAAGCCGGAAAAATTGGACTACACCAATTCAGTAGCATACCTAGTGTCATCCTGTGAGACACTTTTATAGGGACAGCACTTTTAGGTCTGCTGTATAAGTCTGTATATTGAAATAAAAGTGGTTTTAATGTCGAGACACTACACACAGTTGAAGGGCCTTTTTAATTGTGAGTAAATTAAACTATGACATATGTATTTAAGTGATTGTTATCTTGTCTGAACAATAAATATTATCCAGTGATGTATTCAGGGCTCTATTATCATTGTTAACAATATGACACCTGTGAACAGATCGAGGATGCATTCCTTTTAATGCCGCAGCACTGTTGCGTGTAGGCGACACATCTTGGTTGTTATGTAAATTTCAGTTATTTTCCTTGACAGAAGTTCATTTGAAGATATGTGTTGCTCTATTTTTCATCTCTTGGGCCTCTTTATATATATATATATATATATATATATCCAGGTTTTTTCAACAACCAAGTTTAAATAGATTTACTTATATATATATATATATATATATATATATATATAAGTAATAGATTTACTTATATATATATATATATATATATATATATATATATATATAAGTAAATCTATTTAAACTTGGTTGTTGAAAAAACCTGGATAGCACAATTTCCAAATAAATTGACATCCGAGGAAAAATGTAAAAAAAAGCACCAGAAACCTCCAAACAGGGTGAAAGAAATCTCTGGTACAAAGATAAAAAACCAGCAAGTAATAAGTTAAAACAAAGAGTGCTCAATACACTAAGTAGAGCAAAAGTAAAATAAATAAGTCTTAATGAGACAGGTATTACCTACCTATGTTTCACCACATGGGATCATCAGAGTGAACTGGCTCCCTGCTGATCCCATGTAGTACCTGACTCATTACAGTTTATTTATTTTATATATGTGTGTGTGTGTGTGTGTGTGAGTCATTGTGCAATATGTTGTATTTTTTATGGGGAATAGGGAGATTGATGACAAAAACAAGTGCTCCAACATTGACATAGATTGTAAGTAGGAAATATACATTTATTCCAATCATGACATGTGCTCATTAAGAATATTTATTAAGATTAATTTTTTTTTTTTTTTTTTATAATCGATTCATCCCAAGCAAGGCGGGAAGCCAATAGTATGGAAGGGGTTACAGAAGATTTGGAGCGAGAGCAGATAGGAGTGATAGAGGAAAGGATGAGGAGAAGGATAGTGGATAGATCAAGGCAACTGGAGATGTCGATTGACATTATATTTGAATAGTTGGAGATTATAGCTGTCAGGGAAACAGGAATAGGGAAGGGAGTTCCACGGGTGAGAAGTGCGAGATATGAAGCTATTGGAGTGGAAGAAACGGCTACATTTAACAGTTTCAACAGTGATGCCAGCCTCGTAGGACACTTGAATTCAACAATAAATAATAGAGAAATGGGACTGAGTAAGATAGTGTTGCACCAATCCTCTATGTGGCTGGGGGATATGTTTACTTTGAAAATCAATATTCAAAACCTTATTTTTTTTTAAACTAGGGTTTATATATCAATCTGTGATGAATATGGAAATATATAACTATCTCAGCTACAAGTTTGGTCTAAATGAAAGTGTTTTCTCTTTTTTTCTACTAAAGTTCACCCAATAAAATGCTTGATAATTATTCAAGGTAGAAGGTTACTGTTAAAAAAGTTATGATGAATGACATCTATGAGTGAATCAAAAAGCAGTAATAATGGTTCGTAAGATTGATTTGATTAATGCTGTGCTACAGTGAAACACTCTTTTTCATTGATAGTCATTAAGCTTAGCTTATTGTCTGGCGCAAGGTCATAAGTGTAGGGTACCCAATGAGGATCAAATTCACTCCAGTAGCAATCTTTGCAAGATCAATTTGATTATTGTTGTTCCACAATGAGACACTCTTCTTTATTGATAGTCATTAGTCTGGTGTATTGAGTATCCAGTGAAGTTCAAAAACACTAGTGTGAGTAATTGGTCATAATGTAATAGTCCATGAGGTCAGGTTGTTAACCATTGCTCAACATTGCATGTAAATGCAACATTCAAAATGAATGAATTTAAAAAATTGTTTTTACAATAATGTTTGCCCTGTACAAGACTCAAGAGCCACTCGAGGTAGACACAATTTATGGGGATATGTGGGGAAGATAATGGTTACCCTAGACATGAATAAGTTATGTTTGTAGTGATCAGGGAAGCGTTATTTTGGGAGTTGGTTCCACAAGTCAGGCTTGTGAGAAGAAGCTGCTCAAGTTGAACTTACATTTCACCAATGTTAATGTAGTGCATCTGAACACTTTGAATAGAAATAGTGATAAATTAGTGAGAGGCTTGTAATGTTTCATTTGTAGAAAAGGGTTGTAGGGTGGGAAATAATTCATCACCCAGAAGGATGTGGAAATGTCTTGGACTCTATTGAGACTGAAAAGTGAAGACGGAGCAGCAATACTCCATTTTCAGCCTGATCTGGCTCTTGTTAAGGTAGAGGATAGCAGGAGGAGACAGATACTGAAGAGGTACAGGGAAGCAGCCCTTTTCCCTGCATTTTTAGTGATGGATCATTATGTATGAGTCCCATTTGAGGTCTGGGTTGGTTTTAAAAACCCATAAGCATTCAAGGCCTCAGGTTCTCAGAAAAAGCACCCATTCTTCATGATAGCTGAAAATTTTATGTCCATTTGGTTATTTTGATACTTTATCAAAGCTGTTTAAGTTCCATAGATGTTTTCTGACAGTGATTTGATTTCCCATCTCTTTAAAACTAGAATGGTTTTAGCATCAAAATAAATACCTTTCAATTTTTGATGCTATTATCTCAGAGCCTTAACATAGAGTAAGACTCAACATTATTATTATCATAATTATCTACATGTATACACAATGTATTGATTGATCAATTGATTTATTTTTTATGTCTTATCAACCTTTGTGGGTTATTTAAAGCTGAAACGTATCTTGGATTATAAAAATAATTCTTTTTTTGTGAATGAATATTGCATTAACAATTTTTTGTAAATAACAACGAGTTTTCCAGATACAAGTCCTACTAGTTAACCCATAGCTGGAGGGAGGAGATGGATTCATACCTCTCCCAAGGGTATTTGTGTGTAATAGAATGTAATGAATCTAACTGGAATTTGAACTCATCTCTGATTTCCCATTCTAAGCTGCTATCTATTACACCACCTGCTCATCCATCTCATGTATACACAAACCTACTTTCATCATATGCATATAATAAAATTTTAGCAAACTGACATTTAAAAAGTATAGTGCTAAAAAAAATGAAATACTGAAATAAGCAGATCACTATATACCAGGAACTGTTTTATGGAACAGTCAGATAAAAATTTAAAATACACTGAGATGCCAAAAGTCATGGGATAAGTGTTTAGTATCATGTAGGATATATTGGCAATGAGTGGCAGCTTGATAGAGCATCCATTCCACAAGTGATCAGAAAACCTTTGAAGATATGTTGAGCAATGATGTTTCAAGACCTATTCATAGCTTTCTAATATTCATAGATGCAGGATCTTGCATAGGAGTAGACCTCTCCACTACATTCCATAAATGCTTGATTGAATGCACATTGGGCAATTATAGAAGCCACATCATTCATTGCTTCTTAAGCTAATTTTTTTTCAAGGTTACTGAAAGTTGTTGTATGAGCAGCAGTAAGGTAAAAGGTTAAGAAGTGCAGTTTATAAAGATATGTGGGAAAGATAACAGTTAACCTTAGGTTTGAAGAAATGTCCAAGTGAAAATTCCTTCTTACTTAAATATGAAGAGAATAGAGATGGACTCACCTACTGGATATACATCAAGTATCTCCTGCATTGAATGTTGATGTGATTTGAGTCAATATTGTTTATCACTACAGATAATTCTAGCTAGATGCCACTGGTATTTCTAGTACACATCTAATGCTATAAATTGAAGGATGATAAATGCCACCACCATTTCAGAAATGGCACTCACATTCATGCCCCATTCAAATTCTGACAATTCATGTTGCTTTGCTATGAGCAACCTAACTGGTGTTCACAGTGACTCACCCGATATCAGAGCTCATATCAATCAGGTCATTTTCATGACATCAATGGATGATGGTGCTACCTACTATTAACTTTACATGCTGCTATCCCATGATTTTTGATTTTTTCTAGTTTTTTGCTTTCCTGTCAAATTTGATCTTCAAAAATTTAAATGCAATATCAATTGTCATTGTTTGTCTTCTCCTTAATTTCTATTCTTTTATCGGCCTCACTCCTTAATACTTTTTTTATCAGATTTGTTCCTGCTCAGTAACCCCTTGTGTTTTAGTGGCTTTATCACCTTGCTTTGGGTAAAATGATTAAAAGAAAATGTCAGTGCAAATTATGTGTCTTCCCCAAAATAAAAAAAGTTGGGCAAGTTCGGAATTAAAAGAAGCAAATGTGTATAGAAACAAACTCACAGTGTAATGTGCTTTCCAATTAGTGCTTTCAGTAATTTATTGTAATTACTAATATTTTGTAATTGTAAAAGAATTAATTATTTGAAAAAAAGATCACCCTCTACCTTAAACTTAATTTTGCCTTAAAATCAAATTTCACATAAACTAGTATTTCTACGAATGTCTATTTTTTCATAAGGATTTCTTACATAACTTCAAATATTAAATTGATTGTATACACCTTTTAAAACAAGAATACTTGATGAACATTTTTAATTCTATATTTTAGTTGCTTTTATTTCCACATTTTAAACATGTTTTCTTTTGTCTGGTATCTTATTAAATAAGGAAGCTGACCTGAAGATGAAGTTAGAGCATTTACTAAGCTTAACTTAGTCTGGCACTGTAGGGTAAAATAAAGCAAACTGTCACAAAGCCACAAATCCAGCAGTTGGATTTTTCCCTGCCCTCTTGTTCAATGCTACTGACTTTGTATATGTTTGAAGTTAGATACACTAATCTGTAGGAAGTACGTCTGAGTTATTCCTTTGTCGTATCCTGTCAGCACTCCCACATTTTTAAAAAACAACCAGAAAAAAACGCTTAAATTGTAAAACTGATTCAGGATATAAAAATGCCTCAGATCATCAGTCCAGATGACTAAGATCAAAGCCCTTAAAAATGTGCATATGGGCAAGGAGGAGGCAAACTGATCACCTTAAGATGAATGCCTTTTTTATGAGGAGTGTGCACTATGCTGCCTCTTACAGGTGGAAGATCATCTCTCTGACACCCAGGTGTTATATAGGAATAAAGTGTCGCTGCTGACACTGTAGTTTGGACATAGATTGCCAGAGAGCAAACGCAGGTGATTCCATTTTGAATAAGATCATATGATGGTAAATGAAATGTATATATGGGAATTAGCATGGTGTTTAATTGATCACTATTTCTACTCTATCCTCTATTACTATATGGATCATTATTTGAGTGAGTATTATTGAGCAAGTACTATTAGTGCAAGTGTTATTCAAAGGCATGTGTCACCAGTATTGTTCTATGGCATTACTATAGTTCTATCTGTGATTACAAAGTCTCTACTACAATGGCATTGATGAAGTGACAATGAATATTTGTTGACATTACAAAAGTGGCAACAAATGTTCACTGACATCACAAAAGTGGCAACAAGGATTTCTTGAACTTGCACAAGGATTCCTTCAACTTACGATTTGTTCAATTAGGAAAAATTAATCTGCAAAATATTCAGTGGAGTTCAGCAAAATGCAAGGATTAAAAGCTATCATAGTTCAAATGTTAGTGCTACAAAAGCAATAATAAAACCAACAGTTGCAGCAACAAAAAGTACAAGAACAACAATTGCAGCAACAAAAACAACATGAACAGCAATTACAATTACAACTATAAAAGCAGAAGTTTTTGAGTTGTTTGCCAAAATGATGGAAGGAAAATCTTCAGATTCATTCATTCCAGATGCTGTTGCTTATTCAGTCAGCAAATTTGTGTACAATCCAGATGAAGGGACAGCTTTTCCAGCTTATTATAGAAGATATGAAGGGATCTTCAAAAGGGATTGTTTGCATTGGAATGGTGAAAAGAAAGTTTAGTTATTATTAAAGAAATTGTCCCTTGCTGAACATGAAAAATATGTGAATTATATTTTGTTGAAAAAACCAGGAGAGATAATTTTTGATGAAATTGTTCTAATACTATCAAAAATTTTTGGTAATAGGAGTTCATTATTTAATACATGATGGCAATGTCTTAACTTAGTAAAGTCTGATGATGAAGATTTTGTCACTTATGTGGGAGTTGTGAATCGAGAATGTGAAAAGTTCAAGTTAAATGAATTAACTCCTGATTTATTTAAATGCCTGATATTTGTAGAGGATTTAATTTCTAATAAAGACACAAAGATAAGATCCAGGATACATGCTGAATTAGAAAGGGATCCAAAATGAACTCTCCAGAAAATAGCAGAAGAGTGTCAATGTATTGTGAATTTGAACTCAATACCACAAGGATTGAGGAAAAAGATAATTCACAGGTACATGTTGTATGTGTTGCAGATACAAAAAAATGGAGGGAAAAGAAAACGTATGTGAACATGATAAATACGGGGAGTAATGACCAGAAGCCTAAAAGGGAAATTAACAAGACATCTCAAAAGAGGAAATTTGTTTTTGTGCAAATTAATGATGTAAACATAAAATTGCAACTGGATACAGAATCTGATATCACTATCATAAATGAATTTCTTTTATGTGCCATGTCCTTTCAGGACGTAAGCAATCATGGCCCTTCACTTCGCCCTATTCTTTGTGATCTTCAACAGGTTTTGTGTTTCTGCCAACTCCCCCAGGCCACACTCCACCATCCACCTGCCCAAGGCCACCATGTATGTCATGCACTGCTTTCCCCTGTCTCTTTTTCCCTCTATTTGTGTCATGAGTATCAGATTCTCCAGGCCCTCTTTTCTTATCATGTGTCCCAGAAATTTCATCTGCCTCTTCCTTATGTTAAGCATAAGCTTCCTCCTTATTTGCAAGACCACATCATTGCTCACATGCTCGGTCCATGATATCCTCAACATCCTTCTGTAGAACCACATCTCCACTGCCTCGAGGATCTTCTTTATCCTTGAGGATACCATCCAACATTCGCTGCCATATAGGAGGACAGATGTCACATAGCAGCTCACTACTGTTTCCTTTGTCACTATCAAAATCCTCCTGTTTCACAGTACTTTGCCCAGCTCCTGGAATGCATCTTTGGCTATCCCAATCTGTCTTCAGAGTGTCACACCTACCATCCTCTGTCAGAACACTTCCCAGATACTTAAACTTCTGCACATGTTTGATTTTAGTGTCCCCGACCTGCAAATTGCATTTTGGGCTCATCCTTTTACTGATGACCATGCATTCTGTCTTCTTGTAGTTTATGGTTAGTCCTTTCTTCTTGCTCTCTCTCGCTACCTTCTGTAGGAGGTTTTGTAGTTTCTTTGCCATGTCTGCTATCAGTACCGTGTCATCTGCATATCTTATGTTGGTATGGTTGTGCCCGCCAATGATGAATCCCGGTAGGATCTCCAGTTCCCTCAGAATTGTCTCATTGTGTTTGGTTGAATAAGTCCGGTGAGAAGACACATCCTTGCCTTACACCTCTTTCTATTCTTGCATATTCACTGAGCTTATTCTCAATGCAAATGCATGCAATTTACTGCCAGTATAGGTTCTTGATTATTCTAATATCTTTCTTGAACATATTGAGGTTGCTGAGCAGTTCTAGCAGGTCCTTGTAGCGTACTTTGTCAAATGGAGAAAAATGGGTAAGCCCAGTTTATTGACTTGTGATAAAGTGGTGTATGGAGTTTCAGGAAAGAGATTGAACTTTTGGGGGTGAATTCATCTGTAAGATTTCTTTTGTTGGAAAAACCAAAAAAGCGGTGGTGTTTGTGTTAAAGAATACTGCTATTTTGTTTGGAACAGACTGGATTGCATTAGTTGATCTTTGGAACCTTCCAGTTAACTCTTTTTTGCAGCAAGATAAATAGATTGTTATCCCCAACAGTTTCCAGAAGTTTTCTCAGAAGGTCTAGGGCATTGCACAAAAGCAAAAGCTAAGTTTGAGTTAAAAGAGGATTTAACACTGACATTTAAGTAAAAAAGCAGTGCGCCTTTTGCAGTCTTAGATTCAATTAATAATGACTTGGACAGACTAGAAAAATTAGGTGTGATATCAAAAACAACAGTCTACGTTAAAAAAAGAAATAAAATCCGCACATGTGCTGATTTTTCAACAGGGAGAGTTTAAAACAACATAACTACTTGTTACCAAGTCCAGAGGAAATTTTTGCCAAATTGAATGGTGGTAAAGTTTTTTTTTCTAAATTGGACCTGTCAGACGCTTATCTACAAGTACTAGTAGATGAAGAGTGCTCAAAACTATTAACAATTAACACTCATAGAGGGTTATACAGATTCAACCAACTTCCTTTTGGTATAAAGGTATCACCAAACATATTCCAACTGATAATGGATACCATGCTTGCTGGTTTGGATTGTGCTCATATTTGGATGATGTACTTAAAAGCAAGACCCGAAAGCAACATATGGAAGATGTAAAAAAAGTATTTGAGAGAATCAAGGAATATAGCTTTAAGATCACCAAAGGAAAATGCAAATTGTTTATGTCCAGACTTAAATATCTAGGACAAATTATTGATAAACGATAGATGACCAGATCATTCAAGGGTGAGCGTAATAAAATACATGCTTGCTCCAATAAATATAACAAAGTTACAAGCATTTTTAGGGTTTGCTAATTACTATCATATATATATATATATATATATATATATATATACCAAAGATGCACAAATTAAGAGCACCCTTGAATAACCTGCTGAAGAAAGATGTGAAATGGAATTGGACCGATAAATGTTAAAGTGCTTTCGAAGTGATCAAGAAAGTCTTAACATCAGATTGGTCACTAGCGCATTTTGACACTAAATTAAAGATTGCGGTTGCATCAGATGTAAGTGATTCAGGTATCAGAGCAGTGATACTACACAAATATGAGGACAGAACAACTAAACTAATAGCTCATGCTTCAAGATCATTAATTGCACCTGAAAAAAGCTACAGCCAGATAGAAAAGGAATCATTAGACATCATATTTGCTCTTAAAAAAGTTTCATAAATTCACACATGGTAGAGAATTCATACTACAGAAAGGCCATCATCCATTATTGCCCATATATGGATCAAAAAAGAGTGTTCCCACACATAGAGTAAATAGACTGCAACGCTGGGGAAATATCCTATTGAATAACAATTATAAAATGGAGTTTCTACCATCCAAAAAATTAAGTCATGCAGACAGATTGTCTAGACTAATACCAAGATTCTGCGAACCACATGAAGACAGTAATTGCAGCAATAAAGGCCAAAAATGGAATTAATAATGTATTATACAATACTGTAAGAGAACTGCCCATAACATTGGAGGAAATAAAATTAAGGGAGAAAAAGATGACTTTATAATGAAAATGAAGGAAAAATTAAAATCTAAAGAAAAAAATATTATTGGAAATAATGCATTTTCATTATGTAATAATGTACTTATATACACAAAGAATTGTGATATCAGCATCGCTGCAAAAATGTATGCTAAAAGAATTTCACATAGGACATCCAGGAATTTTTACAATCAAATCCTTAATGAGATATTATATTTACTGGCCCAAAATAGATCAAGATATCAAAAATTTAGTGAAATTATGCAGAGGTTGTGCTTTGGCAGTGAAGTCACCACCTATCAAAATTCAACCCTGGCCGAAAACCGATATGCCATGGTCCAGAATACATATAGACTTTGCATGACCGTTAAACAGAGTATTCTATCTAGTGGTAATTGATAGTTACACTTATCGGAGTTAGCTCCTCCTTGGCTCCTTAAACCGGAAGAGAACAGGTCATTTCAACCATGACCTTTTGGTTGTGCTCCCTACACGCTGTTAACCCGAGGTAGAGACTAGCAAGTTATCTTTTCAGTTTAGTTATATTACAAACCTAGTTGTAATATACTTCTAGGCATTTTTAGGCCATGGTTCCCTTTTAGCTAAGCTCACCTCATTTTTATAGATAGACTTTACTGTGTTAGCTTACCCAATTCTCTTGCTAGTCTCCCTTATCACAAGACAGTGACTTCTCGCTAAATTTACGGTCGGCGACTGAAACGGTTGGATACGCAGGCTCCTGGCCTTTGTAGCCAGGATGTTTACCCGGGCTGCGTATTAAGTTATGCTCCCATTTTTTTTTTTTGTCTGCCAACTTGACGATAGTTGGAAACTTTCCTTCTCTCTCTCCTTCGCCTACTACTCCTGGCTCCTTGGCTCTGTTCGACTCTCGGCATTCCATCCCTACTGGCTGCCTGCACGTTGTCCATAACCTTTCCCGTACCCTACATTTGGAATTATTACGGGAGGGTACTAATATCGGACTCGACTGGAAACACGCAACACCTGCACTGGACCTTTGACATGCCTGAACAACGCCAGCTCCTCTTTCCTTCCCAACACGTCAAGTTGGCATCCTGGCATCGACCAAACTACAATGACCAGCAGCGATCATCTGCAATGACCAACAGTGATCATCTGCAACGACCAGCAGCGACCACCTGCATGACCAGCAGCGATCACCTGTAACGACACCTGTAAAGACACCTGTAATGACCAACCTCGACCATCAATGCCTGCACCGGAACGTCTGCATCTCTACCGTTCTGACCACCTTTATTTTCTTTATTACTTTTCTAGAATAAATTAGATTATATCTTATATATCCTCGTTCTGTTGCCTATGTTGTTTCACCTTGTCAGATTTAACGTCTTCGAAAATGTTAGCGGGCCTCTCGTGACCTCATTACCCTCTTTGTGATACGGGGACACTCGAGGGGTCCGCTACACACTAAATGGCCAGAAATATTAAAATGTAGAAATTTGACTACTGCGGTAAAAATAAATTTCCTATACAGGATTTTTGCAAGGTTCGGTGTTCCTGACTCTATCATTTAAGATTATGGGACTCAAATCACGTCTAGTGAATTTAAGTTTTTTTTTTTAAATCATTAGCAATAGAACATATTACAACTCACCCTTATCACCCAAGATCAAACAGACAAATGGAATGGTTTGTTGAAACATTTAAAAGGGCATTAAAAAAGTTGGATGGAGAGGAGTCAGATGAAGTAATAATGCTACAACAATTTCTGAGTGTTTACAGAATAACACCAAACCCAAAATGTGTGTCTAGAATGTCGCCTGCAGAGTTGATATTTGCCAGGAAGATTAAGTCTGTTTTTAATAGATTATTATCAGAATGTAAGGCGAGAGCATCAAGAAATGACAATATAAGTAAATACTTCAACCCTGCAAATAAAGTATTTTTTAAAATGTATCAATGTGGAAAGGAATTCTGGGAAGATGGCGTTATAAAAAACGGATCGGCAAAATGACATACATGGTACAAGAACAAATCAGTTAAAACGAAGATTCACTGATTTAGTAAGTCCACAAAATGAGATACCAATGGGACTATTGTTTGACATACCCATATCATCAGAAATTAGTGAACCAAGGAGGTACAGTAAAAGAAAAAGAACAGAAACGGGACATTTGAATATTGAACTGAAGCTGAAGAAATATAGACTCCAGAAGAAGTCATTTCAAAGAGGAAGTCTTATATAGGAATAAAGTGTCACTGCCAACACTGTAGTTTGAACATAGATAGAGAGCAAACACAGGCAATCCCATTTTGAATAAGTAGATCACATGATGGCAAATGAAATGTCTATATGGGAATTAGCATGGTGTCTAATTGATCACTATTTCTACTCTATCCTCTATTACCATATGGATCACTATTTGAGCAAGTATTATCAACCAAGTACTATTAGTGTGAGTGTTGTTCAAAGGTGTCTGACATCAGTATTGTATTACTATAATTGTATCTGTGATTACAAAGTCTCTACTACGACATTGACAAAGTGACAATGAGTATTCGTTGACATCACAAAACCAGGCATTGTCTCTAAAAGCATTGCATTGAGTGATAGTGAGGGTGGAAGCTAATGGCAAACTCCAGGACAGGCTCAACCTTATGAATCAAGATTTTTGCTCCATCCTGACTTTGGCACCTGGTTTGAAATGTCTTAATAACAATGAGGCATCACTCACCTGGCTGGGGTTGTGAGGGGCTCTCTGGGTGGGCAAGAAGCTTTATGCAGTAGGGTTACCAGTTTCACCTGAGTGTGTGCACTGCAGAGACTGAGAGGAGTCCTTTGGATATGCCTTATTTCACTGTAATGTCGTGCATCCATTGTGCAGGCTGATTGAAGGCTACATGATTCGAGTCTTGGATGGAAAGTTTTTCATCCTGGAAACCAGCTCTGTCTGTGCCAATGTGGTACCATTACTGTAAAAGGATCATATATCTGCTTGACATTATTCAAATTGTGGTATGGACGACAAGACAGAAGGTGTTTCATGGAAGTAAGAAGTTCTCTTCTCAACTGGTTTCTTTCTTTAAGCATCAGTTTAAAGTTAAGATTTGGGCAGAAAGAGTGCGATTCTTTTCACTGAAATTCAGCAAACGGTGGGTGAGTTTCACACTTGGTGCAAGTGGAAGGTGCTGACCTAGAGTGGTTGTTCGATGCTACTTAAGAAAGAGGATTTTGACCCTTTAACCAAACCACCAGTTATCTCAGCCCATGTTTTAAGGTAATTTATGACATTTTGATTTTCAGTTTTTGGCCTACTTGGGGCATTTTTTCTTTCAAACTTAGCTAGAGTATGCAAGTGCATAGCTCCTTCCCACACACAGTTTTTTTGTCCACCATTTCTAGGTGACAGATGTCTTTGTTCTCTGGCAAGATCAGATATTCTTTTTTGGCCCAGTTAACTGAGATCTTCCTTTGCTTTCTGTGAGTGGTCCTAACACTAATAATTTTATTTATTTTCTTGTATATATATTTCTCTCATTGTATATATTCATTGGTTCTGATATTTACCCTCCCCCCATCAATTGTGAAAATAAAATTTCATGCTAGGACTTTTATTGAGTAAATGAGGAATTTTGGTGACCATGGTGTGGCAGCTAAGAGTAAACGTGTTGCTAGACTGAAAGTAAAATTGTAAGTACGAATGGGTCAATGAGAGAGACTAGCTAAGTTTGAGTTAAGACTAGAGAAGACCAGTCCTTTTTTCCTACCCATCTTTTAGCCCTTGTGGCACATTTTGTATTTTTGTACAATTAAGATCAATGTGTAGTATCTGTTCCAGCAGCCATCAGCAGCAGTTCCAACTAGCCATAATCATCTGCAGCTCCATCATTGGCCACTCCAGCCATCCTTGCCAGCAGCAACAATATGCAATAAACTGTCCATTTCTGAACAGTGCTCTCCACCAATTACAAAACTGTCCTTTTCAGGACAACACTTTTCAATGACTACCAAAACTGTCCTTCTCAGGACAACATTCTTTTCACCTTCTACATGAACATGCAGGAATATTTTTTGGCCTAGTTCACTGTAACCTTATTTTTGTTGATGTATTTTCTTTAATGAAAATAAACTTATGTTATTCATATATTATGTTGTTCAGATTGTGGCCATCAATAATGAATCTTGGTAGGACTCAGAATCGCCCCACTCTATGGGTTGAATGTCTGGTGAGAAGACACATCCTTATCTTAGACCCCTTTCTATTTTTACATATTTACTGAACTCATTTTCTGTCTATATGCAGGCAGTTTGCTACTAGTATAGGTTTTGATTATTCTAATATCCTTCCCATATATGTCAAGATTGAGATTACAACACAATAATCATAGTTTGATGCAAAGGCATGGAAACTATTATCCCTTGACAAAACACCAAAAGTTACATAGTAGGTTTCACATAGTGTAGAACAAAGATGAAAGTACCAATAAGGATTGGCTTTACTACACAGAATGCTTTATCAGATTTTATTATGCAAGTTAATGATTTCACATCAAACTGGTATATAAGTGTTGTTAAAATCTACAGGATATATTTATCTAATTAATATACCATATGACCTTATTTAATGGTGAAATCATATAAATAAATATAATAGTGAAATCATATAAATAAATATATAAAATAGTTAGTGATACTTATTTTTTTAAATTTCAGATATATAAAGATTTCCACTGGTCATAAGAGAAATAACATATTGTAAAGCTATTGAGGGATGAGAACATGGCTCTGGAAATTTGACATAAAGTTGAACAGAATAAAAAGTAATTGAAAAATTGGCAAGAATATTAAGAACATAGGCTAAAGACATGAAAGTAACCAAACTACCACATTTAAATAAAAACCACAAAGACTAATGTGTAAGTTAGGCAAAGAAACCCATGAAAATGGATTTCTTAACAGTGATTTTTAGTGATAAATGTCGAACTACATTGGACTAACTTGACTGCTGAATTCAAGGTTTGGTCCTTCCAAGATGATTTAGAATATAACAAGTGGTCAGGTAGAGTAATGTTTTGGTTTTGTAAGTAGTAAAATTCTAGGTCTCTTTAAAATTGATAATAGTCTCAATAAATGCAGGAAATTATTTCATGTTCTTGAACAATACATTTGTATCAATAAACTTTAAGCTAAAGGGTATATTTATACAAGATAATGATCTTTCACATTTTGCAAAGCTAATTATTGTCCACCTTGCCCATCTTGGCAAAAATGTTTTCAAAGATAACAAATTAATGAGATGGTCGCCAACTTCTCCAGATATTAATCTAATAAAATTTTTCTGGTCCATTATTAAAAGAGATATATAATTTTTCTGTACTGGACTTTGGACTGACTTGAGTGGTGGTGTGCTAAGATTTAATTCAAGTAGTAGAACTCTTTTCATATTGAATTTAGTCTCAAACCTATGATCATATGTGTAGCCAGAAGTTAGAGACTCTAGTAAGTTGTTCTCCATTAAAAATAGCTTAATTTTTTTTTATTATTGTTTATGTTAGGAAAAAAAAGAGAAAGGAAAAGTATTTTGTAGGATACATTAGCTGAAATATTGTAATAAAAACAAGAGACAAGAAAACTGACCTGAAGGAATCAATGCATTACAATAACCCTACACTTGTTTTTATTTTGAAATATTACATTTCATGTGGCACAAGGATATGGGGAAATGTTGGTCAACACTGACTATTCTATACCTAGTTAATCTGATTCATGACCCATTCATTCATTACAATTTACTCATACACCACAAGAACTCATTCATCACCATTCAATCCAATGTATACCATATTACCACATATTCACAGGGATCCTACTAAAAAAACCATGACATGAAAATATATACAATTATTTTTTTTGTTTTGTTGTCAGGAATGAAGAAAATAGTCCAAATAAATTGCCATATAACAGAAATTCAACTCAAAATAATCTTTTTTATTTTTACTAATTTACACATACCATAAAAAAATGATAGCATTATTTTAAATAAACTTTTACATTGTACTTATAAAATTTTGATGTTACTCTGCATTTTCTTGTTTCTTTTCAATACTTCCTGAATATTTAACTAAATCAATAACCTTTTATTCCCCATCTAATATTTATGGAATTTTATTTATAAAGTTTAACATAGCATAAAATTATATTTATAGTATGTCAGCAGGAGAGTCCACTATAACAGAGATGAGTGACTTCATCACCAGAAGAATCCAATACACAAAAACAGAAAAGATTCATTTATCTCTATTTAGTGGATTCTTCTGTTGATATAGAAAAATGCTTAATTTCAAAAGAACATATAAATGGACTTATTTTCTTTTTTTTTATATCAGAAATATCAAATAAAATTGCTGAAAAGCTTTTCAGGTATTCTGCAATAGTCAGAGCAATTTCTTCCTTTTACTACTACATAATCACATATAAAGACTGCGATAACAGTTCACCTTGAAACTGGTGTATTCCCAGTATTCTAAAGAACATACTTGGAGGCAATCAGTATCTGATTAAGAACATGAGAAGGATCATTACACCTTTTATTTTGTTTTATTTTATCATTTTGATTAATTTTTCATCTTTTTTTTTTTTCTCTTATTTTTCAGATGATCTATTCTTTAGCTATTAAATTAAACTAGAAATTTAGAATCAAGTAGCTTTAAAATCTGTGGTGGTGCACCTGTACTATTATTTTGCTTATTTGAATGCAGAACCATAACAATTTCTATCTAGGATCAATATGTAGTATCTTCCCACTCCCTGATTCTTCTGATCAGGAAACCTACATTATAATATTAGGTGGGACAGAATGGAGAAAAGTGAGAAAGTAAAAGAAATAGTATGGAGGAAGTAAGAAAGCTAGAGAAAAACCCCAAAAACAGATGAAAGGAAAAAGTACACACACACACACATATATATACATTTTTTTTTCTTCTCCTGATGATGGCCATTTTGGCTGAAACTAGTCGAGGAATCTAAATGAAATAATAATAAAAAAAATGAAAGAATCTACAACCCAATGTGTCTGAAGATTTTAATTTTTTTATATTTTTTTATTGTTCAAAATTATATATATATATATATATATATATATATATATATATATATATATTTTTTTTTTTTTATTGTTCAAAATGTATATATATATATATATATATATATATATATATATATATATATATATATAATAAAACAATATATTTTTTGATTCATTGGATTTATCAGGAAAGGCTGTTTTTCTATTTTGGAATATTTTATGAGCCTTTTGTTTCACTTTGAATATGAAATACTTAGAGTATTCAGGTATCTTGATAAACTCAATGAATAAAAAAAAAATATACTGGGCTACCCACTAACTCTATCACAACTGCAATTGAAAAGAATTCATCTAAACTCAGCATAAAATTTGTCACATCTAAAGCAATAAAATAATTAATCAGTACAAAACAAAACAACAAGTCAAAACTTGATGTAGGAATTTACTCTATCACATGCAAAGATTACCATAAATAATATATTGGTGAAACCTCAAGAAGCTTAAATAAAAGATTATATGAACACAAAAGAGACAGTATAAAAAAGAACACACAAAATACATTAGTTGTTCACCATAACAAGACTGATCACAATTTTGACATAAAAATGCTCCTCTAATTTAAAATCTATATTTGTAAAAACATTTAAATAAGGATATGGACGGGCAAAAAAGTTTGAAAGGGATAAGGGAGAGAATGAGAAGGTACAGGTAACGGGTGAGAGTAGAACAAACTCATGAGAATGGATAAGTTTAGTTGCTAACAACCATGGAATTTCTATGAGTTCAGATAATTTTCATTATTAATTTTGACTTCAACTTCTTTTGTGCTTTTTGTCATAACTTTCAAAGTCACATACTCTTCAACAAAGTAGAGAGTTTGTTATAAGAATAAAAAAGAACGCCTGGGAAGGCTTGAACTTACTGTAATACTATGGACACCCACATACATGGAGAAAGTGTGATTTTTTCAAAATCTCAAGTGTTTCTGTTTTATGGTAAGTGAATGATTCTGTGAAATTTCCTCTAAGTGGCATCCAGTTTGACCAAAGTTGAACAGAGGAGTAAATTTTTTTTTTAGATCAAGAAACAACAAAACCACATATAGGGTGTATCTAGTTGATGGTCTATATTAACATTCATGTTTGGGATCAGGGACTCAATTCTGGTTTGTCTTTGGTGAGAGATGGATTTAGCCATTGTACGTTTCCAATGCCACCTGTTCATTCATATTGCCAGCCATATGTTGGGATATGTAGATGGGTAAGGACTGTGTAGGAGGAAGAGTTGATCTATGAGATTGACGTAGAAATTGTCTAAAGTATCACCTACCAACCCACCCAGGTGAGCAGGTAAATCACTGAATAAAACATCTACATATAATATTAGAAACAGGGCTCATGTTCTTATTTTTCAATGTGGCATTAGTCTTTCATCTAGTGACCATGCATCAGGCCCTTTTCCAGCATTCAGTGCACATTGACAAAGTTGAGAATCTAAAAGCAATGTGGAGTAATCATTGGCCAATCGGTAGAAATTTTGGGAGGGTCGTATTGCATGTTTACATTATATCCTATGTCTCAGGAGCTTGTCTTGCATAGATATTGTCATAACCAATTTTCATCATGGAATCCAATGGCTCAATGCATCATAATTGTATTGTTGTTTTACCACTTTCACACTCCATATCCTCATGCTATAGATTAGCAAATTAATGAGCCAAACTTGTATCCTATACTTCAGGAGCACATCTTTCACTGATGATACCTAAACTGTTTAAGCTATCAAAGATGTGATGGATAAGTTCTCATTTGTATTATTTTTTTTACTGATTTTTCTTCTAATTCCATGCTGTGTTGTTGACTATCTAGTCATACTACAACATGTTTCAGTTATTTGAAAACACATCTTAAGCAATCCCCAAAACCACTGAATGTTATGCTTGAACAAATTTTAGATAAAAAATTAAAAACTTTGGTTGTGAAATTATCAACTTCCAATTTTAAGTATTAATATTCAGTTGTAGATTTTTGTTTATTCATAACCCTGTTGTAGCTTCATGTGTAAATGAATTGATTTACATAAGTGAGAGAATTTAACAGTCAATAAGGACAAACACAAGGGTAATTAATTACTAGATTTATAGACAACAAACATATACAAAGAAGAAAAAGGGGCAGTTACAAATTATAATTGAGTTTGTGGGGTCCAAATTATCTTAAAGGAAGTCTGTTTAACTTGATTCAATGCTGGTATTTTTTACAGTAGCCAGATGGCTTCAGAGCTGAAAACATGTCTTTAATGGAGCATATCAAAACACCAAAAAGGAAGTCTTTAAGAGTGTTCTTTTTGGCTCTAACAGAAGCAGGCTTTTAATTGGCTGGTAGAATGTGTAGTTGTAAAGTAGGGGAAGACAACTCTGTTCCTATTATAATTTTTAATACTGTTAATGATAATACTCATCAAGTATGGGTTATCACAAACTTTTAATGTATTGTTGGGTAATGCAAAATATGCTCTGTCAGAATATTTGTACAGTTAATATTTTGTATATATTTTCTAGCAGAAGATAAGAATTGAATTTTTAATATTTTATTTACTGTATTCAATCATATGAAAAATATACTGTGGCAATTTGACATCTACTTATTCTTATATATGCTTCTAGCAATTGCCGTGTCATTACATGTAATCATTAGAAGGAATGACAGCTTTGACATATTTGTAGAATATTTTCTGCTTGTTATATCAGAAGTTATATAAGAAGTTTATAAAAAAGATGAAAATAAACTACAAAGATTTAGTTATATTGTGAGAAAATGTAAAAATAAATGCAAGTACCACTGAACTATTAAGAAGTTTGTTGAAGATCCTGGACAACTCTGATGCAGATCTGATAAGAGCAAGTTAAGGACTTTATCTCTTTTTGAATTTCTGGGATGAGCAGTTATTTATTTACATTATTTACGCTTGCACTGTTGCTTTCATTTCAGCTGTCATGCTCTCCAAACTTCATTAGGTGTTTGTCAATTTGAGTAACCTCCAAGGATTTCATACTGAACCCTTTTTTTAATCTATGGTGATAGATTGTTTTTATTAGGCTGACCATGTTTAAGGATATCTCATCTAGTTCTTATTTTGTACTGTTCAGTTATTACTCACCTCATTTCAACTGAATTTAAGTTTGCACCCAGCCCAGGGATTGAACTCACAATTACTATATCACCAAATTCACAAAAAAAATGTTTCAATCAATGGAAACAGGATGAGCAATAACTGAGCAGTACTAAATAAGAATTAGATGACCGTAAATATGGTCAGCAGAACAAAAACAATCAATCTCTGTAGACTAAAATAAAGAGGTCAGTTAAAAATTCCCTGAATATTACCCAGATCAACAAGCACCTGATAAAGGCTGGAAGGCACAATGACCAAAACATTCTAATAACAAAAAGATGAGGACAATAGTCCTAGTGTAAGTAATTGTTGTAACCTAAGGAAGGTTACTGAATAGAATTGTCAAATGAAGGTTGGTAATGAACGATAATACTTAGGACAAGAACAACACATATAAGATTCGCCAGCAGCGTGTATAAGAAGTAGTCAACTGCTAGAAGAATTCCACAATGAATCTTCAACTGCAGACCAACATACAGTATTTACTATGTGAATGGGGACATACCCATTATTGTCCATAGATATGCTACAACAGTAATGTAAATGAAAAGGACTTTATTTTGACATCTTATGTTTCAAACCAAGAGAGAAATTATAAAAAAAATCTGTCCTTATCTTGATATGAATTTGTAAGTACATATTGTTGCAGCAAGGAAGTGTTGAAAAATAGTCTTGAGTCCTAGATCTTGCTTCTTGTTTTCCTGTCAACTACGATCTTCAAAAATTTAAATGCAACATCAATCATCCCCTGTTTCCTTGAATGTCTTCTTTTATTATCCTCTCTTCTCAATAATGTTTTTCTCAGATTTGGTCACTCTCATTAACCACTTGTGTCTTAGTGGCTTTATCACCTTGCTTGGGATGAAATGCTTTAAAAAAAGTGTCATAATATGAGAGACTTGTCACTAGATTTCATTTAAAAGACATCCATGAGGAAAATTGAATGAAATAGACAACAGATTAAAAACGAATTTTTAAAAATTATTCTTTTCCCTGGAAAATGCTGATCTATACTTGATTGGACAGGTGAATAGGAAAAAGACTAGGTGGTTACTGATACTTTCACAAGTCAAGATGTCAACAAAACAGAGGTGGCATGATGTTTTTGGGTGGAATTATAGATGGTAAAGTGGTGGACCGAAGATTTGTCAGATGGCTTTAAAATGACAGTTCAGACATACATTGACTTTTTTGAAGGCACACAAGAAGCTATTGTTCAAGAAGAAGCTAAACAACTTCAGAAAGAAGATGATTTTTATGTACAGCATTGTTCCATCAATTCTCTTAAAGAAAACTGATGTATGTTTTGATAAAATGGCTTTCATCAACACTTGTTTGATGAAGTGGTCTGTTTACTTGCCTGACCTTAATTGAATTGAAAACTTGTGGAGCATTCAAGAAAGGAAAGATTATAATTGGCAGATCGCAATTTACCATTATCAATGAACTTTGGAATGCTATTCTGAATGCTGTGCAGTCCGTTTCATATGAAGAAATACAATAGCTGATGAAATCAATCAAAAACTAGATTCAGAGCATGTAGCATACCTTTGACATTAATGCTGTCTTTATAACCTTATCATTAAAATAACAGTTATTCCTGAGAAAGCCTGATGAATATATTTGCTGAAAAGTGAAGAAAAAACCCAACAACAACAAATATGAGGATATTGGTAAAAATACTTCATGGAATAATGACACTTCATTTAAGATCTTTGTAGATCTAAATAAAGATAATGACAATAATAATAAGTCATACAGTATCCAGAAATTTTTCAACCATTTAATATAAGAGAAAAAAATGTCTTCCTAGGAAAATGGTGCCTTTGTCATCTTCCAAGTACTCCTCTTGAGGTCTCATACTTAATCTAATGTCTCTCTTCTTTTCAAAATGGTCTGCTAAGTCCCGAAACAAGTGTTACATCATGTTAAACTGAACCATGTCCGCAAAGTTTCAATAGGGATTTTAGTTTTTGGAAAAGCTTGAAGTTGAGGGAACCAAATCTGGACTGTTGGATTTACATATGGGCTGCAGCACAGAGACCCTAAAACTAGAGGGACCCCCAAGGACCCTCCAATCTTGGGCTCCTGGTAAAACTAAAAAAAAATAAAGATATAAGAACAGAAGTGATTTGTTTATTGTAAGATTTAATGGGGCTCCTTTGAACTAATTTGAAACAATTTAGAGTATTTGGGCTCCTCTCGTTGGAGTGGGTCTTTTAAATTTTTGTTGGGGATCTTGAAGGATATAAAGTTTGGATAAAAAACTGCTAATGAAATAAATTGGATGTGTTCAAAACTCATTAAAAATTTTAGTTGAAGTGTTTCATGTTCTACATAAAAATTCATGTATAAAGGTAAAAGACAATAAGAAAACTGTATTATTAGCTGACACGGTTCATCCAATGTGGACTTTTTTAAGGTGAAAACAATGAATTTATTAAAAAACAAAGTAGCTATTAACAACAAACAAAATGTCCTTAGTAACTAGAAGAATTTAGAAAACGCTATTGTATTTATATTGTCAACTGAAAATTATATCAAGTACTATCATGTGTGGAAATATTGTTTTTATTGTTGTGTTGGCGGATTCAACCATTTTGTTTTGATTTCTTGATACAGTTGTGTACGTTGGCTTGGGAGAATAGTAATTCTGTTAGTAAAAGTGATATTGGGAAAAAGCCTGAATGTACATTAATATTTGGATAATATTCAATGGCGGCACTCTTGAGGATTTTTCTTCTGAGTAAGTTATTTTCTATTTTATGAGTGTAGCATTTTTAAAATCAAAATTGTGATTTTCTATAGGTTAACTCTGAGAAATTTTTCATAAAAAATTCATGTTTGTTGAATCATATGGTTGAGGATAGAAAGCTCAGAATGCTAAGAAATATGATTTGGTCAGGTGAGAAGTGAAGAGATTCAAATAGTTTATATTTAATATTAAAAAAAAAGACTGGTAGAAGAAAAGAAGTATTTTGTATAATAGAGCTATCAAGCATACAAACAAGTGCAATCCCACAGCTAATGTAGATTTTGACATTCTGTATACAAAACAGCATGCTTCCAATTGGTGTTTGAAATATTGGTAGGAAGATGGCATGTCTATGGGATCACCATTCAGTGATGGCTGAAGCATACATGGGACACCTCAAGGAAATTACTTTTTAGAACTATACATTAAAGTCAACCATTTCACCTGTAACACATTCATACTCTGTCCTCAGCAGGAAGATATTCAAGTACTGCTAAATAATGTGAACTTAATAAGATCTTCAATAAAGTTCACAAAGGAACAGAAAATAGATAAACTGGGACAGAAAGGCATGTTGAAGAATTTTCAGTCTGTCACATTTCTTGAAATCAGTTTTCGATTACAAAACATCAACATATTGATTTTGGGAAATGGTTTTCAGCACCCCTTCATACTAATAACTTGCATTAAGCAGGAGTTCAAGACATTAATATATTGTAAATCAGTATATGCTGTACAATATCTGAGCTTTGATTCTCATCACCAATACAGCATCTGTTGTCTGCATGATCAAGAAAAGCTCAAAAGTGGTGACCCAGATGCATACCAAGAGGAAATGATCAGTTATTATAGAAGAACAACTGTCTTGTATGTATATCATTTGCCTTTCAAAGACAAATGATGGTTTTAGTAGGGAGCATAAAGGTGAAACTACCCTTTAAAAGTAATGCTACAAGAAAAAGAAGGATAATGACTAATAGTAAATAAAGTGATTGAAAGAATCAATGTATGTGCGAGGCTCTCTTTTTATAAACTCAGTAGACCAAGCATAGAATTGAACACCATATGAGGTTAACCTTGTGGATATAATCTTTAGTTAAGTGTAAGTAGTTACCTGTGAGGTATGGGTTCGGTCCCTGAGTGAAAAAGTGAAAAATACAAAAGTAGTATCCCACAGTCAATTAACTGGGAAGAATTAAGTGATATAAGATTTAATTTAGCACGGAAAGCAAAATGAGAACAAATCTACTCACTGAAGTTTGAAATTGATATAATGGGGGAACTATGGAAGAAAAGAATATTCTCCTGTTTATATTTCCCTCATTATGAGCATTATTATATTGATGATATAATAACCCCTTATTTCACGGACAGAATGGAATAGCTGAAAGAAAAGGAATGACAAACATGCTTTGTTTTCGGAGAGAGTTGCATGCTGCTATGTCATACACAAAATTATACCTACATATTTACATTTGTCCCATGCAGAGAAACTATAACACATGTATACAATAACAAAAAGTGTGAAAAGAGGATAAAAAGAAAGTTTTACCTGAATTGGAGCTGTCAGAGATTCTTTTGTGTTTCTGGGTAAGCCATATTTAGGATTTCAGATTTGAGTGAGCTGGATTTATCTGCTATGTCACTAGTGAGGACATATTCCTTTCAAACAAGTAATGGCAAGCTATGGGTTTTCTCAGTGTGAGGACTGTAAGCTGGAGATAATTTCTATGTCTGGTGAAGATATAGTCCCAAAGGGAAACAGCACCATGGACTTGTAAGCTGCACCACATGGCAGCTGACTGAAGGAACCAGATTTAGCCTCAGCCTGAGCTGAGGAGATTCGGCTAAAAAATGCAACTACTTTGTTTGACTCCAGGATGCTGACTGATTGACTAGCAACTTGTCACTATGAAGTGACATCATTAAGTGGTCATTATGTAACTCATGTGACATCATCTTGACCAAAGAGCGATAATCCCCTTTTGTATTGCTACAGGCAGAAGGTCATCAAATATGATGGTGTATGATGATCAAAACTATATACATTTTGATAAGGATGGCATTTTTTATAAATCAGTGTATTATAATAATTCCTCATCTCAGAAATTATCACTGAACTGTGGTGGTCTGCTATGGATAAGAAACAAAATTTAAATAAAAAACTGTTATAGTACTCATTTAATTACATATGAATTTTTATATTTTTCATAAAATAAATACAATGAAAGTCATTTAAAATAATCATGGATGATGTTATCAAATCGTATCAAAATCAGTCAGTCATAAACTATTTAAAATGAATTAAAAAACAATAATTTCAGGTCAAAAATTACATTATTTGTTTTATAATATGATGTTATTTATAATAATAAATACAAATTGTTCCAATTTTTATATTATTTGCTTAATTTTGCTTATCAACCAATTACTATTGTCTGTTAATAAATTCAATTGATTTATCTTACTCCTGCAGAGCAGACTTATGTCTCGAAACTTATAGTAAGGAGATAAGTTTTTGAACTTTATATTTAATTTTTTACTATTATATATATAAAATAAATTTAATAATAATTATTATTAATAATAGTAGTAGTAATAAAATAAAATGATACATTTATTATCTATATTTATAAATGCTCTGTCCATAATAGTGAGAACTCTTCTTCCATAAGTGTAGCAAATATTAAACAAGAGATATATATATACTTTTTTTCCTTTGTAAATCACTAGTGGGTCTTAAATGTCACTTAAGATTATCCCATAACCTTTCATAACTGAATCAATAAGCTGGCAGATCCTCATACGTCGAAACCGATGGGAGAGTCCATTATTATTATTATTATTATTATTATTATATATATATATATAAAATTAATACAAGTAAAAGGTTTGTCACTTAGCTGATTGATGTTACCTTTGGCATCCCAGCTCCAGAGTTTCATAGACGGACCTTCTGGGAATCATTCTGTCCACTCGTCTTTGTTTAAGGGTATGGGTTTTTTTTATCAGCAATTGTGTTTGTGTGTAGAGAGAGAGTAAATACAGATATCAATATTGATCTTCATAACAAAAGACTTTAAAACATTTTATAGCCATTCTACAACAGGTGTGTTTAATCAATTACTTTGAATTAAATAAAATAATACATGCTTACATGGTGGATTAGAGAATTACAAATTTCTTAGTCATACCAGTGATCAATACTCAGGCTCAAGTGAAAGATAGGATGTTGAATGCTGATTTTCAAGACAGATAGACTGTGTCATTTGGCAAATCACAATCTTTTTAGCTTCATTTCTCCCTATTTGTGCCATAAACTAGACTTAGTAAATGTATATCTACTTGAAATTCATATATGTATTGAGTTTGAAATCAACATATTTATTTTAAATATATTTAATTGTATGTATTTTTATGTATCTATACATATTGACATATACCTACATCTCTCTCTAAATTTGGATTGTTTTAAAATATAAAACATTGTATATAAAAAGATATCAACTATAAATAAATAATTATTTATATATGAAGATATTGTAAAATAAAAAATTTATACAACTGCTGAACATATAAACAAATATATTCGATATATATATATATATATATATATATATAGTCTATGCAAAACTAGGTAATCCATATGGGTAGACCCAAGGAGGATGATATCCAAAGAGCTCAATGTAAGATTCAGAGCAGATATGTTTGAATAAAAACAGACCACTTTAAGGTTCCATGTAATAAGTTATTTCACCACAACCCCTTTAACAGGGCTATGGATCATCAGACTTTACTTCCAAAGGTTGAAATGAAAAATGAAAAGAAATTCACACGTTTTTGATGGACCTCATCAAGCATATGTAAAATTAACTAAATTAATATATATATATATATATATATATATATATATATATATATATATGTCTGTGTATTTTATATATATATGTATTTTATATATATATATATTTTATATATATATGTATATATATATAATATATGTATTTTATATATATATATATATATATATATATATATATATATATATATATATATATATATATATATGTCTGTGTATTTTATATCAAATTTCCATGAAATCCGATAGAATATAAGAATATACTGATTCTTCTTAAATGAATATCAAAGTTTCCTTTTCCAACATTTCACAGCTGTTGTCACATGGTGAAAACAGCAAAACAAGGATGACGTGGACCAATGAGACTTGCTGTTACATCGGCAATTTGGGATTGAAAACGAGGTAACATCAAAGGATTTCCACGCGTCATTTTCTTCATCATTTCCGATTTGTTTCAGTGGACAGTAAACTACAGTACAGGTGAGACAGCAATGTTTTCACTTCTTTAACTTATTTCTTTAATTTCATCTCAAATAGCTAACTTACTTTCTTCTTTCTTCCTATTCAAAGTTTAAATGTATCAGTTCACCGACCGCGTGTAGTTTATGCTTTTTTTAGTCTTACTTTAAATGTTTTTACACGCCTACTTAGTTTTTTTGTTGTTTTAAAAATAATTACTGAAATTTAAAAATACAAACATTACTCATGTTGCTGAAATAATTTATGAGGCTAATATTCTTTATTTTTGAATCTGTTTAATTTGTAAAAGTTAAGAAGAGCATTCCTTCTTTTTGTTTTTTTTCAACAGTGGATGTATAATCCTGGAGATTTCTATCTTTTTTTCCTCCCATGTGACATTTTATACCTTTTTTTTTTGTTTATATTTCATTTCAGTTTAATTTAAAGATGCAAAATTATTAAAATTTATTTAGATTATTTACCAAATAATACATTTATCGATGTCGATGTTCTAGAATTTTTGTTTTCATATTTCGACAATTCCGTTGTTTCTATTAGAAATTGGACTCTATGACAACCTTAAATCTGAAATTGTCAAATTTAATTTGTTAATTAAAATCTGTTTTTAGATTTATTTAAATTTGTGTCTGGTTATAATTTGAACATATGTTGGGCACATTAAATTAAAAAAGGATAAAAAGTCACTTAAATAGAATCTCTAAAGTCTAAAATTAATTTGGATGAGTGAATGGTTTTCTTTTTTTATTTTGAAAAATATTTTTTGGTATTGAAAAGAAATTATTCTTTATTTTGAACATTTTAGCTATTTAGTCTTAAATATTTTTGGTAACGTTTTTTTCTTATTTAAAATCTCTAGTTAAATTACATAAATTAAGCCTTAGGGATCATAAAGTTTTCCAAGTTTTTTTTTGTTTTTTTTCAAAAGAGAGGAAAAAAACTCCATTGAATCAAAAATTTAAAATTCTTTTAAACATTTTTTTTTAAACCGATATTTTTTACAAGTTGCATTAGCAACAGTTGGGTAAGATTAAGAAGATACAATTTTATTTTTATAGAATAATGGAAGGCCCAAGTTTATTCGTCTATGAAGATTTTTTTAATGGCCAGTCAATTATGTACCAGCCGACTGGAATATCTGGACAAGCATTTCCATTTAAAATTTACCATTTCCATTTTCCACCTACCTACTTTAATTAATTCTGCTATTAATTCACCTAAATCTCTACTATCACAATCTGTCTACGTACATAGATGTACCTGCATAAATGTGTATGTACGTACTTTTTGTTTTTATATAAAGTGCCTACATACTCAGCTTCCAGTACAGGGACAGATTAAGGATAGATTGTGTTGCACCAATCTTCCAGATTTACCTTCTACCTTAAAAGAATTTAAAATATTGGCATGATCAATACAGTAGAAAATATTCAATTTGATATTGAATTCTTCAGTGTGTGTGTGTACACATAACACACAGTTAAATCAGTAAGACCATATCCTCATGATGGAAAGAAGCATTAATTTTATAAAGGAAATGTCATTCTCAACATCAACTCTTGTCAATACTTAATTCAATTGTGGCTAATAGTAAATAATACAGTGAACATTTCAGAACAGAATTCTGGTAATGAACTGTGATTGTTGGAGTCTAAAGTAACCTGCGCATTATGATGGTTTCCCCTATAAGGGGGATGCAGGTTCATACCCTACCAAAAGGCATGTTTTCTTAAGACTCTTGAATGCACAGGCTAGTAAACATAAATTTACACTGTTTGAAAATGCAGATGTTTACTAAAAACACATGTATCCACTAAATGTAATCTTTAATGTAATATATATCAAGTTTTCTTTTATGTCTGCCTTTTTCTCCACTACAAGACTTAATGGATTTCACCATACCATGTTAGCCCATCATGTGATGGCAGGAGATTTGAGTTCAGAGTTCTCTCTCTCTCTGATTGTTTGCTCTGTCAAGGTTAAAGAGCTAAATCTGGATTGGAATTTGAATTTGTCCTGCTGATTCCATTTTCCATGATCATAAATATTACATTGCCTTCACACACACATATATATATATATATATATATTCAAAACATTAATTTTAGTGGATACTTGTATTTGAGTAGATGCTCTATTTTTTTTTTTTTTTTTTTTTTTTAAACTGTTTGTTTTGTCTACTGGCCTGCACACTTGAAAAAAATGTGCCCTCTGGCAGAAGTTGACCCTGCAGGGGCAACTATTGTCTGATCTGGTGTGATTTGACTGCTCAGCTATGGAGAACTTCAGTCTAGCATGGTTCTACTTGACTAAAAGGACATTTACTTGTTCAGATTTTCTCAAAAGCCATATCTGCTCAGTTTTGTATCCAAAATGTAAACAAAGCAATTTTAAAAGAATTGATTTATTTTTTGATTCAACATTTTTATTACTTCAGACATTATTTTTGCTGGATATCTATATTTGAGTACATGCTCAGTTTTTTTTTTTTTTTTTTTTTTTTTTTTAAACAGTCTGTATTTCATCTACTGGCCTCCATGCATATATATATATATATATATTTATTGAAGTGTATTTGCAGTGTTGTTTTCCACACATCATCAGTTATGGTTTCAGACTTGAAACATCATAACCACCAAATCATGGTACCTCACTATTCTCTCACAGAACCACCAAGCTTTTTTGGTTGACTTTCATGTAGTTTTGCATATGATTGCCACAATTGACTGAATGGAGTTGATCTCTACTTTTAAATTGAATTGTGAGAAACTTTTAGTATATTGAAGTAGCAACAAGACCACTGCATTTCCTTCACACTTGCCTTTTAGATCCTTGTATTTTTACAAATACACAATTGTATCTATCTGGCTATTTATCTATCAACTTGATATCTGTGTGTATGTAAACATATGTCAGTTCATTTACTTATCCAGATATTTATTGCTACTATTTCTTGATTTACACCTGTTGACATATAGTTTCTGTTTATCCAAGAAAATATTTCTCTTTCCACTTGTCATTCCATTATTCAAGTAATTATCTCAAATATTTGAAGTTTATGTCAGTCTCTGGGTGTTCAATATGAACCATTTTAAATCTCTTAAGCTTCATTTTTCATTAAGCTTCATGGTTTTTGCTTGTAAGATTGTCACTTGATTAGTTGTTAGCTATAGATGTGGTCACCTTTAATTTCAATATTATTCATTTGAATAAATCTTTGTTGTAAATCTAGGAAAATCCCTGTAATTTATAAGATTTATATTTTCTGAAATGAAAATTTATTTTGGACAGTATCCTTCTATGTATCAAAGAAAAAAAGCCAGTGTATAAAAGAAATCCCACATACATGCACAAGTAATGACATAATAAAAATAAAAACAGTGCATAAGTAATAACAGAATAAGAATAAAAACTGCAAAAATTATTAGAAAATTTCTGCATTCTTGGTAAGCAGAACAGTTTCAATGCCACTAAAACCAAGTTTCATAAAATATGTCATTCTTTGTTTTAAAATAACTCTTGCTAACAGTTATCTATGGATTTGTAAATTTAAGTTCTCAGGAATAATGTATTTTTTCAAAAAATGATAACACTAATCATTTGTTGAAATATTTTCAAATTTATTTATCAAATTAAATGATCATTTTGTTTCTTGTCAAAGATTGTCATTAGAAACAATGCTTTCTATATCACTATGGGGGTGTTTAACTGAAAACAATTCTTTGTGATATATGATTGACATATATATCAAAATAAGAGAAATCCATTTATTAGAGTGAGCACTTGTTTTTACTCAAGATATACTACTGTAAATATTACAACTTGTACTGAGTTTCTATATTTAGTTTATTCAAAAGTTTTCTTTTAGACATGAGTATAGAGGTAAAAGAAAATCAGTTTTGTCATTTGAATAATGTAATCAAGAGTTTTATTTTTCTTGCTATGAAGTTGTTTAAAGGTTTATGAATCTTGTGTATTAAAACATTAAAATATTCTTGAACTAGGATATGTGTAAAAAAAAAATATTTTTCTCCCCAAATTTGTTCAACAAGAAAATTAAGATTGATCTGCTCTCTCTTCTATATTTAAGAAATCAGTCTTATTGTTGACCACAATATTACAAAGTGGTTGTGTTAGAAAAATCACAATTGCATTTTTTGTATAAAGGCAAAAAATATTTAACCAAAAACAGATGAGCTTAAATGTGCTATAGTTTCAATAAGGATCATCTTTGTATTTTTTTTTTTTTTTTAATACAAAAGGAAATGATGCTTGTCACTATCTGATGTATAGGTTTAATGTTAAGTAAATTCTATTTTTATTCATTGAATAATGTTTCCAGTGTTTCTCTCAAAACCTTCAGATTTGCTAGATCACCTATATGTTCCTCTATAAAAACAAATGTCTATTTTTTTAAGTCCAATCCCATGTTGATTTCTCATGTTCTTATCTAAATCCTCTGCACCTATTTTTCTTGTTCTTCTAATAAACAACCCTCTTTAACCACATCCTTGTTTATGCTCTTGGCTGTTTTTATTTAGTTTATTTATTCCTTTTAGTGCTGAAAGCTTAGTTGATATTCATTAAGAAATGAAAGAAAAAAACTTAATCTTGGACACCAAATTTATTAGAAAAAGTTAGCTATTGATTTTTGGTAGAAAAATTGTTAATTTCTGATATGCTTTTTGCTTATGTGGAATCCAGTTTTTAGGAGTAAGGGACCTATTTAAAGTAAAGAAAGTAGTATATTCTATACCATATAAAATACATATTTATAAAAACTCTCACTCAAAATATCTTCCTGTATCATATGAAACTTTAGTTGTGAGCTTTAAGCACCAAAAATATTTTAACTTAAACAGGACATGTTTCAGCATGTCAGGAGTAGGTTGTTGATGTTAATGTTTTTCTCTTTTAAAGAAAAGGCATTTAATATATATCTATCACTCACTCTTTCTCTCTCTAATAATTATATATATATATATATATATATATATATATATATATATATATATATATAAAAATAAATAAATTGGTGTTTTTTATATATATTTATATGTGAGGGAGTGCTGAAATGTTGTTGGACCAAACATTGGATGTTTTAAGCGGGTATTTGGATCAACCTGAGAAGTTTTCACCCTCCTTGTGGGTGTATTATGACTACCTACCTAAGGCATTGGTCTTTCAAGAGCCTACAAACAAGCCTTACTTGATCATGGACTCTACAAGCCATCTAAAGATCTTGAAGAGTCCGAGATTTCTGGGATGTTAACAGCAGGGACTTGAGCTACTGCAGCTTTTGCTAGTTAAAGCAACACAATCTTGTCTTCATATTCTTAAAACCATTCTACAACTCCTGCAGTATGATAGGGCATGTTGTCTTACTGAAAGATGTCACTGGCATCATAGAAGACTGCTGCTATGAATAGGTGTACTTAGTCTTAGGTCATATTTAAGGAGGTGATACATTGCAAAATATCTTTCTCATGAATGAGAGGACCCAGTGTTTCACAGCAGAATGTTTTTCAAAATATCAGTTTGCCTTTGCTGGCTTGTTTTTCCATAGTACATACTAGTGCCATTGCTTCTCCAGGATAACAATACACATACTCTTTTGTCTTCAGGAGAAAGTAAGACAGTCTTCTGTTGATACAAGGTTCAATTCTGATGTTCATGTGGCTATTGAAGATGTTTTCAGTGATGAACTTTGGTTAACATGGCTACAATAACTAGTTGGTATCAATTCATGTGGCTATTGAAGATGTTTTCAGTGATGAACTTTGGTTAACATGGCTACAATAACTAGTTGGTATCAAGGATCAATGTACTGTGTTTCAATGCATTCCATCTTGATTATGCTTATTCTGCAAATTGTGCCACTAACCCATCTTGGCATACATGTACTTAGCTGGAAAGTTTCTGTCCACTTCTTGGATTGCTCAATGTCTTGTTGGCAATTGTGAATATTTTTCCCTCATTTCATGCCAGTACTGATATATATTCACTACAAGTAAAGATAAGCACCCTACACACCTTGCCATTTCAGAAATGCTATGACCTAGTCTTATGTCCCTAGCAATTTGGCATTTATCAAAGTCACTTTGATATTTCTGTTTGCCCAAGTTGTGGCATTTAGCACTACAAAATGATGTATTTGAAGAAAGGGGTTCTATTATTAATTGAATTGTGGAATTCTTTAAGGTTTTGTATTTTGTTTGCTTTCTATTAATATGAAAATGTCAATATGTTGGGTATATATGAAAGGTTTGGGGAAATTATTAAAAGCTTTGGGTCTACATGGGTCATGTAGAAATTAGATAAATTTGGACCCTGAGGCAAACCCATAGCTATCTCTTTTTTTGATGTTCTAGTAGATGCTATTAGTGATAATTTTATCACTTCACTCTAACCTACAAGCAAAAATTCATGTTTTCTTAATTATAAAAATGAGTGTCCTTAATAATGAAATAGATGTTATATAAAAAAAATATGATTAGCCATGTGAAAATTATTTCTTCTTCAAACACATTATTCTATAAAGAATTAAGCAACATAAAACATACACTTATCAACAATAATTTCCCAAACCATAAAGAAATTGTCTTCATTCCATTGAATTAAGATAACACAATGAAGAAAAATTATGTTGCTTGCAGTTGATGTAGTCTTACTGAAATTGGTAGTAAGCAGATAAGTTAGATCTCACTTCACTTTCTGCTTCTACTGATAATTCTTGGCATCAGTCTATATGTATTTGGACAAGTCGAAGTCCTATTCTGGACAGGTGTTGTCATCTCTGCATCCCCCTTCTTTTTTTTAGATATGCACTTTCTTTAGTTGATACTTTTTCTGACATGGATCCACTTCCAATGTTTTAGGAATAGGTACTTCAAAGGTATTGTAAAGTATGTCCATTGGTGATTTAGATCATACTGGTTGCTTATTTTGTACATATCTAGACCATAATTGACATATAAGTCTCTTATGATGAAATTGTCCACCTTTGATAATGTGCATCATACTATCAAGGCATTGAATAATTATTCCTCCCTGCCAATTTTCTTTTCTGGCCTTAAAACCTTTAAAGAAAACTTTATCGCTGATCTTGAATGAATTGTCAAACTTTCTTCTTATTCCCTGGCAGTAATTTATCAAAAATGGATCTAACTTTCCTAGCAAACATGAGCTCTGCAAGTGACATTTTTGTGGTGACATTTGCATTTGACATCATTCAACATATGCTCAAAAATACTTGTAGTGCCATTTCTTCAGCATCCAAGCTTTTAGCTTTCCTTATTGCCTTTTTGGAGGTGTCAACAAACTGTTCTGCTTGATCATTCAACCTTGGATGATAAATTGACATTGTCAAATGTTCAACCACATAGTTTTTGCAGAAATTTTTAAACTCACTAGAAGTAAATTGAGTTCAATTACTGGAATTACTGGTTATTGGATAACCTTGCAAAAAGTTTGCATCAGGATTTCAAAATACTTTTTTGCTGTGATAAATGGAATTACAACTCTTTCTGCATACAAAATTACTCCATCACAAACAGAAAATGCTGTATTATTGTGACTAGGTTTAATTTTAGTTTTACTCCATTTTGACATCATTCATAGTTTTTTGAATAAACATATCCTTTTTAGAATGAATTTTGTTATAGTCTATCATAACTGTCAATTCTTTAATAGTGTTACACCCCAGGCTTTTAATTTTGTTTTCAGATTCAAGTGAAGCAATCACAGTATCTTCAATCTTCTTTACATTTCGATATCAATTTGGACAAATCATCTGCATGTCCCAATTTCTTTGACAATAGAAATTCCATCTTGAAATGGTAGCCTAACACTGTAGTCTATTTGTATTATGTGTTCGAATCCCTTTCTTAGAACCAAATATACTTAATTATGAATGATGATCAGTTTGCAGTATGAATTTTCTTAATATTGTCCTGTGAAATTTCTTTACTGCAAAAATTATAGCAAGCACTTCCTTTTCAATTTGACTGTTGCATTTTTCTATATTTGTCAAATTTCTTGAAGTGTGAGTGACTGCTTTCACTGTACTGTCTTTGAATTTACGGCCTATTACTGCTCCTATTCCATATTCACTCGTGTACAGCACTGCTATTATGTCAGTGCAGGTCGTAATGTATTAGTGATAACTCTGAAATTAATAGTTTTTTTTAATTCCTTCAAAAGATTTTTGATATTCCTTTAATGGCATTTGCTCTAGTGGGATCTGGTCTTCTTCCTTTTTCGTCAATTATCTGACCTAAATATTTAATCTTATCCATAAAGAATTGACATTTTTGTACACTGATTTTGAAACCGTAATTATGTAGTCTCTGAAATACTTCCTGAATCAGTTTTACGTGTTATATTTTCATCGCACCCTTAATAAGTATATCTATGTAAGCAATGGCACTGTCTAGTCCAGCCTACATCTTATCCATTATTTGCTGGAAAATATCTGGGGCTACTTTTACAACAAAGGGTAATCTTTTAAATTTGTAGAGTCCTTTATGCATATTAATAGTCAAAAACTTCTGGAATTCCTTATCCACTTCGATTTGAAGATATGTCTCCCACAGGTTAATTTTGGTAAAAAATTTACCACCATTTAATTTGGCAAATATATCCATTGGATGTGATAGGAGGCAGTTATTCAACCCAGTTGAAAAATCTCACAAACGAATCTTATTTTTCTTTCTAATATAAACCACTGGCATGGCCCATTCTGAATAATTTATTTTTTCAATAATTCCAGTTTTCTAACCTATCCAGTATTGTGTTAATAGACTCCAATGCAGCAAAAAGTATATTTATTTTAGATTTAAACACTGGTATCACATTTTCTTTTGTGTGAGACATATCTTAGGATTATTATTTAAATCTGTCTGGGGATAATTCGTCTAGTTTAAATTTCTTATGCTCCTGATTGACTTTACCTGCATATGTGACAAAATCTTAATTTTTATCCTTAGTAAGAATTCTTTTCACCAAAGATTTTTGATAATAACAACACTGTTTTGTGAAATGACATTTTTTCTGGAGTATTTGGCAAAATGAAATTCAGACATTTTTCATGTTCAGCAGAGCACAATTTTTGTAACAGAAGATGTACTTTCTTTTCATCCGGCCATCCTTGATGTTCTCTATAAATGGCCTCCTACCTTTTCAAGCACAATAAGAATGTAATGTTTCCTTCTGGGGCATAAACTCACCGCTTGAGTTAGCAACTGAGTTTGAAAAAATGAAATTGGTATCTTGTTTGTTCCTTGCTTTTCCAGGATTGCTTTTATCTGTTCTTGATATTCAATCTACTCTCGTTGTATTTGTTGTAATAACTGCTGAATAACTATCTTCAATTCTTCCATAGAGTATCATATTTGTACAAGTAGTCCTTGGAAAAAATTTTTATTTTCTATTTCCTAATAGCAGTATATCATACAACCTTGAAGTTTATCAACTTCCACATTGTGCTATGAATATACACAAACTCCACAAAATTCTTTTCTGTGAATTTTGAATTTTCTTTACCAGCTATATATGGTCAGCAAGAGGAAATTTTGTATGAATTCGAGTCCTTGTCATCATTGTTATGTCCTCATTCTATTTAATCAAGATAACATAATATAAAAACATAATGTTGCTTGGAGTTTATGAAACCGGTAGTAAGCAGATAAGCTTAGATCTCTACTTGATCTCTCTCATTCTTTCTCTACTTCTACTGACGGTTCTTGACATTAGTCTATATTTATTTGGATGAGTCTAAGTCCTATTCTGGTGAGGTGTGTTCATCTCTACAACAGAAATAAAAACAGCTTTGAAGAAATTTAGAAAAAAAATAACACAAGCAATCCTTTTGATATAATAAAAAACAAAGACAACCTTAAATTATTTTATTGTAACCAGATGCATCCTAATTATGAAAAAAGATGGAAGTCACACAATGACCTACCAACCTTTATATGCATCACTTAGAAAACACCAACATAATGCACTTCTCTAACTGCAAAAAACTTAAAAATAATGGAAGAAACAAGAAACTAACTCTGAATATTCATTATGAACACAGCCACAATGTGCTGACTGTTCAGGATTCAAAACATTTCTATTACCAAAATCCTTACCATCACAATCTATATAGACAAAAAACATCCTTGATATTGGCGAATAGATTAGCTAAAAGCACTTTGTGCCAAAGATAATTTGGATAGTTCTTATACACTCTATGCCCCATAAACATCTTTTGTATGAATGCAAAATATATAAAAAATTTAATCTAATGAAATCTGTATAAAAGAGAGATTGCTGCCCAAGTACACAATATATATATATATATATATATATATATATATATATATACACACACACACACACCTCTCTGAAGATTAGCTAAAAATGAACATATATGATGAAAAAAGTTTTATCATCAAAATCTATATTAAGATCAAAGGATTTTTATTATTAAATTATATTTTTTAATCATTTTTAGAACCTTCAAAATTTTGGTTAAAATATTCTTTTTTTTTTTCTTGCATCAGTGTGTAACCATAAATTAGCATAAGAAATTTTAACATCTTTTGCAGTGAAAAACACTATTGACATTTGAAAGGTTTTGTTTGCCTTCTGCAGCGTAGACTATATCTGACATGTCCCTAGACTTATTCTGATTACAGTCAATTCATTGGACGGTTGGGAAATTTTAGAGTCCACCATTTTTTTTTTTTATTTCTGGTTCAATGGTTTTGAAATTGTGGTTCTGAAATCTCTGAGTTTTAGTTGCAAATTATTTTGCTTCAGATGCACATGGCAGATGTGTTTGGTTGTGTTATACTCATGTTTTTCTTGATTTTTTTTTTTTTTTTTTTTTTTTTTTTTCTGGTTGCTCTTCCTGTTGATTTTCAGCAGAGGAGCTCTTTTAGTTGTCATGGGAAGAAGAATTTTTTTTACTCAGAAGATGACATTGTGAAATGGGAGACTGGGGAAGACAAGGTTGGTCAGTGTAGAATATCATGGTGTAATATAGTGATTGCAGTACTCATAGTTGATGTAGCTGTTGCTCTCTACCCCGGCTTTTCCTTCTTTTTGTCCAATTGACTTTTTTATACTTTTAGCAAAACTGTCATAGCATTTTACAGTTGCCTTCAGGACTGTCATCTAATGTTAACCTCAAAATGAATTGCAACCCTGCTGCCTGGACTTCCTTAGACTCTTTCCAACCACCTGTCACTCACCCTCATACAGCCAATCTTTTTTAACCATTGGAGGAGTCTAGGGAGAGAGAGGTTAAGGTGTGTATCAATGTCTGGCTGGATTTTTCTGGTTTGAAGTAGTGGGTAAGGCTATTATAACCTTTTTGTTCAGTAGGAAAAAGTAGATGGTAAGGCATCTGGGTTCTTGATAGAGGCCTTCTTCAATGGATAATTTGTAGAATGATGACCAGTCTTTTTGCAGGACCAGTATGCAATGTCAGCACAGCTGTAAATAGAATAAAAATTTTGTAGATCATAAGGATGAAATTCTATTCTCAGTGTATATCCTCAACTCTCATGGCCATGGTTTCTTCATACTTTAGAAAGAATACAACTAAGACATAGAAACCTCAAATATTACTATCTTGGTTTACCATTGACCTTGATAGTCAAATTTAAAAATACTTTCTTCTGGGTTTCCAGTTCCTTCTTTATAAGGGATAAACTGCATGTGGGTGGACAATTATTACTTCTGATAGCCTGTTGACATTTTACACCCTGACATGACTAATTTTCATCAGTCTTTCATCAACTTTACATTTTAAAAAAAATTTGTTTTTATTTGAATTCTTTTTGTGATGGCCCTCAATTCTAGGAGATCAAGCAGCAACCCATCCCCTAATGGGCACACTACTGTCTAGTCAACCACATGATTTTTATTTTTGCTCTTTCTTCTCTTCTCTTTTCCTCTCTTCCTCTCTTCTCTTTTCTCCTTTTCCTCTCTTCTCTTTTCTCCTTTTCCTCTCTTCTCTTTTCTCCTTTTCCTCTCTTCTCTTTTCTCCTTTTCCTCTCTTCTCTTTTCTCCTTTTCCTCTCTTCTCTTTTCTCCTTTTCCTCTCTTCTCTTTTCTCCTTTTCCTCTCTTCTCTTTTCTCCTTTTCCTCTCTTCTCTTTTCTCCTTTTCCTCTCTTCTCTTTTCTCCTTTTCCTCTCTTCTCTTTTCTCCTTTTCCTCTCTTCTCTTTTCTCCTTTTCCTCTCTGCCTTTTCCTTTTCTTCTCTGCCTTTCTTCCTTTTCTTCTCTTTTTCTCTTCCTCTCCTCTCTTCTTTTCTTCTTCGGACTTTTATAAACAGGGCTAAAATGACTTGGCTGTGTTTGGAAACTATGTAAAAACTCCACTGGTACTGAAATTACTAATGCAAAAAATACTTTTTGGAACACAGTATAGGAAACAAAACAAAAAACATTAAGTTCCTGTTGCTGTGAAAATTACCATCCTTGAAAATTATTAAAGCATTTGGGAAGCTAGATACTGTGGACTGTTTTTCAGACTTGGTCCTTAAGGAGGAAAAGTTGAATAAAAACAAAAAATTTCCAATTATTCTTTGTTCATCATATTTGATGAAACATTTGCTTGTGCTGAGGATTTTAGCATTGACTACTGTGAAAGAGTATTATTTGCTAAATTAATCTAACAAAAGTTGGGAAATTTCATCTGTTGAATACATGGCATAACTTTTTATTACTAATTACTATATTTTGTTTCTGCTGTTTATTGGTAGTAATTGATGAATGCTTTTCCTATTTGAAGCAAATGACTGTTTCTCATTATACTCGCATTTTAACATCATGAAATTAATGAAGATTTGTCAAAGTTTATAGAAATGTTTTGTGAGTGTAAAGTTCTGAGTAAAGTATAGGTTACTCAGTGCGAAGTTGTTTTTTTTTTTTTTTTTTTTCATAAAATTCTTAGGCTTTTCAGTGTTGCTCAGACCAAAAAAAAGAGTTAGGATCAACTTCAAAATGAAGAATTTGTATAACATCTACAACAGTATCATAACTTTTATTGGTTGCATCTCTCAATAGAATTATTGGTACATGTGTGATTTGTAGTGATTGTTGCTGAAAAATAGCTTATTTTGTAATCTGTATAACTTACTGTTTCCTAAAAATATTCACTTTTTTTTTTTCTAAGGAAAACACAAATATGCAAAATGAATATGCAGAGCTTAGTGTGACACTTTTTCACAACTCAATGGTGTTAAAAAAAGGTTTTATTCAATATATTTTCTTGATCTGCCCATTTTTGATTTTACACTTTAAAAACTCTGTTGGTTTTTAACAAATGCAAAACACAGTTGAATTATATGATTTAAATTAGCTGCATACAAAGTTGTGTACTTGCAATATTCAAGAATTTAAAGTCAAGAATTGCACTTTTAATATCGAGAAAGAATTCTTACCTGAGCTTTTTTACTTTTAAATATTCTGGCTGAAGTTGCATATATGATTTCAAACTGAATTTAAAACATTTTAATATCTAATAAAAAGAGATCCATCTAAATTTTACAAAGAGATATATTTTTGTCTTGTATAAGTCATCAGGGTTTGGGCCCAGGTAAAAAAAACGAACACTAGTTTGAATCCTAATTTGGTTAAACAGATAAATTATTTTTCCTAACTTGAAAAGATTGCTGTCCCCTTATGATGAACTAAATTTAGTAAAAGAGACCTGTTTGCCTTGTGGCTAAAATAGTTGTGAATTTCTCACTAGTGTCAGTGGTTGGTGTTTGAGCCTGAGTAAAAAGCCAAAATTTCCAATATATCTCTTACAACCAGCAAAATGTACTATTGTTACAGGAGTTGAAATGGTGATCAGTAATTCATATTCACACTAACAATATACAAGGATGAATTGCAACTGACAAGATTCACAATATCTGCAAACAGTTTAAATTTCGTCAGAGGCTGTTTATATTCATTTCACCCTCATTCCCTTCAAAAGAGCATGAAACCATTTCTCCCTATGTTCTGTCTCGCTGTCAGATATTGTAACAAAATATTTAATTATTGGTATGCTGTGATGATTGAATCAAATCACTCTCCCATAACTACCTTACAGGCTCAAGCAGTACCAGCTTGTAAACTGTTAGGCTTTAGTCATCTTTAAGAAGGTCCACTTTTATTATTTGTGCTTATGACCACATCACGTTGAAACACTGGTTCCTGTACAATCACTGAAGTTAGGCAGAATCTAGCCTGGTCAGTATGTACATAGATGACTGCTTGGGAATACCAGATACTGTAAGCTTGGAAGTGTAGGTGGTGTAATGGATAATGAAATTGTTAATTGGAAAGCTGAATTCCAGTTCCCATTGGGTTCATTATATTCACTTACATCCAAATACCATAGGGAAAGGTACGAATCTACTTCTTTTTCTCCCCAGCCATGTGTTAATTAGTAAGACTTTTATCACTAAAATCATTGTCTTAAAAAGAAACTTCTTACAATCTAAAAATATTTTCTGGCTTTAAATAACCTGCAAAGAGTTAAGCGTTAGGAAACAAATCAGTCAGATTAAATTGTTTGTAAACAATGGTTTAATTGTCAATGCTGTAAGATAACTTGAAAAATTTAAATTTTGTGAACAGGTTTTGAGAGAGAACATTTTCAAGACAAAGAAATGTATCGCTAAATCTAAATGAAGTTATTTTGAAGTTTTGTGATGACCTGATCAACTAAATACAAGAATTAGCATAAATATTTTGAAAATTCAGAAATTTAAAGTGTTTTACAGATTTATTTTCAAAATTCTTAATACTTGTCACTAATGGTAAGATGCATTAAAATGCATCTTACCATTAGTGACAAGTATTGAAATACTGAAATTCAAAGTATTGAAGATGAGATTACTAATCCAAATAACACAAATACTGATGAAAAGTTCGTTTTTTTTCTGAAAGTTTAAAATAAAGAGAATCTTATGTAGACAAAAGTGTCTTTCTAAAAAAAATTATAAATTGCTGGAGGAATGTTAAAAATCCTTTAAATGATCTACATTTAATTTTTTTCTTTAATTATTCAGATTATTGTAGAGGGGATACATTTAAAAAAGAACTTGTAAACCTTTACTAACTAGAGTATTAGATTGCTGGTTGTCAAGTTTATTTTAAATGCTGCATGATGACACTTATTTCATGTACCAATGTCCTTTTAAATATATAAGTGAACATGGCTCTCTGCAACTTCCAGTTTTTGTTTCTCTAACTTTTGTCCCTTTACCATGCCTCTTTGTCCTTGTTCTTTTATCCATTCACTCAAAGTTGTCAAATACATTATTTGCTGTTTCCCCCACTTCACTTACCTTTAGTATGTCCTGTGAGTATTAAATTCTCCTAAACCCTCTTACCTAATTATATTCCAAAAATTTCAGGTGTCTCTTTCTGATTGTATCAATATCTTTGTAGTTCCTATTTTACTTAAAACCTCTGTTACATGTTCTGTCTTTGGCATTCTCAGCATTCATTGGCAGAACTACATTTCTATTGCTTCAAGTCTGTTGTTTATCTGTGAAGAGATTGTCAAATATTCAGTCATAAAAATTCAGCACTCTCTTTTTTTCTCCTATCTCTCAATACCTGCTTAGTTTCTGAAAGGCATTTTTTGCTGTTGCTCTGTGCCTTTAGTTCTTCATCACACTGTCATCTGATACTATACTACCCAGATAGTTAAATTTCTGTACCTGCTTGATTTTTACTAACAATCATGCATTTCATCTTCATACATTTAATGGTTAGTACTTTTTGTTTTCTTTTACTACCTTGTCTAAGACGTTTTTCAATTTTCTTTCTGAGTTTGCTATCAGCACCATGTCATCTGTATATTTTATGTTAAGACATTCTGTCATCAATAATAAATCTTGGTAGGCATTCTAATTCTTTTAGACCCAGAACTCTGGGAAGTTTAATTCATAAAAATAGGTTCTCTTAACAATGCTAAATTATTTGTAGTTCTTAAAAATCTATCATCAAAATGAGGCTCAGTGATTCTGGCAGCATGAGAATTCTATTTATGATTTACTTGCAGAAATGATCCCAGTGTTACTCAATTGAAAAAGCATTTTAAAATAATTTTTAATATTCAGGGAACTTAATTTGAAACAGTATAAATTTTTTTCGGTCTTTATGAAGCTGTAGGTAATACATATCTAGTGTTGTAACAAGTTAATTTTAATGAAATAATTAAAAAAATGTTTAGAGACGGTAAAATTGTCACTTTCTTAAAAGTGCAATTAATGGTAATTTGTTTGGACTAATGGTATTAGACTTTGAAATATGGTTAGCATCAATGATGAATATACTTTTTTTTAAAAATTAATTTAAAAATAGCTTAATATTCAACATTGGGAGGGGATTTACAAATTCTTCATCAAAGTGATATTAGAAAATAGAAATAAAAATATTTCTTATGACATTACATAAAAAAAACTTCAAAATTGTGTATTTTTAAAATGCTACTAGCCATCAATTGACAAATAATCATTAATACAAACATGAAGATAATGTTCACTGCTGGATTTCTGCTCACCTCAAATAACAAAAAAAAAAAAAAAAAAATGACTTAAAAAACATAGGAAATAGGAATGTAAAAACATTGCCCAGAAAATAATCAATCAGCTGCTTGCTGCCCTCCTTAGAACATTTCTAATTCTCACTTTTATTGCAGAGAAGAAAACTGAGAGACAGCACACATCCTGAATACTATTTGTTTGATCTGTTACTCTCAGGGTGTTATAACTCTATTAGTTCTGGGATAAAATGCTTGTGGGACAGCTTTTATTCTTGGGCCCTGCATAAAGTGAACACTAGTGCACACTGACAATTTTAAATGTCTTTTAAACATCATTACTTTTCTTCATTCAACTCTATCTCTTTCTGGGGTGTTTGTGTGTGTGTTTTTTTTTTTTTTTTGTGTGGGTGCATCTGAGGACTGCTGTCCAATTTCATTGTGCGTTGCACAGTGATAAGAAATTTATAAAAAAATAAATGAATTGCCAATGTTCACCTTATTTTCTTTGATAAAATTTAGTTATTTTAACATTTCTGAGATTTAAGATGAAATTGGAAACATCTTGTAGAGCAGAGAAAGATCGCATCCTAGAATAACCAACTTAATGAAATCGGATTTTTCATATTTAAATTACTAACTCAAAAATTTTAACAGGTCTCTTGCTTTCTGATTCATCTCTTCTATTATATCTCTCAAGTATAAGATTATTTAATAAACATGGTAGCAAGTGGATTTCATTTGATTCAGTGGTTATAATTTATTTCTTTAAAGTTATGTCCATTTAAAAAAAAACAAAAAAACACTTTGCCTGTATGTGCGCTATATTAAATACTTTTGAAACACTGGATAAGTTTTCATAATATTTTATTACTGACAATACATTTTAAGCAAATAAAATAATGGAAGCCATTTTAGCTTCTTTTTTTTTTTTTTTTTTTTTTTTTCTCTTTTTTTTCTCTTTTTCATTGATGTATAAAACCAAGACTTAAATGTTTTATCTGAGACATCTTTGAAATGGAGACATTTTGTAGTTACCCATCTTTTAAATTTATCACATTTACTTTTCAATTTACTTACACATTAAATGTTATCTTTATTAGGATTACATTAGATTGTAATTACGTATTTTTATTTTAAAAAAATTTTTTTCCAACCTCATTTAAAATCAACTTTTTAGCTGCTAATTATGCAACAGTGGAATTAAACATTTTATAGAATTTCAATATTTCTCTACATCTAAGAAAAATACATTAGGTAGTTTCATTAATCTACAAATGATTTGTACTATTATTTTTTTATATCACATTCTTTGAGCAGACAAGCAGGCAATCTCTAGCCAACTTGAAGTGAATGTTAGTTAACACATTGTGGCATTATGTGTGTGACTCTCTCTCTCTCTCTCTCTATATATATATATATATATATATATATATATATATAAAGACAACTTTTTAATGATATTTTTATTGAAAATATTTTACATTTTGTCATGGAAATTTCTGTTTCGCGACAATGTTTTTATCTTGTCATCAGGCAATGTTAGGTAACTTTGAAAATGATTTACGTTTGAAAATAGAAAACAATATAAAGAGTTAAATTTAGAGTTTAATATTCATAACTTTTACTTTTAATTACATAATAAATTGAAGATTAATTAGTTATCCTGATTTCCTATATAATCCAATATTAATTTTAAAGTATTAATAAATTGCATCTAGGGTTCATTGTCACATTATTTGAATTATATACTTGTAATTTGATTGGCCATTACATCTTACATAAAAATATTCCACCTAGTGGGTGTAGTGGTTGGTTTAAAAACTTTTTATTTTACAATCAACACCATCACTTGAAAAGACACCAGAAGTGTTGAAACAAAATGGTTATTTTTATAGTGATATTATAACATACTTATGTTATAATTTTTAAATAAATATTATTGTCTACTTTGTATTGATCACTTTAAAAAAATAGTGCTTTTGGTTACTGGAATTTTATTCCATCTATACCAACCTTGTATTCACACACACACACACACACACACACATATATATATATATATATATATATATATATATATATATTATTTATAAAAATTTTGTTAGCATTTCAGTATGTTTTTCCATAACCTAATACAGAATTATCTTTCAAGTGGGGAGGTCTTGCTGATTTTGGAAATGATCATTTGAAATTCTGAGTTTCAACACCAATTTCGAGCATTTGTAGGAAATGTAGATGTATTTTATCTATGGCGTCAGTGTGTGCCTGTCAATTTGTTATCAATATGTTAAGGATTTTTGTATATCCAGCTTTGCTATCATATAATTTCAAGTATTGATAAGGGGGTCATTATTTTCACAAAACCTGTCTAATTCACATGAATCCAGGTGTGGAGATTGGAATAATTGTCGTGAATTGGCTACATTTGAAAGCCCAGCACTATTAATTTTTAAACTTTTTCTTCTCATTATAGCTTAAGTTAGAACAACTTATGTTGCAGGGAATGAAACTGAAAATTAGCAAAATTTTTGTAAGCCCAAGAAACTGGCAACACTGTATCAATTGTTTTTGGAAATTTTAAACAAATATTCCACTTTGCTTTCTGCAAAGTGTAAGAAATAGAAATCTTCACTAATAAGACACACTTAATTTAGATGCCAAAACCTATCAATAAATTATAGTTGAGTTTTAACAAAACTACTAGTTAGGGAAGTTGGTTTATTTTATTGATTGCTACAAATATCCAGTCATAATCCTACAGTATTTCAATTACAGGGTGAGTTGAACTGTGAAATATCTAGTAATTTGCAAAGCCACTATTTGAATGGGTCTATCCTAAAGCAAGAATAATTTTAATAAGGTTTCTTCACATATTTTTAAACAAGGGCTTCAGCTAAACAGTTAAAGGCAAAAGAAATTTATAAAGAATTTTATTCAAGTCATTTGCATGATGAAGCAAGCTATAAAAATATTTTTACTCTTGATACTGATAGAAAACCACAATACAAGTACATATGTGGGCAGGTTATTTTTTTTTATATAAATATGAATGTTATTTTTTTTTATATAAATATCAGTAATATTTCTATTTCATGTTTTACTGTTTCCAAAACTTAAGCTCTCAAAAACTGTAATGGTAATTTTACTAGAAAGCTAGAACAATTGAAAATCTTTTTAAAAATACATATCAAATTGTATGTTTTTGTTACTTCACTTGTCTACTGTCTTCAATTCTTTATAAACATTGAGTGAAAACAAGGCTTTCATTTAAAATTGGCTTATCTACAGTGTACTTCTTGTTTATGGTGGTAATCCTCTTAGTATTTGGGATCTTGTTCTGAAAAAGATTTCTTTTTAAAGCTCTTGGTGCGATAGAAGAGTTCCTTTTCAATTTCCATTGACTTACCTCGTTTTTGACTTTCTGGCTTATTGGCATTTATTACATTAGCTTCAGGCTAATCAAATTATTTGTAGTTTAATAAAATAGTTAACTAGGCAAATCTTATTAAATTTTTATGTTCTGATATTGCACATTTCTATATATACAAGTTGTATGATTTTAAGATAACACAATTTTTACCTTCGAAGGTAGATATGAACCTAATTTGTTTTCCATCTAATTTGTCCTCAGTTTGGATTGTGTACTTTGTAACCAATAGTAAAATGCTCTGTTTTGGGTAGTCTTGTTGGAGGATAGTATCATTTTGACATAATGTTTTGTCACATATTTCTCCCTTTTTCTCTCCATTACATTCTTTCTCTTGCTCTCTTTCGTTCTCTCACTCTTTCTCTCTCTTACCACCCCCACCTGGAGTTGTTTTGTTTTGTTTTTTCTATCACTTTAGCCAGTCAGTTTTCTAGCTGTCTTCAAATTAAATGTTTGCTTCCTTTTATAGTTTGTTGTTTATAATTTACTTGTCATTTGCCATGTTATCCTGGTGCTTTCTTCACTCACCAATATATTCAGTCTTGTTAGTTTCATTTTTTACTTTTTCTTTTTTATATCTATTGTGGTCCTATTCCAGAATTTCTAATGTTTAATTCCATTATTATTATTATTTTTTTTATACCATATCTCTTCAGGATGTAAGCATCATGGTTATCCACAAATTCTCTTTGTTTATTATCTGTGAATTTATGGATAGATATTGGAGTAGTTTCTTGTTACTTTTTCCATGATTTTCAATTTGGTTTTTATTCTTCTAGACTGATTGCCATCCAAAGCTATAGAGCCCAGTCTACTCTGTTATCTAACCCATAGTTGGGAACAAAAACTGATTTATTCCTTTTCCTAAGAGCATCAGTGCAAAAGTGAACAACAGGCTAGACCTAATCTTGAACTTAGATTTCTGATTCCACTTTCCACACCAATAAATGTTATAGATACCAGTATGTTCTTTACTTTTATAGTCTTTTATTATCAAAAAATTCCCCTTGGTAAGCTAAATATGGGGATTTAATATTATACAGGATATGCCAGATAAATAAAAACTTTCAATAGAAGGAAAAAACATTGTGCATATGTTCAACTGAGATAAACAGGAAATGCTTATTCAATAAAACTGTCCTTGATTTTAAAGCTGACTTACATGTGATTTTGGAAGTAACTTCATGCCTGGATCAAGTGGTTCTCATTTCTTTTGGCCACCATATTCATGATAGCAGTCTTGAATGTGTTTTTGTTATTGTAGGGACACTTGTTTACCTTCCTCTTCAGGTGTAGTAGTCAAGGGGATTCAAATCAGAAGAGCAAGATGACATAATTGAACATTTTTGAACAACCACAGCTAGGTCATGTGGGGGGGGGGTTACAGAGTCCTGCTGGAACATGTGACTTACTCCCCTGTGCCACCCCTTAATCTAGGGCTTGATCATTGTATTCAGTACTTTGATGTAGGTGGTGATACTAAGGAACTGGTGCGTAGTTGTATAACATAGCCCTTGTTGCTTTTGACCTTCGGGATTTTCATAAATAATGTGCATAATTGTGGGTACTTTTGGGGGTGTCCATGAAGAGCCATCTGTATATTCTCCTGTTCACTTTCTAATCTTTGAGCTTGTTTAATCAGTTCACCATGGTCTTGTTGGATATGAATTTTTTTGTCACTTGCTAGTCATAGTTGATATCTTTGAAATGTTGGATGAACTTCATGACATCTAACTCAATAGAATATTCCTTTCTCTTGGCTATAAATGACACACTTTCCACCAGAGGCCTCCAACTCATTCCTTCCTGGCTTTGAGCATAAAGAATCTGGCTATCTCTGAGTCACTATAGTTGGTGGCTAATGCCATGAATATAGTGTGCCTTTGCATTTCCTGTGTCAGATTGTAAACTACCATGTTAATGCTCTTACTGCATCTAAAAGAAATACAGATGTTAAAATTTGGTCCATACTGCATAATCTTAAATTGACAGACTAAAAGTATGTTCTCAAATACCTAGTGCACCTTCTATGGAGAGTAGTAATGATACAAAACATGACTTAGAACTCAAACCTAGAGCCATAAGCTTAAAATGATACAAGCTGTCTGTGATATCCTGTAATGCAGTACCTGAATAAAGATGATGTTCCCCAAGCTTTGGATTTTAAAATCTCAATGAGATGAAAATCTTTTATTTTAGTGAGTTTTTTTTAATCATGGTCTTAGAAAATTTGTCTTTTTCAATCTTGATCCCTGGGACTATTATTCTGGGGATAGTAGTGTCAGAAATTATAATTGTAGTACTATTTCTTAGTAAAACACACTGTACCTTCTTTTAAATGCTTTTGCATACATTTATGGAATAATTTGATAAATCCAAAAAGTATGAAATTTTTATTTTTTGAAAGATTTTGGATGCTTCTTGCGTGTGATTTGTGATCTATAGAGAACAAAATGCTTTCCAATAATAGAAGTAGACTTGTATTGGGTATTGTTCCTATCAACTGTTATATGTGTGAAAATTTAATTAATTTAAATTTTTATTCAAATAACATCTTTAATAGGATTGTATTCTTTGCATCTCAAAATTTTCTTAATGATTCTTTATTTGCTCATAATTTTATAGTCACATTTACTCTTTCTCTCTTTATAGTCTAAATTCTGGAGCTTTTTACATCCTCCCTGCAATAGTAATAGTAATTAGGTCATATCTTAAATCAACCAAAAAGTTAACATGAATAATGTACAAACAAGTATGAAATTAATAAGAGTACATTTTGCTTGTTGGGAAAACACGAGAGAAGAGAATTTTTCCCCTTGTTCTCATCTTGGATATTACAAGTGATTTAGAAAATTTCCTTTCTTATCTCATCTGTAAACCAAGTTTGAGGCATTAGTAATAATTTCATTAATAACAGTTTGGATTTTTTTTTAACTAATTTTTAATTTAATCATCAATCTGTTAGTGACTTTCTTCAACTGAACTTAGATTTGGGGATTTTTAGGTGCAGGGAAGATTTATTTCCACTTGTTTTTTCCCAGACTTAAATTTTTATTCCTACTGTATGTAGATGTATTGCTATCACCTAATTAATATCTTATAAATTTTCTATAGGGAATATTTCTTTCATATTTGAGAATTATTTATATTGTTGTAATGCTGATTAAATTTTTGAAGTGGTTACTTAGCTAGCATTTTAAGGCATGTTGCATTTCTATGTGAAATGTGTAGATGATAAAAAAAACATGTAAGTGTCAGCATCAGCATAACTTCTTTTGCTCTCCTTCAAAAACCTGTCTTTGTTTGCCTCTGAAAACTTTGAGCATATCAGTTCTATCAGTTCAGCAGAAATAACAGCCTAGTTCTTAATTCAAATAAGAACTGTTTTGGCATTTTAGTGATTATAAATAATCCTGACAACACTAGATGAATTTGCCAAATGTGAATGTTCCTTTTTATTTTATTTTATTTTTTTTTCACTCTATGATTTAAGGGGTTTAACAATAAAGAAAACAAAATGGTCCGAGTTTTCAAGATTTGTATAATTCTACCTAATTGGAATTATTCTTTACCTCATTCTTATACTGTGACCTATTCACACCTACCTCAACTTTAAGACCATTGATCATTAGCATGAAATCCAACCTGTCATATGACTCTCAGTTCTTATCTTGTCATTCTGGGTGGGGGGGGGGTGTATTTATAATTCATCTCTCATGTCATACCACCCCATGAAAATTGAGAGAAGAGTAGCAGTAAGGATGTGTGCATACAAAATTCTTGCTAATGTTGCTCACTATTCACCTCCTGAATTCCTTCAACCTACCTTCCTACCTACCCTCTTTCTCTTCATTGCAGTCATCAAAAAGAAGACAGATTCTAATTTATTTTGGTAATCTTGAATAAACACATCCAAACAAAATATTTTGCAAATTCTTGTGGCTTTTTATTTTCTTCATTCTGAGACAAGCCTAACAACAAAGCTTAATTAAGACGAGTTAATTTTAACTATCAGTTCTTGCAGAGGGAACTTTTCTATCGTTGGATAATGCTGAACATATGAAGTAGTTCTGAACCATTTTCTGAGAAGTATTATGTCTTATTCCAGAGATATTTAGATAAGCAAGAATGGATTTTTTTTGGCAAGTGGTTAGAAACATTGGTTTCTCTTGTTGGTACAGTCACATTTGATTGCTTGTCTGACTTTCTTTTTTTTACTTTTGTTTATAGGTATATGCATCTCTAATCATGAAATCATTTTGACTTTGTAAAGAATAATTTAATAACAATGGCATTCTGAATTTAGTCTTTAGGAAAGATATGATTTCTATCTTTTTTATAAATCTTCTATTTGGCCAAGTATTGATTTCATTAATATTTTGAAATTTGTAATTGCAAAAGACATGACTCAAAATATCATTGCCTCAGTATTCATTTTTATTGCTATGAATGATATTTTAGTATTACTAATTTAATTTATATCAGCTGAAACATTTCATTGACAACATTAAGTGTGCCAAAAAAAAGGGTTTAATTGTTGAACCAAATTGGGAATGCTTATAATACTCCTTAAAGTTATAGACTGTGTATATATCACCTATTGAAATATTTGTATTACATTACTGCATTACTTTTTTTTATAAAAAAAAAAATGAGATGAAGTGGTGTTATGATACTATAGTATCAAATAAGTATACTGTCTATATTGGAAATTGAATGGATTCATTGAGATTATTGAAAGAAACATTTTTATAGGAACACCAGTTGAACACCTACTTAGTAACTCATAACTAGCATCTCAAATGGCTACCTATTTTGCAATGACAAATAATATTGACTTATTTAAGGTTTAATCTTTGCTTTTTTATCACTTGAGCACTTAAATTGTGTATGCATGTGCCAATGTTTTTCTTGAAGTAGATTTTAAAATTATTTGACACACACATTTTAAAATCGTAGTAAAAACTTTAAATCAGGTAGGAATCAAGGTAAGTGGATCATGCTCTTATATTGTTTGCCATTTGAAGATTAAATATTTGCACCAATACTTTGATGATTTCTTTTTTTCTTTGTTTCTGTTTTTATTGCTTTTTATCATAATATTCTTTGTTACTGAGATTCAGAATAAAAACTATTATTACTGGATAATTAATAATATAGTATTGTCAGAAGTGAAAAACAGCAAAAGGCTGTCAGAAGACTATGAGAATCTTGCCTCATGACATCATCACTAGCCTCATGGTTGAGTTGTCATTTACAAAATGTGACTGTCTTTTTTACTTGATTGTTCAACCAATACAAAGTCCAAGGTAGGTTACAAAATGGGATTGTTTTATGGGCAAAAAAAAATGTTTATTATAAGGACGTGTAGAATAGATAACAGTTGACTTTAGACGTGAAGAGGTTAAAATTACAGTGGTTGGGAAGCATCCTCTCAGGAGTCTATACCATAAAGTAGTGGCCATTGGGAAGAAATTGTCCAAATGGAACTCTGGGAATAAGATTGGTTTGCTGTTGTATACATGGTATAGTGGGTCTTAGATGTAAAGATCTAAACTGATGGAACTAAGAAATGTAGCTCATCAGAACATTTTCCATGGGAATAGTGATAGAATAGCAATAAGCTTGTAATGTTGCATCTGTGGGAAAGGGGTTGGAAGGTTGGAAATCATCATTTACTAGGGTCTGGCCATTTAAATTCTTTAATGAACTGAGAATGTTCTTAGGCAGATCATTAATATAAAGCAGAGAGGGTGTAGGACCAAGGAGTGAACTTTGTAAAACACCTGCATTAATCACATTGGCTTCAGAAGCCTGATCATTAATAACTTTCAAGGAAATACCTGATAGAAACGTTTGTGAGGTAGGTATGGCCCTTATCATCTAATATAGAGTTAAAGGCAAAGGTCATTGCAAAGAGCTTAGTTTTACCTAACGGGGATGATAACCATAGGGCTGTTTATAATGATAGGCACTGACATTTTGTCTCTACTGAAAAATTTTGTTTGAGATTATCCAGAGCTCATGGTAACCAAGTCTTTTGCTTTCAACTTTGGCTTGAACTGACTGTGCATAGTTGTTCTTTGCATTTTCCAGAACTCTCTTGCATTGATTTCAGGCAGTCCTGAATGTGACAAGGGTTTTACTACACTGTGATAAGGATGGTAGTAGTGGTTACAGTGAGATATGGCTGCATTCTAGTGTGACCAAAGCAGGCTGTTTGGCTTCTTGCAATTTAGTTTCATGAAAAAACATTGTCTTGGTTAGGGAAAGTTTTATAAAAAGCAACAAAAACATATAAATAGACCTCTTTGGACATTTGCAATGTCTGAGTAAGTTGGTTAAACAACAAAGATAAAAATGAATGCTTTGAATTCTGTATAGTCTCATTAGTAAATTGTTATATAAATCTTTCTTAGCTTCCTTTAGTGGCACCTTTTAATTTAAGGCTTATGTGTTTTTAATTAAAAGGTGATTAATTTAGAAATTTTTGTTGAGATTATCTATAGGTTAAATAGTGGGAAGAATAATTAAGTTTAAATAGGTGATATTGTTTATCTTAGCTTAAACGGTATAAACAAATCAGCATCAAGACAACTGAATTGTGTTATAGACTGGATTCATAAAAATAGGTTACAGCTTTTTATTGCTTGTTTTACCAATCAGTTAGGTTACATTTAATGACTTGTGATGACTGATTAAAATGTTATTAGGGAAAAGAGATTCATGGGGTAAGTTCTGTAATTACAAGTTAAAATGTGCTTCTAGTACATTTCAACCTTTCACAAAATTAATGAGGACTATTTTCAGTTCCTGTAATCTTAAAAAGAAAAAAAAAAAGCGTATTTGTAGAATGCTGATTTGAAATAGTTGTAATTTTTTTCCCATGATAATTCGTTTTCATGTGCAAACAAGAATATATCTTTTGTGTTTGAGAACAGATGACAAAATAATTTTCCCCCCTTCCCTTAGTTTTTTTTTCTTGTCTTTTGAGTATCATGAGGTGAGATACATTTAGGAGTACTATTAATGTCGGCTGTTCCGATCCTTGGTTCTTCATCATTTAAGTGCTCTTTCCCCTTTGGGATGTGAATGATCATTGCTCTCCACAACTTCCTGTCCCTTGTAGCTCTAAGCAACATTTAACCCTTTGCTTTCTTTGTTCTTGCTTTACCGTCCATTCACACACTGATAAGTTAATTCTTGTTTCTGTCTACCCTTCTCCTCCCTCAATACATCCTGTGAGTATTAAATTTTTCAAGCCATCTTTTTTCTTATCTCCAAGATATTTCAATTCTCTCTTTTTGATTTTGAATTTGAATGTCTTTCTCATTCCATTAGATCTTCCTCATTGCTCATCTGTTTTGTCTATTGTATTCTCAGTATATGTCTGTAGAACTACATCTCTATTGCTTTGAGTCTCTTCTTCATCTGTAAAGAAATTCTCTCATCTACTGTCATACAGGAGCATAGATCTGACATTGCAGTTCACCACTCCTTTCTTTTTCCTATGTCTTAATACTTTGCTTAGTTTCTGGAAAGCTTCATTTGCTATTTCTGATGCACCTTCAGATCTTGGTGTTATGTTTTCCATTGTCTGTTACTGCACTACTCAGATACTTAAATGTTTGTACCTGCTTGATTCTGATGTTTCCAATTTGAAGCTTTAACTTTTGCTTGCCTCTCTTGCTGTCATTCTGTCTTCTTATAGTTAATGATTAGTCCTTTTTCTTATCTAGTTGTCTGAGGATTATCTCACTGTATAGTTTAAATAAATCCAGTAGAAAATACATCCCTGTGTTTTATATTTGTGTACTTATTTAGCTGTATGCAGGTGATTTGTTCCCAGTAAATGTTGTGAATTATGCTAACATCTTTCTTATATAAATTGAGTTTACCTAGTAGTTCAAATAGATTTTTGTGTCATACTTTATCAAATACATGGGTATAGTTTATTTTTGCATTTGTATTGCTCACACTGATAGTATTCAAATATGAAGATATCATTTCTTGATCCTGTATCTTGGACATTGCAGTATTTTATTACCTGAATTCTGTTGTAATTCTACTACAAGCTCTGTTTGTTAGAATTCTAAGTTATGTGGCTAATTAAGCTGAATGTCAGATCGAATTCACATTCATCTGACATCTTTTGCATTACAATGAAGATAGATTTACTGAAGTTTTCTGCTATGTCATCACTTTTTTTTTTGATAAATTTTATTTCTGTAATCTTGTTGATCTCAAAATCATCTAATGATGATAGCATCTGTATAACAATCCAATTTGGTTCCATTGTTCTGTTTCTGTTCATTTTGGTCAGTGCCAATCTTACCTCAGTTTTTAATATTGTTGGCCTTTCCATATTTTTATGTATCAAGGATTTCTCATTGTGGAAGAATTTTTCATTGAATTTGCTCTATCTCTGAATATGCCATTTTTAGATCATATGATCATCTGATGCATCATCAAGGAGAATATTTTCTGTTCTATCAATTCCTATTTCACTGTGATTTTATTTCTGTACACTTCTTATTAAGTTAATCCTTTTCTATCCGCTTGCATTTCTTTCTGATGGTTTTGTTTAGCATCCTAGAAATTATGCCATTCCTTAGCATTGTTTGTGGTCTTTCATCAGCTCATTGAGGTTGAACAAGACATTTTCTTCAACATATCTGTAAAAGTGTTTTTAAAAAAAAAAATGATGAAATGACTAACTTGTTTGTAATATACTTATTATCACACATTTGCTTAAGAATAAATATGGAAAAAAGTAACTTGCTTCCTGGATTTTACATTAGAAGAAGGTTGTTGAATAGATTGAGTGAAATGTGCAAATGCATTTAAAAAAAATAATTTCAATTGTTTGAACAAATCTTAGAAAATTAACAAGAAACTTATGGAAAATTGCATTTCTGATTTTGATAGCTTACCCTCTCTCTACCCGTTAAAGTGCATATGTTTATATATAAAGATATAAGTGTATGCTACTTTGAACCTCTGCTGTTTTATTTTAATTCCCTGTTGTGTTAATAGATTGGTCAAAATAGAGATTTTTAAATTTTCATTTTTACTTTACTTTAGAGACCTTGTAATTTTTCTAATTGATTGGAGGAAAATTCTGAAGTTTAGATTCGGGAGGAAGTAAAAAAAAATTTTGCAAATCAATGAAGTGTTTAAAAATAAATATTACTATTTGTATTTGGCCATAATTTTTTTATTTTTATTTTTTTATTCTTTTTTACAAACATGAAAAAATAAATTTTCAAATAGGATATATTTATTTAATGAACTGAATGTTATTTCTCTTAAACAAAAAACAGATCAATTATGTTTTGGGGTGGTGGAGAAAATCCTTCTGGGCAAATGCTAGCTGGGATTTGTGGTGTGTTTGAAAAATTTTAATCAATAAAACACTGAAAAAAATACTAGAACTTGCCTTTCTTTGTATTGTTGTAAGCAGAATGATCCCTTACTGTTTTCAATAGACAAGGGTGAAAATGAACTTGTGATTCTTAGCAAACAGGCTCTGTTGCCCCACCCTGAGAATAAATCTCTTGCTCCTCTTCAGATAAAACTAAACATTACCTTAATAAATAAATTAAAATTACATAACACCTATACTTTGTTAGTAGTCTTTGTCTACATGAAGTGTCATGTAGTATTTATTATCTAGAGGGAGGGAGGGGGGGAGAGAAACTGCACTTGATTACAACATAGATCAAATACTTCTGGCTTATAGCCCATTCAGTTGCAACCTAGAGAATAATCCTGCACCTTTAGCTCTTAGATTCTCTAATAAAAAGTCATGATTGTGACAAGAGAAGCATTTCCTCAAAGATATTCAAACGCTTTTACTAGAATTTTTTAATCGACACAGAACATTTTAGATTCACCAAGTGAAAATGTACTTATGTTGCCCTTGAGAGAGTACAACCACTCTTTTGAAGCGAAAGGAAAATTAACAATGAATTTGATAGGTTTTTGTTTTTTTTTTTTTGTTTTTTTACAAATCAAAAGCAATGCCCATTTCTGTCAGGTAATCAGTGCCAGCAACTTCAGCTATAAAAATAATGTATTAAGTGCTTATTTCAAGAGTTAAAAACCATTTTCTATTGCATTCCAAAAATACTAGACTTACCAAAGCAAAACTTATATTTATGCTAAGTTCTTAATATTATATGCAAGTCTTTAAATATTTTCCCAATTATTATTGCTGTATGGTTATTTCACAGAATCGATCTTTTCATCATCTTCAAACAGTCCAACATTGTCAAAGGTACTTCTACCTAGTGTCAACAATTCAAAGGAGACAATACAAAACATAAATTTTATACATAAATTTATAATTACAATGGTTCTGCAAACTGAAATAAGTGAGGACTTATACTGTAAAGAAAGCACAATTGATTTCTATGGTGTGATCAGGTAAGATTTTTTTTGTTTATTTTGACCATCAGCACACAAGATAAATTATCATATGTTTAGTGATGTCAATGCACACTTGTTGCCACTTTTGTGATGCCAATGGATACTTGTCACTTTTGTAATGCTTGTTGTAGTAGAGACTTTGTAATCGTAGCTACAATTATAATATGTCTTTGGACAATACTGGTGTCAGTTCGCCTTCGAATGGCACTTGCACTAATAGTACTTGCTCGATAATACTCGCTTGAATAGTAATCCATATACTGAAATAGTATAGAAAATAGCGGTCTATATAGTGATAGAGGAGAAATAGTGATCATTTAGACGTCACGTGACTGTCTACTTGTGTGTTTCGTCTATGTTCACGTGGTCTACTTTATTCAATATTGAGATCACATGTGTTTGCTCAATGGCAATCTATGTTCAAACTCAAGTGTTGGTAGTGACACTTTATTCCTAATTTCTTTAATCTGGTGCATGGCTAAATAAGGTGAAATGAAAATAGGAAGATCATAATGCAGTAAAAAAAAAAAAAAAAGAAAAAAAAAGCAAGGCTTGAGATTAACATCATCCTGGGAATGGCAGAACATTAGTTTGGGAAGAACAGTTATTTTTTTTTTTTTTTTTTTTTTTTTTTTTGTATAATGCCAGGATAATACATGATTTTTTAATTAAAATTATATTCTAAAAGCAACTAATTTCTTAAAAAAAAAAAAAAAAAAACCATCTTACTTCTGACCAATAGTTGTGGGATTTTAATAAATGGAGCATGCAAATGTACACACACAAAAGAAAAAAACAATTTAAGTGCTTCTTTTTACACTGGTGAATGAAATCTGACTTAAAAAATGAAGGTTGTAAGATCATTTTTATGTATTTGTAAATGTTAAAAGCATTAAGATCTAATTGTATAACTAATTATGCTTAAATAAACAAAAAACAGAAAAATATTTTTCTATTAATTTTTGGTTAAAAAAAAAAAACGTATAAAATTGAGAAACTTATTTTCCTGAAAAATTGTTTTAATAGCAAGATTTTATAAATTTCAACCAAAAGTAGCACTGGTTGCACGGTCAATGAATGCCCCATAAATAAACTGTTAATATTACCATTTATATATTCTGTTTTCTTATCAAACTAAACTAGGTACCTCCCCTCAAAAAGAAAAAAAATACTAATTTTTAAAAATGAAAAATATTTCTTCAAGCTTTTTAGTTTGAAATTTTTAGATTAAATTTAATATTTCCAATAAGCAAAATACTTTGCTGTATTTCAAAAACTAATTTAAATTCATCGGAAGGAATTTTTTTTTTTTTTTTTTTTTTTTTTTTTTTAAGTAGTCTTTCATCGCAATGTAATTCTCTTTAAAAATCATCAAAATGTACTTTTCTGAAAGTTTATTTGAGGAATATTAGCTTATTTAAAGTATGATTAATCTGATTTGAAATAACCATTATTTATTTTAAGATATCACAGAAATGTATTTTTTTAATCCAGCAGTAGCTATTTAAGACCTTGTCTGGTTTGACAGTGATAATTTATCTAATGTTGTTCTATAGGGGCTTTAAGTGTTAAAAAAGTAATTGAATTAACGTGAGCACCTTTTTATATAAAATTTTTAATTACTCAGTAATCTTAAAAATGTAAGAAAATATTCAACGTAATCCAATTAATGTTTTATTGAATTTTAAATATTTTGTGCTGTAAATTTGCTATAGTTATTTGTCTTATTTTCTGATAATGCCATGTACCATATAAAGAAAATTGGCATGTTTATATATACATAAAAATTCCAAATTTAAAAAAAAATATTGGTGTTTGATGATTTGTATTAAACTTTTCAATTTATAATTAGTTAATATAGTTTTCACTTAATATATCTAAAAAGGTTAAATTAATACAGAATTTTAAAAGATAAAATATATTTAAAACTTTAGTTATACTAATTAAAATGTAAAAAAAAATGAAAACAAATCTGGTATATAAAAAAAAAAAAAATATTCCATCACCTGAAGAAAGCTGGAGTGTACAGTATCATAAATATGGCAATAAAGATGGGGACAGTAGTCCGAAAGATGTAAATTGTGTAGATAAGAACATTTCTATATAAATTTATTAAACCAAAAAGTTCAATTAAAAAAAAAAAAAAAAAAAATTATTTTTATAAAATATAAATTATAATTTGCTTTTATACTTTAAAAACTTTTATGTTTTTGTGTTCTGGGACAATAGTAAAAAATCAGTATGGAGCCTGACTGAAAAGACTGACATATCACAATGCTGTGATGAGCCACTCTTTTCTAGAATCAAATTTAAAAATCAGTGCTTAAAATTTGGGCTTTTACTTGGACTCTTAACATTAGTCACTGATACTAATCTGGGATTTATCTGTCATTCAGATCTACACATCACACATGCACACACAATATATATATATATATATATATCTATCTATATCTATCTATATATATATATATATATATATATATATATATATATATATATATATAACAAAAACCCTCTTCTGCTGAGTGATGGTTAGCAAAATAGCCTTGCAAAGCATTACATATTCAATGTTTAGTGCTCCATTATTGTGTTTTTGTGCCAGTACAACCTATATACACACATGAAAGAAACAGAACAAGGCTAACTTAACAAAATTTTCTTTTAAGTTTTAAATCTTAATTTTTTATATAGCAGTTTAAAATCTTTTCTTTCACTAACTCAAAGTAAATCACTTAATTATTTATTGATGAATTTTTAACTTCAGACATATTCAAATATTTTTATACCAATTGTTACAATTTTAACAAAGACCCCTGAAATAATTTATTTATGTTGACAATCCTTCAATACTGAAAATTAACTATTTTTATCTTTTAAGGATATCAATTCTTTTAATCATGGTCTATAATTATTGCTATATCCCTTTTGTTCTAGAGAAGTAATAAAGGTACTGCATTTTATCCAAATATGACTGGAAAGTGTTGAAGTGTCTATGTGTAAAGAAGGGAAATGCTCTATTCCCCAATCCTGCCAGAACATTTCTGGAAGTGTGTAATGGCATAGACTTGTTTTAAAGAATATGTTGGACTCTGGAGCCAAGATAGGTCAGAATGAAGTTGAAAATCATACTTGGGCTTATGTTATTAGATTGATCCAGAAGTTTCACCTTTCTTTTGACAAAATCTTTATGGATATAAATTCATAGCATCCTTATTCAGTTATGCTTTCCGTGGCTTTTTATGACATTGTACCAACTTTTAAATAATATTGTATAAGAATGTTGATGTCTTAAACTTTTGAACTGCTGACTTAACAAAGAGTTTTGTCTATAGCAAAACAATTGATAGTCTGAAGAATATGCTGTATGTGGAAGAACTCCTTGTTCCGATTCTTTAATTTCTTTTGTTGCATTACTTTTGCAACATTTTCATGCAGCAAAATGACCTGCCAAAACTTTTGTTACAGTGCATCATTCCTATAGGCTGCTCACTGTAGTGGTGTGAAGTAATTGTTTAGGTTCCATCAATCATAAATTAATCCTTTTAAATTCTATCAAACTTTTTATCTAGCTGATTCTGTCAAGACTGATATTCAATATTGTCCTGGATCTAACCAAATTATTATTTTTTTTTTTTGCTTTGGATTCTCTCAAATCTGTTTTTTTCACCATGAATGACTATTTTTATATATCTTTGTCAAGCAAGGAGTGAAAGATGGCTGATTTTTGTTTCAATTTAATATGGAAACTTTTTTTACTCTTTAAATAAGTCCATATTGTCTTCCTGTTTACTAGAAATGCCTTGTTTGCATAAGATATTTCTTAAGTTTAGTTTATCATAGCTGAGTTTTAGTCTCATGCAGCTATTCTCAACAAGAACCATGGAACATTTGAAGAGGTCTGTAGACTGAAACTATGAAAAGGAGAGCTCCAAGTGTGGTTTTAATAAAACACAAGAAATCTCACATTCCTATGAATTGCTTCCTGTATTTTACCACAACTGACCCAAAAGCTTTAATTGAACCAATGAAGTAGTAGTTTAACTTAAAAAATAGACACATTGCTCTTGAGTTACCTATTTTTACACACGTGTGCTGTTATGGTTAAATATATGCATAATAATTTCCAATATTTTCAGAAAACTGTTATAGAGTGATTTCACAGTGGAGGCTTGTATTTGTACTGTCGGTCCTAAAATAAGTTTGACGTACAAAACGTTAGGAACTTGATATAATAGGTATAACGTAGAGTAATTTAGTTGTGGTCGCTGATAGTTTAGTATTCGACTAAATGTTGTCCAACATCGACGGACTGACCGTCTCACTGAGCGACTGACTGAGTGACTCTTACTACTCCTACTTATTATAGGTGGGAGAGTCTATTAATTATAGACTAGGTGTGTTCCACTATAACAAAAACAATAATTAAAAGAAGTACAGCAAAGCACTAAATTCAAGGACCATATTTAGCCTGATATTTAATTTAATGTATTTTTTTCTGTCCAACATGTCAGAATGTTGAAGATTTCCTGGTGTTCAATAATAAATGAATTTCTGTCTATTTGTTTGAGTTGCATCCCTGTTTGTTGGAGGGCTTTGTTACCTGAGAAGCACTCTAAAGAGAGCTATAACCAACAGACTGATGCCAATGGTTGGTCCAGATACAATAGTGTGATATCCAGTGAGAATTAAACTTTCTCACCATTTTTCTGCAACAAGCTCCTTCTTGGGTAAAATTACACTAGAAATGATCTTGGAAATGTGCTTGCTGGCTATTGCTCTATAGTATGCATTCACTATCTTGTTTACAACATGAAAAAGGAATGATGTTTAGGGACATGCAATAACTGAGTTTTGATTGTCTGAAAATTTATATTTTCTATTACAAATGTTGACACTATCTTTTTTGCTTGTAAATAAGCAGTTGTTTATTTATTTATTTTTTCAATTGTTATGACCAATTGATGCTGGTATATTTTGAAATTGTGTATTTCTCAGGACTAATTTCAAGTAAATCTTTTGTAAGAAAATGCAAAAGATACTAGAAAGTACTTGAAGCAAAATATTGCAATACTGAAATAAATAAGAGTAGAAGATAGGGGGCTGGGACATTGAGAAACTCCTAGTTCCTTGCTTCCTGCTTCTCCACTCTCTTACTGAAATTTGGGTGACTCAGTGGACCAAACATTCCTGTTGTGGCAAGACACTTGTCTATCTGTCTTTTCGTTGTTAGGGTCTGTTTCACATCAATTTTTCTCCTCTCAAGCTGACTCAGCTGTGATATGTATATGTGTTCATGTGGCTGTGTTAATTCATTGAAACAAGATGCAATATTGTCATTAATCACCGACTGGAGTTGAGCCAAAGATCTTAATTCTAATATTACCCCACTTTTCTCTCCTATCCTAGCCCTTGATGGTGACTATGGTTATGAGACATGCAGAATGCACTAACAGCTCCTATGTTTTAAGGAAGAGGAGACACTATTATTGAAATAGGAGGCAAATGACCACTGCTCTTGCTTCTAAGTTCTCTTATTCATTTTATTTTTTATTTATATTTAGAAATTATCTGCATAACTTTTATTGTCTTTTTATCAATTTTTTTTCATGTTAATATTTTATCTTAAAAATGAACAAAAATTTACTTACACTCATCAATGTCTTTTATTTATGTATTTTTAGGGATTTAAAGTTTTTTTTGTTTTTTTTTCTGTTGATCAATAAAAGTTGACTCCTGAAGTGGAAAAGGTTTACTTATAATAATATTGGTATAAAAATGTCTAGGCTTCTATCAAACAATTGCCTTCAATTTTTAAAAAATTTCTATCTTTATCCTTTTTATCAAAGACTTTTGAAATAACTTTTTTTTTCATTCATGTTTTATGGGTTTGGAATTACATTTACACTAAATTTTTAAGCCAAACAGATTTATTATGAATTTGAGCACTTTGTTCTTTTTTTGTGACCTCCACATCTTTAATTGTAACTATCCTTCTATGCTAGCTTCTTTGTTTCCCTTGTTGGGTAGTGTCAAATTTATGTATATATTTAAAAAAATGTAATCAAAATAGAGATTCACCAACAACAGTTTTCTATTTTTATTATATATTTTAGAATATAATAAAAGAAACGAAAGTTGGTGCTACATGTTCCATGAAGGTGTTAATGTGTCAGCAAATTATTGATTTAACCTTTAAATTACATCACTCTTTTTTTTTTTTCTGCTATCATGAAAACATTATCAATCCTTTTCCAGCTAATAGCATATATAATTCTTTTCCTTCTTCAATGTCTTTTGGTTGGCTTCTTCCATCCAAAGTTATGGTGTTCTGAACTTTTAGATGAGAGTCAGATTATACTGTCTTTGAGTTTGTTGAATTAATATCCATTGTATCCAAGTTAATAGACTTTGCTTTTTTCTTTTCTTTCTTAGTAATTCAATTTGGCACTTAGAATGAAAATGCCTTTTATAACTTTTGTCTGTTATTGATAGATTATAAGGAATCTTAGCACATTGTACTTGGAGAGGGCTTCAAAAGATATATATTAGGCAGAATGATTATGATGGTAATTGGGTAATGAAAATGTTTTGATTCCACTGTCTTCATTTCAGAATAGCCAGTGGTGCTTAAGATATATAATGCTTCTATATATTTTTTCTTTGTTGTTTGATCTCATGAATACAGTGGAATAACAATATAGATAGTTATTTTAGCATCATCATGATTGCAGAATTCAAATAATCCCAGATTTTGCTAGGTTTGTTGAGAGAAGCCTATGTTACATATAATTTTAAAGCTCTTTTTGTTCACAAAGCTTTTGACTACTGTGTTTTCCAATTTTCTTGAGTGTCTGTCATATTTGGTAATTCTCTAGAAATGTTGAACACCAGTGGATCAAATAAAGGGTTCTATTTGACCTTCCTGGGAGCTTATCTAATGTGTTACATACCTACAGAAGGTTGTAGAGTATAGTGGCTGAAACACCACCATCTTGTCTCAGAAATTCAGATAGAAATGGCTTTTATGTTTGTTCTTATCTTTAAAAATTAAGATTATATTGTAAGAAAAAAAAACAATCAAAACTAATATTATTAGTATTATTTATAATCCAATTCTACAACATTGAAACCTTAATAAAAACATGAATATGTAGGAGTTAAAAAATAAGTAGATCTTTGCAAAAGAAGTAATTTAAAATCAACATTTTGGTGTTGGTACCATTTTAAGTTATTTTTTTTATTACTGCTTGTCATCTTGATGACATTGACCTTACTAGAATGTTTTTCCTCTCTGAAAGTTTGCAATTCTGTCTTTGATGGTCATCATTTTTCTACTTTGCATTTGACTGCATTTCATTATTGCTCAATTGAATTTAAATCTGCTTATATATTAAATCAATAAAGCACTTAACTTTTTGATTCTACAGAAACTCTGTTATCTTCTTAGCAGAATGATTTGGATCATTATCATGCTCTTATTCCCAAGCCTTTGAGTTAAAGCAATGTTTACTTTCAATATTTTTGACATAATCTTCAGCATTCATGATCCGTCAATGAAATGTAGTTCACTAGTATCACCTAAGCTTTTACAACCCCAGGCCATGACATTTCCACTATTATGTTTAACTTTTGAAATCAAACATTTTTCCTTTTATGCATCACCATGATGATGCCAAACTCATTTGATGCCATCAGAGCCAAATAGGTTGATTTTTGTTTCATCTGACTACAAAATCATGTCCCAAAATTTTGGATTTTATCTTTCTCCCGTGAAAAGTTTAAAGTCTGTGTTTTGAATTCAGTAGCAGTTTCCTATGCAGTTATCAGCCATTTGAACCTGTTTTATTCAAGGAACATTTGAGCATTATAATTGAAGCATTCATAACATTTTTCCCCACTTCATTAACAATATCTGGAGCTGAGTTTCTTCAGTCTTAACCCAGTAATTTCCTGATATAATAAATAGACATTGATGTCACTTTGCATGATCAAAATCTTTGGGAAGATGCCAATCATAGTAACAAATTTGTCAATGGTTTTTTTCTGTGTGTGCTTTTTCTTTATCTCTCTCTCTCCTTTTTCGTTATCTCTCTCTTTCGTTCTTTCTCTCTCCCCCCTTATTTCCGTTCTCTCTCCCCCCCTTATTTCCGTCCCCCCTTATTTCCGTTCTCTCCCCCCATTTCCGTTCTCCCCCCTATTTCCGCCCCCTTATTTCCGTTTTCTCCCCCCTTATTTCCGTTCTCTCTCTCCCCCCTTATTTCCGTTCCCCCTCCCTTATTTCCGTTCCCCCTCCCTTATTTCCGTTCCCCCTCCCTTATTTCCGTTCCCCCTCCCTTATTTCCGTTCCCTCTCCCTTATTTCCGTTCCCCCTCCCTTATTTCCGCCCCCCCTTATTTCCGTTCCCCCCTTATTTCCGTTCTCTCCCCCCTTATTTCCGTTCTCTCCCCCTTATTTCCGTTCTCTCCCCCTTATTTCCGTTCTCTCCCCCTTATTTCCGTTCTCTCCCCCTTATTTCCGTTCTCTCCCCCTTATTTCCGTTCTCTCCCCCTTATTTCCGTTCTCTCCCCCTTATTTCCGTTCTCTCCCCCTTATTTCCGTTCTCTCCCCCTTATTTCCGTTCTCTCCCCCTTATTTCCGTTCTCTCCCCCTTATTTCCGTTCTCTCCCCTTATTTCCGTTCTCCCTCCCCTTATTTCCGTTCTCCCTCCCCTTATTTCCGTTCTCTCTCTCTCCCTCCCCTTATTTCCGTTCTCTCTCTCTCTCTCCCCTTATTTCCGTTCTCTCTCTCTCTCCCCTTATTTCCGTTCTCTCTCTCTCTCCCCTTATTTCCGTTCTCTCTCTCTCTCCCCTTATTTCCGTTCTCTCTCTCTCTCCCCTTATTTCCGTTCTCTCTCTCTCTCCCCTTATTTCCGTTCTCTCTCTCTCTCCCCTTATTTCCGTTCTCTCTCTCTCTCCCCTTATTTCCGTTCTCTCTCTCTCTCCCCTTATTTCCGTTCTCTCTCTCTCTCCCCTTATTTCCGTTCTCTCTCTCCCCCTTATTTAAGTTATAGTTTAATTAAAAAAAAGAAAAAACCCAAAAAACATTGAGTGTATGCTTTACAGCTATCTTCTACCCTTGTTTATTAATTAGTTTTCATTGATGACATTTATTAGTTTACCTCTTAGCTCACTCTGAATATTTTAATCTTTTGGAGTGAGATATGTTATATGATTCACTTATTAGCAATTCCTTCTCCAAATACCAAATTGATGTTCCAATATGCACTTGTACAAAAGAGCACTTGTGTTATATACAGTATATTTTCAATTTTGGAAAAACTAAGTATATGAAAAAAGAACCATATCAGAGATGAGCTCCAAGAGTAAAATAGATTACCTAACAGAACCAATAAGCTTGTCACTCAGATCAATACTACTGAAGTAAATATGAGCCTCACTGGGAGCTCCTCAGTTGTATTCTTATGCTAAACTAAGCTTGACTTCAATAGTACAGTACATATCTACTTAAATGTATCTACATGATACCAAATCATGAAGCCAATAGTTCATGTGTTACAAACTGATAGGAAGTGAATGCCCTATTTTAATCTTGTCATTTAGAAACATTATAGATGTAGTATGTTTGTGTCAATGTTCAAGACATACTGTGATACAGATATGACTGTTTTTATCATTGATTTCTTTTTTTCTTGTTCTGTTTCAGAAATCCTACACAATGTATATGATAACATCAGCCTTTGTTCTTCTGCTTATTATGGAAGGGATTGTTTGTCCCCCTGTGAAACCAGAAACAAAACCATCTGAGGGACAAGCAGCACCAGCAAATGACACAAGTGTAAGTCTTATGTATTTTTGTTGATAAAAATTGTCACTTTGTATAGTTTTCTGTTGTCCATATGGATGCCAAATCCTTTCCAGTTATGATCTATCACGACTGCTCCTGCTTCCAAGTAAAGCATATAACTTGCCATTGATTTTCATTTCCTTCTGTAAGTGTAATTTGGTGTCTTTGATAACGTGCAATAGTATCCAGTATTAGAGAACAAAAGTTTAAAAATAAAGTTTCTAATTCTACAGATTTGATTGTGATAAAACTTAACTATGGTATTTTTGCATTAAAAGGAGTCATAGATAAAGAAGGCAGTAAAACAAAAAGAGTTTATTAGAAAAATAATGTGTAGCATCCAAACTTGGGGAACAAACATTGCCATTTCGATTTATGGAGAATTTCTAAAAATGTAAACATTTCTAAATGAAATATGACAACATTGCAGTGCAATGCAAATTATGACAATTTTTTAAAACTAGTATCCCCCAGCAATTAGTTACTATTTTTGATATTATCTTCATTCTTTAAATTTATATAAGATTTGAACAAATCTTATCCAAAGTTTGATTTTTCTTTTAAAGAAAAGCTTGAATTTAAAAAAAGAAAAAGAAAAAGAAAGCTAACAATTTATAATAAAATTAATTAATCTCAAAATTTATAATAAAAACTGAATTGGTTATAGTGGCATCTTTGAGGGATGAGCCCTTGGAATATAGAAGTCTTTGTGAAAGCTACCTTATTCTTTCAATAAGAAACTGCTTATGTAATTTCGTAGGTATTAAACTGAGAAAGTTCTAACAAAAGCTTCAATCAAAAAGAAAAAAAAAAAAATAGAAAAAAATTAATTCAACTTTCAAAAAAAATACTGAGTGTGTTATTTATT
>OZ010582.1:105781190-105896190 GCA_963932145.1 Acanthosepion lycidas | reverse complement strand
ACCAGCACCTCTATATGATGTGTTGGAACTTATGTTCTTCAGTTAAGTGCTCTGGGACCTAAAATTAGATTTTTGCTCTTGGCATGCATAAAATCTTGCACCTTTTTATCACAGAATTTATCTTTGTTGTAATGTCACATATACATATACTCAATATTAAGGCTGATCTAGATATTGCGATTTGAATTATCAAACAAGGCGTGATAGTAGATGCTAGATGTATGGGACATTCCATTTATAAGATTGTGAGGACATTGACATCCCACAATCTATAGTATCGTATGCCAGAAATACCTGATGGAAGATATTACTACCCGTCATAAACAGGTAAGTGGCCAACTACAAGTCTTTAATGATAATGACCAGAAGCATCTAACTAGAAGTATTTGTGGTAACAGAAAAATAGCACTGATTGAAATTTCATCCGTATTCAGTTCAATAAGTATCAGATGCATATTCAGCAGGACAGGTCAGTGTTCTTTAGTTTACAGGAGCAGAAGATCCACCTGAGTACCACTGTTAACATTATGATACTGGTCACAGTGCTTCGTCTGGGAATGTGACATTATTAATTGAACTCTAAAGGATTGGCAATGTGTGGTGTGGTCTGCTGAGTCAAAGTTTCAGTTGTTTAGGCTGATGGTTGGATATGACATATATTCCAAGAAAACCATAGACCCAGTTGTCAAAAAAGGCACTGTGCAGGATAGTGATGGTTTCATTATGCTGTACATTGAATCTGCTCATCTGCCTAAGCACATCATTGACTAGTGACCATTATGTTACATTGCTTCATGACCATTTACACCCGTTCATGGATTCCATGTACCCTAACAATAGGTTATTCCAGCAGGATAATGTATCTTGCCATTGGGATACAATTTACAAGTGTTTGTTTGAGGAGCATTCTGGAAACTTCTGATGAATGGTGTAGCCACTACATTTGGATGACATGGGACCAGTTCAGCATTTATGTGATATAGTGAAGCTGTCTATTCATATGCAAGATCCTACAGCTACATAGAATATATTTGCATTGCTCAAAATTAAATGTTTCTATCAAGCACACATTTATTTCTTCTTGCACCATCTTAATAAATTGACTGCATTAATGCTTAAAATGAATTTGTACCTCCCACCCTGTTGTAAACTTTAATCTCTTTCTCATCATTCTGTGTTAATAGCATGAGATATTTCCGTACCTACATACTAACCAAATAAATTAAACATCTCAGAAAAAAGTAATTTTGCATCACTTTCATATGCAAGCTTTTATTTCAATAAAAATTAAATGCATTTTTTCTTTCCTTTAACATGTAATTACAATAAAAGAAGTTGAGATGTAGAAAAGTGAAAATGGTGGAAGAATTTAAGAAAAAAATCAAATTTCTCCATAAGCAGAAGATAAAGTAATCCAAGAATGTGTGGAATATTTCAGCTGAGAAAATAGCTTAAATATTCAAGATAAAAATATGTACTAGTTGATTTAGTTACATTCCAGATTGGTTTCCTTTTTGTTTTTTTTTTTTATAATTCATTTATTTATTCATTCATTATTGTTTTACTAATTCTTATTGATTGTACAGTTTTGAATTTACAATAAATTTGATGCCTGACTTAGGTAAATAAAACTTGTTTGTTAAAATTATAGCCTGCTTTTTAAATTCAAGTTATCTCTGGATTTCATCATTTCTTTAAATTCTTTTTTAGTTCTTTTTTTAATATTTTTTTAAGAAGGAATAAATGTGTACCTGATAGACTACATAATTTTTAATTGCTAAGTGATTGCTCACCAGGAAACAAATAGTGTAGAAAATATTTCTATGCATATTGATGTCATTATAATTTTCATATTTTAATTTTAAAAACTTTTTCTTTCTCTATCTTGACCTCATATTTAGTAAATGAAAATATGTGTTAAAAAGAAAGCAGTTTAATTGTGCTTATTTAGTTGGGCATTGTGTTTCAACCAAAAACATGGATAGGTTTTACTTTGTGAAGTAAAAATCATTTGAATACCATTTGCAAATCTAGATTGGTAATTTTTTTATTTAAAAAAAAAATGTGTAAGAAAATGAGTCCAGGTAAATACTTTTTTATTTATTTATTATTTTTTTTTTACGAAAAAAATTTAAAAAATATGGTAAAATTTCTTTCGACTTCTTTCAAGAAGTCAAAAGAAATTTTACCATATTTTTTTTATTTTTTTTTATCTGATTACAGCTATACCAAAATAGTTTTTCTTTGAACAGATACTTGACTGTCCAAAGAAAAACCAGTTCATTAAACTTTTGAATGCTGAAAGCAAGTGGTAATTTTTCTTTGCACTTCAGGGCACTTTTTCATGTTTCAGTTCACAAAATTTGGAAGGGTTGTTATACATTACTTGGAAAATTTTAGTTCTTTAAGAAATCTAAAACAATGTAATTTCTAAAATAACTACATTTTTTTTTCATATCTAATATCATTGTGGATCTGCAGAGTTCAAATCCTGGCTTTGTCTTTTGCATTTACCTTTCCACAAATGCAATTAAAAAAGGCATGAATCTATCTCTTCTGTACTCACCAAAGCTATAGAAACCTCCCATCACCATGGCTGATGCTCAACTTCACAAGAGCGTCTCTCTGTGCCTTCTTGGTCTCATGTTTTCCACTGACCTGAGGTGGAACAATTACATTGAATCAATAGCTACATCTACCGCAAGGAAAGTTGGTTATCTGTGTCGCACCACAAGATTTTTCTTGTCTGAGTCCGTCTTTCAAATCTACCACTTGTCTTTGCATTGAATACTGTTGCCATATGTGGTCTGGTGTCCCCACTGTTCATTTTGAAGTTCTCGACAAAATTCAAAGACAGATATGCAATATGACAGGTCCTGAACTGGCATCTCTACTCCAGTCATTTTCTTACAGACATGATGTGGTTTCCCTCTGTCAATTCTACAAATATTTTCATGGCAACTGCTCTGACAAGCTATTTTCACTGGTGGCCCAACTGCATGAATTTAAGTGTGCTACTAGGTTGGCATCTCAGTCCTACTTTTTTTTACTGCTGAAACAGTTAAATGTAACTGCCTCTTCTACTCCAACAGCTTCTTCCCTCACACTTCCAGACAGTGGAACTCCTTTCCTCTTACTTGCTTTTCTGATAACTATAATCCTCAAGAATTTAAACGTAATGTTAATCAACATCTTCTGATGCCTTGATCTTGATCCCTGTCCTTCTCTTTATCTTTTCCTCAAACACCCCTCTTTACTCTTACTTTCACTCTCTGTAACCCTTTGTATGCTAGTGGCACTTCCACTGTGCTTGAGGTGAAATGCTTAAAAAAAAAAAAAAAAAAAAAATAAGTGAGGAAAAATACATTCTCTAGCTTTGGCTGGCACCCAGTCTGAGAAAGAAAATTCTGAATTTCAAAGCATGGAGAAGTTAATGGGAAACCACTTTACTACCTTCCCCAAGAAAGAAGTATAAACCTGATGTTTTTTTATATATGAACGACCATACATGACATGATCAGAAAATAAGAGCAACAGCTATAGTAAATTTACAACCCAAAATATTTAAAATCCAGTAAAACATTAGATTATGGAGAATATTTTTCTAAATTTGTAAGATTACTAAGTACTTAAAAATTATATATAAAAAGAGATCATGTTAATTCAATTACGTTTTTAATGCCTAAGAGTCCCATTCGATAAATTTATCAACCTGCCGACATCTTAAATAGTTATTTTCAAAAAAAAAATGTATTTCTATGGTATTTTAAAGAAAATAGTATTTGTTTCAAATCAGATTAATTATACTTTAACTTTGCTGATATTCCTCAAATAAAGTTTCAGAGAAGCATATTTTATTTTGGAAGATTTTTTAATAAAGAGAATTTCATTGTGATGAAAGACAACTAAAAAAGGGTGCTAATCAGCTATTTTAGAAAAAAAATAATTCCTTCCAGTCAATTTAAATTCGTTTTTGAAATACAGCGAAGTATTTTACTTATTGTAAATATTAAATTTCATCTATTACTTGAAATTAAAACTAAAATAAGAGCTCCAAGAAAGATTTTTCATTTTTAAAAATTCATTTTAAACCTTAAGTATTGTATTTTTTTTTCTTTGGGTATCTTTGAGGATCCTGACACCAGCAAAAAAAAAAAAAAATGAAAAGTTTTATATATTTAAATTTTAGGATTTATTTTTTATTTCAAGCTATAAACCTTTTGAAAAGCAATCATAAAAAAATTTTTCTCTCCTCCCCCAGCATATTTATATTTCAACATTAATTATTAAAACAAACTTTAAGATTTTTTTTTTTTATATAAATATGATTAGCAACCTAGATTTTACAAATCTATAAAATATCACTGTAGCTGAGATGTACACTTTTAGCCTTGAACCTGACCCAATTAATTAAAAAGCCCTAATTAAAAAAGCAACAATATTCACATTGTTGCATTGAACCATAAAAGTGAGATTAAAAAAGGGCTGAAAAACATGGTCTTTTATTTGTTTTCCATGTATGAAAAATCAGCAGTTAGGACTTGGTCAAAAATAGATTGTGGTTGGCCTTTTATACCATGTTGCTATGACAACTGGACTGGCTATGAAATGGATACCTATAGTGACCACCTTTTTCTTCACTTGGCAACTGGGCAATGACTCTCACTAACAGATGTTTCCAGATGGATTTTGTTGATTAGCTCTCTCAAATGGTCACTAAAGCTTAAAATTAAATTGTATTTATTTTGCGTTTAAGTGAGTTAACTGGCATTCAAGAAAATACATATTTTATTAACTTTATTATGGTTGTCATTAATCTCCTGGGGATCTGTCTTTTTAATGTTTTATTTTCTTCTAAATTTTTAACTTTAAACCTGAAATGACAAAAGCCTTTCCTCCCTACCAATATGTTTTTAACTTTGGAATGTATTAACATCCTCCTCCTTCATTCACTGTGTGAATTAAAATATTTTCCTTTTTTTTTTTTTTTTTTTTGTTCATCCGTTTCTATCACTAAAATGATTTGATTTTTCATGTAACATAGGTTATTAGTCATTTAGAATTAATAAGTTTTGTCAGTGAAATTACTGAATTTGGTTGGCATTCCAATTCTAGAGACAATCAGAACTTTGCCTAAGAGGGTAACAGGGTAATGGACAAAATCCCAGTCTTTTCTATAAAAAGAAGCAAATTTAACATTGAAAATTCTTTTAATTTAAATTTTTCAAATTGAGACGATAGAAATTTGATTTTAGGTTAATTCAAGACCTGAACAAACTTATAAAAACTTAACCCTTAATTTGACATAATCTACCTTCAAGTGTATATTTTAGCTATTATTATTAATATCTTAATTTGACATTAAAATTTGAATTAAAATCCCTATTCTATTCATGTCTGTCTCTCCGATTAAAACATGTTTTATTTATTTTTTATACAATCAGCCATGTTACAACATTTTTATGAAGACTTTCTAAATTGAACATTTTAAAAATCAGTTCAAAATTTAAACTTAACTGAACAAAAAAGAACTGTTTGAAATTATTTGAAAGCCAAAATATTACTCTATTAAAAATTTTGATGCAAATGTGGAAAACTCTTAATACATTTGATTTTTGTGCCTTCTGTGACATTTTCAATTCTTGTAAAATAATTTGAAACACTGGTAAGTTATGAAGAGTAAGTGATACCATTTCTATTATTTCAGATATAATCTCCTAAACTTTTTTTGCTCATTTTGTTACTTATATCTTATTCATTCTATTATTTTGTTTCTTAATTTATTGTGTTTTCCTATTCTTTCTCTTCTGGCTTATGGCCACATCATGTTGAAACATTGGTTCCCGTATGATCACCGTAACAATGTTGGTCAGTCTCTAGATGGGTGACTGCTTGGGAATTCCAGCTGCCGTAAGCTTGGATTTGCAGGTGGTGCAATGGATAATGGTTCCAAATTATTAATTAAAGAACCAAATTCCAATTCCAGTTGGGTTTGTTACATTCACTTACATTACACTTTTGGAAAGGTATAAATCCACCTCTTTTTGCCCCAATTATGGTAAGACTTGTATTACTAAACCATTATTATCTACAAAAATAAATTAAAATTACATACAAAATATTTAGATTTCAGCATTAAATAACCCATAGAGGTTGATATGCTGCTAAACAACCAACCAACCTTTCTCTTTTATTCATCCTCATTTTTTTTTTTCCTTTTTCACTTTTTCTTTTTTGTTTCCTCTATACTTGTATCTTTATTACCTTACCTCCTCCTCCTATTGAAACTATTATTAAAAGATCATTTTAAGACATTCTCCTCTTCCTCTATCCAATATAAAACAAAACCTGGGAACACTTAGCTTGAATGGATGGGTAGCAAGGATTGAACTAACAGGTACTTAAACTATTGTGATCTTGTGCCAGAATAACTAAATTTAGTAAGTATCTATATAAAATATCATTGCCAAGAAAACCATTTATCTTTCATGGTGATTAGTTACTTTTCTCTTCCGCTTTCTCTTTTTATTTTTATTAACTCAGATGAACAGACAAAAACTGTGGGAATTTAAAATGAGCTCTGTAAGCTTTTCTCATAGCTTTTTGTCTGAGGCCAGAGAAACATAACTGCTTCTCATAGAGTGCTTTGTAATGTTGAGTAAACAAGTTTTGATGACTATTTGTACTGTGAGGGAGTTTGATTCTCAGTGAGTGATTCACATTTGTGACCTTGTGCCAGGGGAAACTAAATTTAGTAAATTCCTTACATATTCATTTATATTAAAATTAGACATTATTATTATTATTTCTTCTAGTGTGAAAGTTGTGTCCTAATCACTTGAGGAATAGGCTCATTTTGCTTTCTAATAAAATCTTTCTGGAACAGTTAAAACTGAGAAGAAAAACTGGCCTGGACAGTTTAGGATAGGTGGGGAAAGAGATGAAACAGGCAGAGGTGAGGATTTGTTTCCTCTGGTAAGTGTTGGAGGTTTTTAGCACTGGGCGCTATAGGATAGTTTTATTACACTGAAAGAATTCTTGTTTCCAATAGCATGTTGGTGGCACAAACATTATTTTCTCTCTTTTTAGGAATGATAGGTTGGAAATTTCTTTTCTTTCTTTTATATGTAGACCGTCTTGACTTTTGAGTCAAATTTGGTGGGTTGAGAGGTGTGGAAGATTAAAATGATACTTTATCTCTCTTGCTTTTACTTTTTTCCTCTTTTATTTAATCCTCTCTGCCATAGCTGAATCAATAAAAATAAATGATTTAAAAATGGGCATTAATTATTAGGTAGATAAGTATATTATTAAATAACTTAGCATTTTATTGTGCATACACCATAGGCATGTAAAATTACTAGACATTAAGAAAAAAAAATAATAAAATGGTATTGTACTATATTATTAATGAAAAACAAAAAATCAAAATGTTTATCATTGTTTAAAATGCTTTCTAACCTAGCATACATAGTTTTTCATGTGTGTATATGTAAAGTTGAACCTGTGGTAACAATTTACCAATGTAATGTCCTGGTGTTTAATCACCATTTTACTGGTAAACTGGCCTTTAGTTCAATTGGTAAAATAGCTTGAAAGATGATGTTTTCTGCTATGTACCCTTAGGAATAATAGCTACACCTTTTGTGGACATATTTCATCAAATAATTTAGTGTGTCTTTATGTCTATATAAAGGTAGATCAAGTTCTGTCAGATGAGGATAATGCCATTTATATCTTTGTGTAAAATCAAATTACTGGCAGGACTGGCGTACCATAAAGAATTACACAACATAATCTGTAAATAGATTAAAACTGTTCATATGAGCAATGTTACACTGGCCATTTGCACTTATCATTGCTTATATATTCTGTTATGCAAGCATTTGTCAAATAGCAAACTCTATTACAAATGTCCAAATATAGTGTATTTGTAAGTTGTCAGGTCTCAAGGTTCATGAAATTAAGCAAAAATTCAAAGTGAATTACTGTGACATAAATGCTTGTATATAACAAATGTAAAATGCAAAGTAATTGTTTTTTTTCTACATGGGATAAGAATTAGTTATTCTTATCCCATCGAAAGAGGGTCACTTGTAAATTTCTCATAGTTATAAATGTAAGAAAATTCTGTATGTACATCTTTAGATTTCTGTTTAGAAATTAGTCCATTTTTATTTATACCACTGTTCTTTTTTATTTTTTTAAAAATAAAAGCACCAGCTGGTTCTGCTTGTTTTAGATAAGACATTTCAGTTTAATTTGAAAATGGAAATTCAGTGGAATGTTCATTTAATTCTGTTCGCTGTTATTTGTAAGTCTTACCATAAAACTAATGGCAAGTTCCTATTTTTTATGATACTTGCAAATGAAAGAATCTCATTTGACTTGAAAATAATGGGTTACTTCCAACATTTATTGTTTTTGTAATTAGATGGCATGAGGAGAATTTAGTTTTAACTAAGATTGCTTTTCCCTGTATTATAACAGCTGTCATACCAGCATGCATTAAAATAATTGGCATTTTCTTGTTTATTGATTCTAACTGAAGATGGATATAACATTTTGGGCATATTATACTTTTGTATTTTAAAAAAGGTAAGATGCAACTTGAATGCACTCCACAAAAAAAATGATACAGTTTATGAAGATATTGTGAATAAGTGAATGTGTTTTAAAAGAAAAGACATTATGTACAAATAAGCAAGATTATATGATGTGGGAGATATGTAACCTATTCGAAATATCCAAATCAAGTATTTAATGTGTGGCTTGCACAGATGTTAAGCAAGAGACCATCCCCACCAAAAAAAAACAAAAAGACATTGGACCATATTTAAATCTGTTTTTAAATAAATTGTGATAGGTGATGAAAAGTGGATACTTTACAATCACCTAGAATATAAAATGTCTGGGGTGGGCAGAATTAGATTAGTTTTCTATTATGAGTTTCTTTTGGCAAAGCAAACAAATTGAAAAAAGAGTTGCATGTAATGACACCAATTAAATGCATCAGTTGATGAAAAATATTCAGAATTTGGTCAGTTAGGGCATGATATCATATCAGGACAGATGCACATTTCTTTAGTGCCCAGGGAAAAAAAAATGTTCCTAGCTTTGTTGGGAAGTTTTCATTCATTTGCATTCTATTTTTTAGATCTTGCATGTTAAGATTACAATTTATTCTAGTCTTTTACTGAAATCACTTAAAATTCAGTTTTTTGTGTGTGTGTGTGTGTGTGTGTGTGTGTGTGTGTGTGTATCTGTAAGTATGCTTGTGTAAAAGAATCCAGATTCAGAGAGAAAATTTAGTTATTCAAATTATGTTAATACAAGTTTTGTGAAACTTAATTTGCTGATTGTATGCATGTTGATAACATTATTCATTATGTGAGTAATTTAAGCAAACCAATAAAAATATAATGATGAATTCATTTTTGGCCTCAAAAAGAAATTAGATGTTTAATTGGGTGGATGAAACATTTTATGAACTGCCGGAGAATCATGGGGTTATTGTGTGTGTGTGTGTGTGTGTGATTGTCTTTCTCTTTTTGATATGAGATAGAATGAAAGTAACACTGAAAAAAATAGGCTTAGCAACAAAAATAATGTGAATAAATATTAAGATATTAAAGTAAACCATATTTCTCAGTAGCTAATGAGATACTAATTAGAAGATTTTTACTTTAATTTAAAAAAATTTTTTTTTTCAACTTTTTATGTATTATTTCATTGAAAAAGTTTTTCTAAATTTCTCATAGGGCAAGAATTAGCAAGCTAATTTTGCTTATTACTAGGGAGTTTCATCATTTCTGGTTGCTTTACACTTGTGTACTTTGTGATAGAATAATTAAAGACTTGTCTAAGATAGAACATACATAATTGAGCTTCTGCTAAAGACTGAACTTGCAAAATGAGCATGGTAGCCACTAATCCATAGCAATACCTATATTGAATAACTATAGTTTAAGCCCAAAATCATAGGTCTTCATGATCGAAACTTGTCTTTCTAACTCAGTTTTGCAGATGGCATCCAGTCATTGTTGGATTAGATAGTTAAATTGAATTTATTTATAGATAGCATATATATCTTAAAGTTGTTACATGATTTTCTCTATAAAAAAAGATGATTTTTTTATGCCAGCTCATTTTAAATTTTTCTTAATGATATTGTATGATGTAATCTAATTTGAAATTTTTCAATTCTGTTCATTAGATAATTTTTATATAATTTAAATTCTGTTATGGATAAGAATGTGTTTAAATAAAAGTTAAATGCATTTTAGGTAAATTGTTAATATAGTAAGGCATTGTAACTATTTATAGGCTATTGGATATTAGATATAATTGGTTTCTGTAAATATTTGAAGAGTTTCATTATATTATCGTAATATTTAAAATAATTTTAGGTTTTAAGTAAGTACAATTACAGTTTGTAATCTTACTAAATTTTTTCTCTAACTTGCTCATTTGGAAAATAAAATTCCAAGACTGAATGTTTCCATTTACTTTAGATTAAATGTACAGATAATATAGCTGGGTTACAGTAAATGATTATATATACAGGTTCCAAAATAAAGGATGTATCAGCAGAATTCAGATGCCATATTAATACACTACCCTCCTTTTAGCATACATTCTTGCATGCATACAATTGTACAGAAGATGAATAACATTCTGTGATGTATTCATCTGAATTTAATGAGTTAGGTGCCATGTACATATTCAATAGGGAACTGGTCTGGCAATCATGCTGGTTGGGGAAGTTGTCAAACATCTTGCAGAGCATGTTAAGTAGTATGGGATCATGTGGCCAGTCATTATCCTGCTTTCCTGTTGTAGGAATAGAAGTATGGTGCTGTTCACATTCTCTCCATAAACATTAAAGCCATGTGAGTGTTATAACTTAACACTCTGTACTATGATGCCAGTAACTTGACCTGTATGTCTTGAGCAAATATACTCTGGAACATTTCACTCCCCATGTCTATATCACATATGCTGATGGCCATCACTGAACACTACAAAGTGCCATTTAGTAATCTTGATGACCCTCTTGTAACATCACTAACAGGCAAGAGTATTTGAGAAGAATGCATATATGTAGTTTTGCTGCAAATAAATAATTCTCACTGGTCTGTTAAAACTTCTGGGGGCCACATTTATTTACAGTCCGTCTGAAGTTATTATGCAAATCAAATAAACCTCACTAACTCAAAAAGTTCTGAACCAATATTTGTTAAATTGTTATATATAAATAATTATTAAATTTAAACTTGTTCCCTAGTAAAATATTTAACTAAATTTTCTGCCATTTTTAATGTTTTTTTGTTTTTTTTTTTGTTGAGATATTTGGAATTTACAAAAATGGACTAACTGAAGTTAGTATGCAAATTAAACTAATATTAGCTTAAGACTTCTGAAATGTAATAAAAACAATTTTTTTTTTTTTTTTTTGCTCATAATACAGTGAGACCCCTGTATATTGGGGGTTAGGGACTAGAACTGGCCATGAATAATTGTAACCCCACTGAAAGTGCTTATAAGTACTTATTTTGATTGTTAAAACTTATATCCCTTAAACTTTGATCCTAAACACTTTAGAAACATTTAATACCCTTTTTAAAACATTTTTGCAAAATACTATTGGTAACCATACACTCAGCGTAAATTTTCTTTCATATGTACAATAACTGTTTTTAATTACGTGTAGATCGATACAACCATTGAAAATACTGTATAAAATATGTGTAACAAGACCTAAAATATAAAGTTTAAAACATTTTCAAAAAACTGAACTGTGATGATGCTCCCAGACTTAGCATAAGCTACTTTTAACAAAGAACAAAGCCCAAGCACTATGCATGTTTTTGCAGGGTTTTTTGGGGTTTTTTTTTTTTTACAATGAAGATGTACAATTCTGCCAATTTTACCATAAAAATGGATTATGTTTTAAGTCACTTAAATAACAGGAAAATGATACAAGAATATTTTAAATATGTTCCATCAAAACAATGCACAGATCGAGGGAGTTCTCAGCAAATAATTTGTACATATGTTCTTCAGAAAAACATGAATATTTGGGGTTTCTGCAAATAACAAGTACATATGTTCTAAAGAAAAATCTGCAAATGTGTGAAGCCATGAATGCTGAAATGTGAATAGGTGGCGGCTTACTGTATATGTTAAAACATGGGAAGGATCAAACAACTGCTGAAAAACAGAAAATAACAAAATTATTGAGTTGAGGGAATGTTCACATTGGAGATATCAAAGTAGCTTTGCAGAGATCATCGAATAATAAAGAAGGCTGTTGAAAATATAACTAAGTTGAGAACTTGAAGCAAAGGAAAAGGCTTTAAGAACTTGCTTCCTCAAGATGAATGTAAACTAAAGCAAGCAAAACAACCACTATTGAGCAGCAGTCAAATCTTTGAAAAGGCTGGAATTGAGGGAGTCAAGAAAGACAAAAGGTGTAGAATACTTTTTGAATTGGGATCTGTAAAAAAAAATCTCTTAGGTAACCTCCTTTTACTAAAGCATATATTTTAAAGTGTGAAAATTGTGCCAAGAAATATATGAAAATTGACTTTTCTAAAGTAATTTTCACAAACAAATCTTGAGTGATATGTGATGGATCTTTATGGATGGGCCTAAGGATGGATTTTATCCAAACCTACCTGCCTGTGGCTAAAAGAAGTCATCAAGGAGGCAGTAGTGTTATGATATGGGCTGGAATTGTTAACCAAACTATTATTGGACCATTCAGAGTTGATGAAGGACTTAAACTGAACAGTGCTAACTATTGTGCTTTTGTGAACAAGACTTTCTTTGTATGGTAAAAGTCCCAGTCTTGCAGTTTCAAAGTGAAGTATGTATTTATACACAACAATTTTCCTTCTCGTGTATCTAAGATTACCTGTGAATATTTTGAGCATAAAAGATTTACAGGAGAGACGATAATGGCATGGCCACCATCAAGTCCTGATCTGAATCCTATTGAAAATCTATGGTCAATTGTGAAGATGAAATTATATAAAGGTGGCAAACAATATAACAGAAAAGCAGACCTATGGGAAGCAGTTAAAACTACCTTGTCAGAAACTGAACCTGCTGAAGTAAAAAAAAAATTATGAAAATCAATAATAGATTACTGCCTGTTATTGAGAAGAAGTGTCACTATATTTAAATGTAAAGGATTCAAAGACTTATCATATGTGTTTTTTATTTGTTTTATTATCGGCGATGATCATTTTCTGATGATTTTATTACCCTTTTATTGAAGTAAAATGTGATTATTTGGTTTTGTCTAATAACTTCACATGGCAGTGTTTTTTTTTCTTTTTTTTTTTTTTTTTTTTTTAAAGAATACATCAAATAACTTCAATAAAATATATTGATACAACCTAAAATTTTAACTCTGGCTTTGTTTTGATATCTAAAGTGTTTAAAATTTGACAATTTTTTTTTTTTTTCAAATCAAATTTGAATTATTGAACTTTATATGATTTGCTTAATAACTTCAGACAGGTTTTTGGTTGCTATGCTGTTTACCAATGTCTGTTTTACCAGTATAGGTATGTTCATTTGACTATTGTTGGCTCACATCAAAACATTGTCCAACATGTACAGCAATTCTCCCAAATGACCATCTAGCCTTTTAAAGGCTCAAAATTTAATTCCTCTCAAGCAATTCTAATTGAACAAAAAACAAAAACATGTTTTGTGGCATTGTACATGTTTGCACTTGACTCCTTCAATATACTGAAAATTATTGCTCAGACATAGACCTTGAACTTATATATATATATATATATATATATATATATATATATATATATATATATATATATAATTTGTTTAAATGTTATTTTTAAATGAATACTCATTTCAGTAGATGCTCTGTTTTTATTTATTTATTAAACATTATATTTATTTATTTACATCTACTGGCCTGAATTTTTGAGAAATCTTGTTAAAAAAAATATGCACACTCCACATATGCATATCCATTTCCTAAAAAATATTGTCTTTATGTCAGCAGATGTATATATTTTGAGAATCGGGAAGATATGTGTTCAAAAACACTATTCAAGCTTTGTTTGATCAGGAGGTCCTACTGAGTGGTCTAGGGAACATCAGATCTAATGACGGTTTCCCCTAAGGGATGCAGGTTCAAATCCTGCCAGAAGGTGTATATTTTTTTAGGGTCAAGTGGGTGGCTGCTGGAAGACACTGTCTGGCAACAGGACTCTGCACCATACCACACAAACAAGAGAACCCATTCATAGCTGTCAGGCAATTTCTGCGATCACATCACCCCTTACCTCTGGCCACGAACTTTCCAGACTGCAACTCCCTTGATTATTATGTGTTGGGTGCAGTTGAGTGAGAGACCAACAAAACTCCTTGTAATACCAGTGCATTCACTAACTTAAACAAGGAGACCATCCAGAAGAGTTGCAGGAGATTCTGAAGTTGTCTGGAGCTCATGGTTGAAGCCAATGGCGATTTTATTGAATAAATTTACTCTTTAGTATTTCAAGATATTTTTGTGCAATTTTGGTTAATATATCTGTTAAAATGTGATGTTGGTATTATTTTTATCTTTGTGTAATTTAGACGGCAATTTATCCATCTTACACTGTGTACACACACACACACACACACATATATATATATATATATATATATATATATATATATATATATATATATGGAGGTAAACATCTATGATAAAGTGGAAAAAGCTAGTCTGATGAAGACCTAAAGAACAAAACACGTCGCATAAACTTTTTACATTTTGCCATACATCTTTCCTACAAAATTTCTCTTGATATGTCAAAATTTATATATTGTTATCCCATATATGTGTGTGTGTAAACATTTCAGATAGAGTATATTTATAAAAGGACAAAATGAATAAAGACAAAAGGAAAACATTTCTTAACCAACACCTGATAAAGTCTCACAGAGGACAAAACATATCAGCTAAGTTTTTCTTTTGTCTTAGTTCGTATATATATATATAATATATATATTGTGTGTGTATATATATGTGAGAGACAGTTGTAAGTGGCAGATGCCTGGTGAGAAATATTTTGTAAATTACCTCTGTGCTGATGTTGTTTATTCCTTTAGATGTCTTTTTAAAATTGCAAAAGTGCAAATACGACTGATGAGATTACAGTAATGAAATGTTGAGGGTGGAGGTGAATAGAGTAATGTTATAATGCAACAAAGGTGGCTGTACAAAATGCCAGAAGTAAAAGTGGGATAAAAAGTTTATAAAATCTGAAAGATTATGTTGCCAAAAATGTTTGTATGCTTTCTCAATAATGCTTATAATATATGTAACTAGTCTATATGAATTACTGAATACTCATTTAAGCATAGTTTCAAATTGCTTCAGCTTGCAGATGGATAGCTGAAAGGAATTGAAATTAACCAAATTCTAAAATATGGAGTCTGCATTGATACCAAACAGGACTGATTGAATAAAGAAGAAAAGGATAATAGTGTCACCATTACTCATACTCTTGTGTAACTGATTTAATGTGTATTTACTTATTAATTGTAACACTAGTTTTTCTTGTTATCCTTATTGTGTTTTCCTGCCTGACTCCTTGCCTGTCTAGCTAGTTAGTCTTTATTTATTTATTATTAGCTAAACAGACTTTTATTTGTTGCCAAACAACAGATATTTCTGTTTCTTGGCTAGCACCATTTGCCTTCCCACTCTTCCACTAAAACAGGATTCAGGATGCAAATCAAGCTGAAGATCTGAAAGAAGAAATCTGTTAAATCTTTATTATTCCAACCACCAACACCTGTGTTCACAAATTTTTGCAATTAATGAGATTAACATTTGCTATTAGGCATACCATCAACTACTTTTTCACTTTTTGTTTTCTTATGTAGTCTGTCAGTTCATCATCAAACTTTGCTGGCTACCTGCTGTTCCTCCACCACTCCATTTTTAACATTTATTTAAATCTGAAAGCAAAATAGATTAATGCAATGAAATGATCTCCTATTTGTTTATACAAAATCATTTTCATAATCTTTTACCCAAGATGTAGGATTCAAGTTTTTATTTTTAATGTTCAGTGATGATTACAATCCTACCTGTATTTTGATAATTAATTTTACTCTTATGTTGAAACAACTTAGTTTGGCAATAGAAAATGTGTTCATTCTAAAAATCTACCTGTAAAATTTTATTATGAAATTCTTTTTCAAACATTTTGTGCTAAACATAGAAAAGAGTTGATTAGAACAGATAAGTACATGAATTTTATAAGATAAAATATTTTCAATAGACCTTTTTATTTTATTTTTTGCTACCAGGAGCTTTCATTTTATTTTTTTGGTTTATATTACATTTTACTGCCCAAAAAATTCTTGGGACCTTCAAATTGAATTTAAATTATATTTAATTTGGAACAAAGTACCCTATGTGAAGCCCACTTCTTTGTTCCAAATTTATTAAATTTAAATTTCTGAAGAAAATGTACTGTTCATGTAATACTTTGATATAAAGAAATAAATTCTTGTTAAAAAAATTTGAAGACGTACAAAGTTAACAATATTGTTAGTTTTTCTGAGAATTGAAAACAAATTGAAAGTACACCAGACAAATTTTATTGGCCAGAATAGAAAGTCTAAAAGAAATAATATTTTGCTATTACATTTTAGGCTCTTTTGTAAAATATATAATTGTTCTTTGGCCAACAAATTGAAAAGCAGTTTTTGGCCATCAGATTGCACTTTGAATGTAGTTTAAATCGACTATGATATATACATTTCTGCTTTTATATTCTCTCTTATTACTGCTTGTAAAATCCAATCTATTACATCAGAGATTGCTATTAGGATATAATCAGCTGTTTATGTAAACTGTGATATCATAGATTTAATATAACACATTCACTCTAATGATATAGAGCAGTATTCTTTTCAGTACAAGTATGCATTATATGTTTTCAAAGGCCAAAAAAGTTTTCTAAATGAATGTATAAATGAATGTTTTATTTAGATTTTTTTTTTTTTTTGTAATCAGTTTGTGATTCCAAAGAAAAGAGCAATGAGATGAAAAGCAATATTGTTTATGCTGGGAAATGATATATAATGAATAAAATTGTCAAACATAAGCAAATGCTTTGATAATTATTTAAATGCAGAAGAGAAAATCAGGCAATTAATTTCAATATTTGAATTAAAAAAAATCATTTCACCCCAAGCAAAGCAATAATGCCACTAGGACAGACGAGGTTACTGGAAATGAAAGAGAATATGAGATTTTAGCAAGGAGAAAGGACAATAAAAGTACGGGATTCAGAAAGATAGTGATTGGTGTTGCATTTAAATTTTTTGAGATTGTACGTGGCAGGGAAGTAAGAAATCAGAAGGGAGTTCCACAGGCGAGAAGTGCGAGAAAAGAATCTATTAGAATAGAACATATAGTTTCATTTAGCTAGTTCATGAGAAAAATGGTGAGACCTAGTTGCCAATCTAGTAGCATGCTTAAATTTATGCAATTGAAGCACCAAGGATGAAAGTTCCTCAGAACAATTTCTATGAAAATATTTGTTTTTAAAAAATGGGCAGGAAGCTATGTTACATTGGTAAGAAAATGACTGATGTCAGTTCAGAATTGATACCATTACGGACTCTTCTTTGAATTGTCAAGAATTTTGAGAGATATTGTAGGAGCACTAGACCAAATATGGCAGCAATAATCAATGCATGAATGAATGGAAGATTTATAAATATGCAAGATGGATTCTGACAAGAAAAATTGTCTGGCACAACACACTTAACCAACTTTCGTAGTAGTAGACTCAGCAATTGATTCAATATAATTACTCCACTTCATTTCACTAGAAAATATGAGCCCAAGAAGGCACTAAGAATTTCTGGAGGTTAACATCATCCATGCTGATGGCAGGCAGAAAAGGTGTTCTATGGTGATTAAGTGAAAGGAGTTTTGTTTTGGAGGTGTTAAAATTTACAAGCCATTCCTTGTCCCAGTTAACCACTGATTGGAGTTGCATTTTGAGAGTATTTGCCAGTTTTAATTTGTTGGACCTGTTGCTAAAACAAGTGTAAATAGTTGTCATCAGCATAAACACCTAGTTAGTATTGATTAAATTTGGAATGTGATTGGTGAAGATAAGATCAACGTATGTTCGAGGATAGAGCCCTGGTGTCTCCCACATTAATGTGAAATGCACTAGACGTGTGTCTGTTCAACATGACCTTCATTACATAATTTGTTAGGAATGATTGGATTAAGCCAAATATTCATCCAGAGTCACCATAGCCTTTGAGCTGGTGGAAAAGACCAGCTTGCCAAACCCTGTCCAATGAGTTAGATACTTAGAGCCACAGCCTGAGCTTTGCCATTCTTATCTAAAGCTTGATGGATAAATTCAGTTATAGCCATTAACATATCAGTGGTAGACCTGAAGAAACGGAAGCCATATTTTTTATTCAAAAGACAGCTGTGTGAAGTGAGATGCTTAATGAATTCAGCATTGTTTAGAGCCTCTAATACTTTGCCAGAAATAGATGAGAGATTAAGAGGGTGATAATTTGAGGGGTCAGAAGGCTCCCTTTTCTTAAAGACAGGAAATACAGATGTGAACTTTCAGCAAGTTGGAAAGCAAAAAACAGATGCATTTATTGTAAAGTTTGTAGAGAACAGGAGCCAGTTTAGGAGCACATTTCTTTAGAACAATTGCAGGATTACTGTTGAATCTGTAAGAATTGTGGAGATCTAGTTTAGAAATGGTATCAGAAACCATGGATGGAGATGTGTATATCATCCTGTAGTGACTCTGTTCTAGGTGGGGAAAATCAAGCAAAGGAGCCACCAAAGGATGTGGTCCAGGGCCATAGTTTGGAAACTTTTGATATATAGGGATACAGCAAATTCTCGAGGTAATGGCAGGGGACAGTTACAATTTTATTTTCAAATTTATTACATTCAATCCCAGTATGTGTAGGCAAGGATTCAATTTTTTTATATTGTCCACTGATGTTTATCACTACTCTGCAGCACTAAGCTTTAGTCATTTTTCCATATATACAAATGAAATATCTTTAATGGTAGAGGAAAAAATTGATTTAAAAATTGATTGATTTTCAATTTTGGGTCCTAAAATTTGTTACAGCATATTTTGGTACTCTTTCTGGATGTTGTACATGAAAATCTAGGAGAAAGGGATTGTCAGTGATCAGCAGTTAAACCAAATATTATTGACTGTCAAAATTGGTCTTTTCTGTATATGATATAGAAATACATTAATGTCTGTTGTCTGGAATTAAGACAAGCATTACTGATACTATATTAGATGTAAAATATATTGCTAGTAATTTTACAATAGAAATGCATTGTAAGTAAAGCAGTTATGTGCATAATTCTATTAAAACTACACTTAACTAGGCAACATATATTTTTATTTCATGATTACAATATTTACATTAATCCATTATTCTCTAAACTTTGGAATATTTACAGGTTATTGCAAGTTGAATATTGTTAGCTTTAACTGAGGTCTCTTTTCATACAAAAATAGAAATCCCTAAGTAAAAAGATAGTTTAATTTTTTTTTAAATATTTGATTCCTAGAGTAAATATTACAAAAAGAAAAGGATGGAATGCTCTCTTCCTGCATGACTGAAAAGTTTAATGAGCCTGCAATTCAAGGAAGTTTTTTGTCAAAATGGTAATAACCTTTTTCCATAGGCTTTAAATATTTGCTTTCTGTACCCAAGTGACCCCCTCCCAACAACCTTACAATCAGTCAACTGAAAAGCTTTGCCTGACTTGATGTTAGGGTAAATATTATGATGGTTGCCATAGATAGTGTCAAAAGTTAATGTTGATGACTATCAGAAGTTAAGCTTAGTTTTGGCACAAGGTTACAAGTATGGGGTAATTAGTGTCGATTGAACACACTATTCATTAGTAATGATCTGTGAGACTAGCTAGTTAACCATTACCTCATGGAAAGGCATTCTAGAAGCAGCTATGCATGGTATTTATATTATTTGAAATGGTAAGTGTTAAAAGTATGTTAATCACAGTTTGCATATGAAATTAATGCAGTAAAAAGCCAGTGTCTACCAAAAGATTTCTAGCACTCATATGAAATAAGATTTTACTGTTAAGGCACCCATTAATATAAATAAGTGATAGAGCAATAGAAGTAGCCATAAAGTGTTTGGTTGAGTTGGATTTGTTGGATGGGAGAGGCTTATTATTATAGAACTGTTTAACATTCAGATATAATTGTATTAGGTTGGTGCAAAAATAATGACATAATAATGTTGTTTTTTGACGTTAAAAATACGTCAAAAACTACATTATTACGTCATTATTTTTGCACCAACCTAATAGTAATAGATATATTAATAATACTTTATTTTTTGCATTGTAACATTTATTAAAACAATAAGTTGTTGAACTTTCTGTACAATAATACTAGCCATTTCTCAAAGTACTTCTGTAATACATGAATTCTTTAATATTTTGCCAGCAAATTCTTAAACTACCTTTTTGACATTAATTTTTGACAAGTTGTCCTATTTGGGGTGGGGAACAACGTTCAAAGTTGATTCACTTTTCAAATGTTGAAACAAACAGTGCGATAGAATAAAGAAATAGCTTTTGAGGAGACTTGAACTTTCATCCAATATTCTATGAGCTTGTTTTATGTGGATATAATTTTGACTGTGGAAAACTTATAAACAGATTTCTTCTTGTGTAGTCATTCTGCAATTCTATTTTTTCTATGCTGCATTGATTCACAGTTGAATAGAAAAAAGATGATAAAAATTTGTCATTCATAATGAAAACATTTTCTCAGGCTCTCAAACAACTTAAGACTTTTTTTTTTTTTTTTTTTCAGTATGGCATAAGTAACTAATTGTTCTTATGATTGAAAATCCTAACAATGTAAAACAATACAAAATGTTGTTTTTTTTTCTTATAATATTAGTAATTACATTTGAAAACTATCAATTCAGTTTAATTAACAGTTCTACCAGTGACAAATATTGGAGATTTCAAGGGTCATAATGAGAACATTGTTTAACTTACTCTAATTAATATGCAGTTACTAATTGTATTTCTAATTTAAATTATAGTCTTACTAATGTGTTTTCTCCTCTAATATCTCATTAGAATGTTTGTATTTTTATGAAGTTGTTGAAATTAGTAGAATGTCATTTCTTGAGTTGCCTTTTGCTTAGTTATTTTCTACTAATGGAGTGTCATATGAAAATATGTGCTTCATTTTTTGGTGACTGTATGTCATAGGTACAGAAATTAAAACAGTAAATATCTATTTTAGAGTAGAAAGTTATGAAGAAACTCTTTTCTTTGTAATTCTAGAAAGCTGTTTATATTTTTCAGCTTCACAAATTTATAAAAATAGATTTAAAAAAGGTTATGTTTCTGATAACTTTGTCAATACAGATTTCATATATATGACTCATGAATGTGTCGTTGATACTTGCTACTGTGGGTAGCATGAATCTCTTAGCACATTACTGAACATCAGAAAGTGTCCTGTGCCTTGGTCTTGGTGCATTGACTGATATGGCAAAAAATCTGCAATTATGATCTAACAGTTGTCATTTATTAGGTTTAATTAGATGCTCAAGCTGCATAGAAGCACCTCCTGCCACTCCACACTCTCAGTACATGTAGTGTAGGGAGTGGAACAGAAATCAAATATGATATATGAACTGGATATAGTTGCCCATTGTCACAAGTCAGCACTGTTCTGAGCCGGTCTACAACATTTTATTGATTAGAGACAAAATATATGATAATGATATACAACAGATGCACTAAGTTTGTGTATAAAAACATTTAAAAGTATTGATAGTTTTTAATTTTCTTTTTTAGAAAATTTATAAATAAGAAAACAAAAAAATTTTTTTATTGTTCTTCACAAATCATATATTCTTTAAAAGTTTTGATTTTCATAGATTTTAAATATCAAGAAGTCTGAATGAAGCTAATTTGTCATCAAAGCTATGTGCAAAGAAAGCATTGCTGTTCACAGTGTAGCAGATGGACTCAATTTTTTTTTTTTTTGTTACTTTGAGGCTAGCATGATACTAGTGGTTTGAGCCTGTTCTTTTTGTGATGAGTCATGCTTTGAGCTGCTGATGCTCCAATACACTCTCCAAAGATCAAGTGAAAGATTCAAACCAGAATGTTTGTCTACCACAGTAAAGCAGGGAAGTTGGAATTGTAGTATGGGGATAGTGATTTATTTATTTTATTTTATTTTATTTTTTTTTTGCATCTTAAGTCCATTAATATGAAGAAATACCAAAATATATTATAAAAAAGGTTTATTTCGAAGCATAGACAAGTTGCATGGTGGAAATAAAAGGCAAGAGACCATTTTCCAACAAATTAATGTTTCAGTTCACACAACAAAAACAACAAAACTCATTGATTGATTAGCTGCCTTTGTTCATGATGTTTTGACCTGCTCAGTAATCAGATTTTAGCCTCAAACAAAACATGGGTACATATAAAGGCCAAATTGGTTGAGAGAATATTTGTGAATGCTGACCAACAGTGGGAAGCAGTCTGATGAATGTAATAACATAGATGCAGCATACTATAAAAAAAGATCAGACATTTTATCCAAACTGAAAAACAAAGTGAAAGCAATCCCATACTAAAAATTCTGCATATTTTATAATAATTTGTTACTTTTTACTTTTTTAAATATAACATTGAAAAGTAATTGCAAAGTATAAAAAACCTCTTTTTTTTTTTCCTTTTTTTTTTCTTTTTTTTCCCTTTTTTTTTTCTCCTTTTTTTTTTTCCTTTTTCTCCTTTTTTCCCTTTTCTTTTTCCTTTTTTTTCCTTTTTTTTTCCTTTTTTTTTCCTTTTTTTTCCTTTTTTTTTCCTTTTTTTTTCCTTTTTTTTTTCCTTTTTTTTTCCTTTTTTTTTTCCTTTTTTTTTCCTTTTTTTTTTCCTTTTTTTTTCCTTTTTTTTTTCCTTTTTTTTTTCCTTTTTTTTTCCTTTTTTTTCCTTTTTTTTCCTTTTTTTTTTCCTTTTTTTTTTTCCTTTTTTTTCCTTTTTTTTTTCCTTTTTTTTCCTTTTTTTTTCCTTTTTTTTCCTTTTTTTTTCCTTTTTTTTCCTTTTTTTCCTTTTTTTTCCTTTTTTTTCCTTTTTTTTTCCTTTTTTTTCCTTTTTTTTTCCTTTTTTTTTCCTTTTTTTTTCCTTTTTTTTCCTTTTTTTTCCTTTTTTTTCCTTTTTTTTTTTTTTTTCCTTTTTTCCTTTTTTTTTCCCCTTTTTTTTCCTTTTTTTTTCCCCTTTTTTTCCCCTTTTTTTTTCCTTTTTTTTCCTTTTTTTTTTTCCTTTTTTTTTTCTTTTTTTTTCCTTTTTTTTTTTCCTTTTTTTCTTTTTTCCTTTTTTTCTTTTTTCCTTTTTTTTTTTTTTCCTTTTTTTCTTTTTTCCTTTTTTTCTTTTTTTTTTCCTTTTTTTTTTATTACTCAGGAATGTATAAATTACTGCTATTAAATAATTATCTCTATTTTTGCATGCATTTTCTTTTGTTTCATCTTTTGTACACTTAAAAAAAATGATCTGAAATAAAGTTGATAATTTCAAATGCTCTTATACAAATTATTGATAGTGTATTAAATGAAAGGCTTAATATATTATTAATGCTAAATTAGCATTAAAACTTGTAATTGTTATTTTATTCAATTATTCATTATTTCTCCTTACTTTTTTCTGTGTTGAGAAGTGTTTATGAACTTAGTTTGGTTTTACTGAAGAAAATTTAATTTCCTTTGGGTTAATATATAAGATCTGTATTTACCTTTAAAATTTTATTAAAAAAGATTAAGAAAGAAAATACTCTAATAAAATGTAAAATAAACTTTTTGATGTTTCAATTGGACTAATGATGAAAAATTTATATGCAATCTCTATCTGTATATCTCTATATATCTTTTTTGTGTATATATATATATATATATTTTGCTCAATATTTAAGATAATGTGTGCAAATATAAATGGACACTGAGATTGCCTGAAAATTGCATTCAAGCATGAAACAGACTATTGCTACTCAGTGTTGATATATAAAAAATCTCATCTACACAGCCACACATACTTTCAATTTCTAATTTTGAATGAAAATAGTGCATCCTGAATTGGGAAATTTGACTTTTCTTGGCTTTATTTCTTTGAAAGCTTCTATCAATGCACAATAATTTTGTCTATAAAATTGTTTTTTTTTTCTATTTGTGTATCATCAATTATTTTGGTTTGCTTAAGTCATATTTAAAAAAATATATAAAAGACAATATTCTACCTGACCTGATTATATTGGAAGAAATCTATGCATATAACAATATATAGCAGTTTAAAATTCAAATTTACAATGCTTAAAACAATCCTAATTGTGGTGGGGCAGATACAGATCTTATAATTTCATTGGCTGTTTCATTTGCACTGTTTGTTATATGAGATTTTTTTTTTTTTTTTTTTTTTTTTTTGGTTTTAATATTTTCTCTTCATTTAATAAGGAAAATGTGGCCTATCCTTTTCACTTTACTTTTATAGGACAAGCATTTTCAATTGAGAATATAACTTCAATTGTAGTTTTTAGTTTAGGGGATATTTTTCTTCATGTTTTCATTGTTTTCTATACTGTTTTGGTTGTATGTGTGTACTTGTAAATATTTTAGGAAAAGAAGCCATATTAAAAGAAATATTGCTATACAGATAATGTTTTTATTATAAGAGGCTGACCAGAGTACAAAGGTGTCATTTACATATCTCAGCCATAGAGTTGGCTTTAGTGATGTTGATTCTAATGCCATTTCCTCAAAATATTCCATGTATATGTTAGCCAGTGCTGGTGATAATGGTGAGCCCATTGCTAAACCTTCAACATGCCGATATATGTCTGATTCCATTCCAAAGCATGTTGTTTGTGTACAGAAAGTCAGCATCTCTATCAGGTTATCTCTTAGTATACTGGTACATTCTCCTAGGGATGTCCAAGTACAGTCTGTTCCTGACTACTGATAGTGCCTCCTCCATGGATACCTAGGTGAACAAACTCACCACATCCAGGCTTACCATCTTGGCATCTTTGATTATTTCCCCAAAGTGGGCAGAGTTTCCTATTAATGGATCAATTATATCCACAAGGAAGCGACTCGGAGAGTGGCATACAGAGCCTTGGCAGCTAACAACTGGCCTGAGAGGAATACTGTCTTTGTGAATTTTGGAGAAACTGTATTTCTAGGTGGGAATATGACAATGAAGATAAAGACAACAGTCTGAACAATGTAAATAGTTACAATACCTCATCTCAAAAATATAGACAAGAATTTTATATATATATATATGTATGTATGTATATATATATATATATATATATATATATGAGATATGTGAAATTCCCAGAAATGTTATTTACAGAGTGTCTAGAAGTAAATGATCTGACTTGAAATGTTATCAGTTTGATAAGAACAGCTATATATCTGTCTCTTTATTACTTTGTGATATATGCATGCGTGTATGAGATATATGGACTTGCTTTTCTTTCATTTAGTATAGTGAACAGTGAGAAGTAAATGTTAGATAACAAAAGTGGTTTGATTTTGCCCAGGATAAAATGTCTTAGGTGTTACTGGGCAAAACCAGTTAAGCTGAAAGATTATTTTTACAGTTTAATGGAATATTCTTTCATCAGTTTTCAATGTTGCTGTCATTTTATTTGCTTGTTAAAATAGTAGCAATGTCAGTTGGTTGTTGGATTGAAAAAAGTAAATTTTGGTAGTTGCTACAATTTGCATATCAAGAAATTCACTTCCTACAAAGGTGGTTATTTATTAGAGAGAGATTGAATTTTCTTATAAATTTCCACTGGTAAAATATTATCCCTGTAGGTGGCTAGTAAAGTGCTAAGGAAAGTCTCCCTCTCAGTTTTGAGAATCAAAGATGTTTAATGAATTTAGATTGTCACAGAAATAGATGTCATTCAAAATAGTCATTCATTTTAATTCTGATAGCAAAAGCTGAAACAGGAATTTTATTATGTTGTTCACTTTGAGCAGATCTGATATATGGTTAGTGTAATAATCTCTATTTCAAGATAAAATAGCAAGTCTTAAAATCTATCTTCCTTTCTTCTCATTGTATTTTAAATATTAACTCTTGTAATCATTATTTTTCTTTTTTTTTTTTTTTCATCCAAAAGATGTGGGTTAGGAGGTATTTGTATAAATGGTTGTATTTTTTGACATTGAAAGCTCAATCTAGATGAACATTTCTCTTTGTCTCTTATTAATAATTCTATTAATAGCTTAAACATGTTGAGAAAACCTTAAAAAAACGTAGGTGGAGTTCTTCATGAAAAGCTTGAGTTAGTAGGTCATTGGAGTTAACCTGTTAACAATTGACTAATAATGCTCTTGCCCTGTCTCTCTAATTTTGAATGAGTTCTTCAATTCTAATATTAAAAAAAATTGGTAAATATTAGATTTGAGAAGTTATTTTTTTTCTTTTCTTCCAGTTGGAGCATTTTACAAATGTGTTAAAAATTGTCCCTATTTATAAGTTCCAGTCATATGTGTGCCTATCTAACCTCATCTTATTTGTTAAAAAAAGTGGAACATGTGCTTGCTTACTTTTTATGAGCTATCAAGCCTAACTTAATTACATTAGATATTGTACTATCTAATTAATTATATATAAAAGTTAAAAAAAAAAACCCAGAAAAACAACAAATGTATACTAGCTAGAAAAAAAAATTGTTTTAAATATAAAAAAAAAATTAAGGCATTTGAAGAAATTTGTAGGTAAGAGTAATTATCAGAATTCTATAAACTTGTTACAGAATTAAACATCCTCTAAATTTAGTCCTCATAAAAAATAGGAATAAGCTGCAATAAATTTTCAAAGGCAGCAAATTAAATTTGACAAAAATGCAAAAATATTTTTCCAACAAAAACAAGGGAAGCATAGAGGAACAACTCCAGTAATCCAAATTATGATACAATGTTTTTTGCAAGATAAATTTTACAGATGTGTGTGATTAAACTTAATAAATACCTCTTAATAGTATAAATCTAGTTTTTTCTTTTAAAGTTTGTATTTTCTTTATTGAATCTATGCTTCTTAATAATCCAAACAATTAAACAACCATACTGTCTCAACAACAAAAAAATTTCAAGTAGATAATCTAAATATTCTTGCAGTCTGTTCTACTATTCAACCCTTTTCCTCTTTTGTATGTTTTCCTCTATCATTTACCGTTTTTAAGTAAGTGCCAGTGAGAGAAATCTTCTGTATGGAAGACATTTCATTGGATAGGAGAAAAACTTGTCTTCTTGGATTTTGTGTCAATGTAAGAAAATGATTGATTTAAAGTCTTTTGAAATGTGTCATAAGGAAATTATTTTTCATGCTCTTTTATGATGCTGGCTAATGGGACCAAACTCCAGGTGACAAGGGAATGGTTATAAACTGGGTTATTCCGGGAACCTGTTTGTGTCATCCACAATCCCACCTTCTTTATCGGTAGCATTTATTGATGACAGCTCATTTCCCTCAAGGAAGTTGAGTGGACTTGAAATTCTTTAGATGTCAGGCAATATAACAGTGGAGGTGTGGTTCAAGGCAAAGAGAGTGTAAACAAGTAAGGACAGGTAACTAGGCATTTCCATTTTTTTTTCTATTTGAAACAAAATCTATATTCCAGTTGAAAAAGACTGTTTCTTTAATGTAGAGAATTTTGTTGCCAATATTGCAATAAACTTACTTTTTTTTTTATAGATGTCAGCAGGAAATCTTGGAAAAAAAATGAATTTGTATCTTAAAGAGGCATCAGCAAGTTTAATATCATACATCAATGAAATATTAAGTTTTGGTTAAGTTGTTAGGTTTGGAAGAGAGTAGAGGGGTTTAAAACAACAATTAGTGTTGGCAAGAGTTTTATTCTTGTTGGAACAAAATTTGGGTTCAGTGAGTGAGTTATCAGATTTTTAATTTTTTAATAAAATTTTAAATTTTGTTAATTCGGTGGTTTTCATAGAAGTTAATTTGTTTTTGTAAATGCAGTTTTCTGTGAAACTTTATCAACATGTAGAAACAAAATTTATTCATAGTCAGATCAAACAATTTCATATTTGTCAGACATTCCTAGAATAGGTATTATTATTATTCTATGAATTATTGGAACTTGTTTCCATCTGTTGTTTTGATAAAAGTGGTTTGAGCTCTGTAGAATTTGTCAGGTGTATGATCTATACAACAATTCTAATTTGAAGATTGCTAGATATAATATACACTGGAGGAACGCTTAAGAGTGTACTGGTCAAAATGTTTCGAGCAAACTGAATGAATAAAAAATTGTTTGAATAGTTTATAGAAAGCATATTTCTGTACACATTTGTCAAAAACATTTTCTTTGAATGGTGATTCCTTTTATTGTTATCTCCCTTGCACTGACGATTCTATGTAGTAGTTATCTCCTCTTGCACTGGATACTCCATGTGGCGGTGTGTTTATGATATTGGCAGACTGTTTCAAAATGTTTATGAAGCGAGGAGGTAAATAGGCTGAATAAGCAGGATACAGCAATAATTATTGGAAAATGTATAGTTTGTGTAAATTAGTATATTTATAATGAAATAAATATGGCTGTAATAGTAGATGGTAATCAAAATCTTTATATACATCACCTAACTAATATTGTTTAGATCAAGAGAGATGATTTATTTCATTCATTTTTGTAACTTTTTTTTACAAATATCTGACTAATTTTTGTTTTTTTAGTTTAAAGATTTTTTAATTATATTTTATTTATAATTTTATTGATTTGATAAATGTTATTAATGGTTGCACATCTTTATTTCTTTTTAGTTTTGTATATTTGGGCTAAAAAGAAATGTATTCCATTGTGAATCAAGGAAAAAATGTTTAATTTTCTTAATTGCTAAGTTTAGTGTATAGATGTGTCTTGCATGACAAGAACAGTGTAATGGTTGAATTTATACATATATAACATGCAAGTAATTAATGCCAGTTTTTTATGAGGGGGTACTGAAAAAATAGCTTGACCAAGAAACTCTTTAAAAAAAATTCTAATGTTTGATAAATCAGTCAGATTCTGTTAAGTGCGTTGGGCCAAAAACATTTGAGCAGTCCATAATACTGTCACTGGAGTTCATTACTGCAGGATGTCACAAATATTACAAAAAAAAAAAATTATAAATGAAAATTACACAATGAATATAAATTTTACTTCTGCTTAAAAAAATATTAACTAAAAACAATTAGCGTGAGGGGCAGGGTTCAATTTTTATACCTTTACATAACCTCCTGTAACATCATTTTTTTCATATTTTATTGACTCTGGTTCACTTTTGAAATTCAAATTAACTGTATTTCTACTTGTAAATCAGAGCAGAATGTTGGCTCTTGTGGTTGAATGTTTTTAGATAAGGAATAACATTTTAAGTAAATAGTTTATGGAACAATTCTATCAAAGGTATTGAGTAGTTGTTTTCCATAGTAAAAAGAATAAAACACAAAATTAGTTGTTTTTTTGAATATAAGTAGCTTCTATTACTGAATTGGTAGACTGAGTTGTAAAGCTGAACCACCTTGAGACTCCACAGATAAGTGGGAAATTCTTGCCTGTCGATTCTAGTGAGTGCTTTTTATTCACATGGGAAAAGTATTATGATTCCAGATCAATGTATTCCTTTCATGGTTCAAGTGTTAGAAGAATAAATATAGAAATACTCAGTATTTGATGACAGGGATATGAACTTAGTACAAAATAAACCTGATGGTCTTAGAAGAGTTTTACATCAGCTTGCTTCATTTAAAGTTAACAGCTTCTGTTGAATAGGAAAAAAAATGTTTGACACATTTATGTGTTTTGCAGTTGTCTGAAATTCATTTTTGTTGTGCAGTTTGTTCCTGTGCAAAACAAGCAGGATTATTAATATTGCAGGACATTATCAAATTACAGAATTAATTTTTTTTCAGCAATCTTTCAAGAGAGGATAATGTTCCTATCATGAAAATCCTGCTTTTTTGCTTAGGCTCAAGTAGTGACCTTTCACACTAGTTGAAAATACATATCTCCACTACAAAGCAACCCATGTTTAATTATTTATATAGTTATGATTAAAGTAATAAATGCATTGATTTCTTGGGCTTTTCTTAGTTTTTTTTTTTTTTTTTTTTTAATTTTGGGATGAAAATGGTCCTGAATGTTAATTCAGTGCTTGGTGAAGGAAAACTAAATGACTACGATTTCATTATGGTGTAATTATTTAAACATAATCATGATGAAAGTACCAAAATATTTTAGAAACCTTTTACTTTTATTCTCTTGTATATCAATTACAAGTGCCAGCACAATTAGTTCCTATAATTATAATATTGTGCATATTTGGTACTACATGCTTATTATTTTTCAAATAATTTTCTCTGCAGCACAATTATTTTGCTTTGTGTTTACGAAACTTACAAAAATTTTGGTAAAAGGCTTATTTGAAAGAGCATAAGTTGAAAAATTCTCACCTCCATGATTATTCCAAATGGCACTTGTGTTTAGTACAAAAATTAAGATATTTACTAAAAAGGGAATAATTATTTGTCATTTTTAAGTGCTTGAATTAAAATGAAAATCTGTTCTATATTGAATGTTAAAATTTCTATCAAGATTTGCCTCTTTTTTTACTTACGACCCCTAGCAACTATTATACTTTAACTTCATGATTAGGGATTTGCAAAAATAACGGCACTAAGACAACTAACGTTTTTTTTTTGTTATTTTTTAATTAGATTTGCCAGTTTTCTATTTCATGATTAATTAAATGCAAGATTGATAAAAAATTAGATTAGTATCCATCAGAAAAAAAATTGTTTTGTCATGCATATTAATCTGGGCAGTTCCAAGTAACCTTGCTAGAAATTACATATACCATTCTGAGTGCTGCTTGAAACATTTCTGACATAATTTTTTTTTTTTAGTTCTTCAGTGCATGCAGTTACAAACCCCAAATCAAGGCAAGTTTACTCCAGGTTCAAAATTGAATTGGCCTTGTAACTGTAAGCCCCCCTTCCACAAAGTGGGAAAGAGTGAATTACATTTTCTTAACAGAATTAGAACATATTGATCACTAAGTGTTATCAAAGAAGAATGTGTATCATTTTAGGCTTATATAGACTTTGATGTGTATTGATTTATTTCTAGGAGTGATCATTATTTTCTCTCTCGTCCCCACCTCTGCAAGTTCTCCTTGAAATGAAAACACGATTCAGACAGAAACTATTTTAGTTCAGTGCTTGAATGCTGGTTTTTGTTTTCTCTTTATTTTTTTCTTTTACTTTTGTGTCTTGTGACATCTTGGAAAGTTTGATATTGTGAAGTTGAGGCTGTTAGTATCTCAAGTACTATTGTCTGATATTTTTTTTTTTTTTTTTATCTTCGGTGCTTTACAATCCCATATTTTGATGATTTTATAGTTAGTAAAAGATATGAAGCAAAAATAAAAACTAGCAAATTTTGGTTGCTCCAAGAAAGGCTTTCTTATATTGTCTTTCCAATCCTTTATTTTCTGAATTCTGTTTAATTTTCTCACTTTTTTTTTTTTTTTTTAAACTCTCTATTTTTGCTTCATTCTCTTTTGAAGTTAGGTCTTCCACTCCATTTTCTTTCCTTGTTTATACCTACTTCCATTTTTCACTTTGAGCAAATATTATCTTTTAGTTTTGTTTCTAGCACTATTTTTTGATAACTTGCATTTATTATTAAAATTTAATTACTTTTTAACAAATCAACAAATCAGTAAGGAATAAATGAGGACAATTTATTTGTTTTTTTTTTTTACAACTCAGTTCTTAATTATGTTAGACTGCATAAAGAGATGATGAAAACATGCAGTAAAATCTCTTGTTTTGCTAGTGATATGAATGTGAAGAACCTTTTTCTTTTTATGTATCATGTCCTTTCAGGACATAGATCATGGCCCTCCACTTCCCCCTATCCCTTGTAGCTCTCAATATATTTTTGTCCCTTTGCTACTTTCCCAAGGCTATGTTCTGCCATCCACTTGCTTAAGCTTGCTAGGTATGTCATGCATTGCTTTCCCTTGTCTCTTTTTCCCTCTATTTGACCTGTGAGCATCAGATTCTCCAATCTCTCCTTTCTCATTATGTGTCTCAGAAATTTCAGCTATCTCTTTCTGATATTAAGTATAAGCTTCCTCCTTGTTTGTATCCTCTCCAAAACCTCATTGTTGCTCATGCGTTGGATCCATGATATCCTTAGCAGCCTTCTATAGAACCATATCTCTGTTGCCTTGAGTCCCTTCTTCATCTTTGAGGAGACCATCCAACATTCGATGGCATAAAGGAGGACAGATGTCACATAGTGGTTCAGTACTCTTTGTTACCAAAGAAATCCTCCTGACTTGTAATACTCTGCCTACCTTTTGGAGTGCGTCTTTAGCTATTCCAATACATCTTTGAATCTCAGCATCGTACTTACAGTCCACTGTCAAAACACTTCTCAGATATTTAAATTTTCTCACCTGCTTGATTTTAGTGTTCGTGACCTGTAAATTGCATTTTGAGCTCATCCTTTTACTGATGACCATGCATTCTGTCTTTTTTAGTTTGTGCTTAGTCCCTTCTTCTCGCTCTCCTTCACTACCTTCTGTAGGAGGTTTTGTAATTTCTTTTCCATGTTTGCTATTGCCACACTAAAACTTAAGAACTCCAGCAGTAAGATAGACTTGGCTTGAGTTCTGAAAATACAATTTCTATTGTTGTTTTTAAGATTCATTTTTGTATACATTTTTCTGTGATTGTGTTCTCTGCACAACAGGAAAATTGCATATATTAGGTTGGTGCAAAAACAATGTCGTTTTCTCACATAGTAACATATGTGAGAAAACGACATTATTTTTGCACCAACCTAATAGCAGTATTCATTGCATTGACAAACAAAAAATTTACAGACTTATCCCACTTTATTGGAAGTTTTTGTAAGCATCCCATTTCTGTCAATGTTGGAGTTTTGTTACACAAGTAAACAACATAATGCACACCCTTTATCCCACGCAACAGTTTATTGGATCATTCTCATATCCAGTTCACATTTCTTCCTGGTCTTTTGAGTAGAGGCTTATTCTTGTTCCCTGTTGAGGATTGGGTTTTTGGTTCCTTTAAAGTATTTCTCTTTCACTCTCAGTAGTCTCTTGTGTCTTAGTGGCATTATCACCTTGCTTAGGGTGAATTGATTTTTTAATTAAAAACACAGACAACCTTAAGGGTCCATTGATTATATTTTATTTCCCCAGGAAAGGGATTTTTTCCTGGTTCATATACACACACATAGAGAAAAGAGGTGTGGGTGCAACTTATTTTCTTTTGTCCTCTAAAGTTGTTTCTGAAAAAATATTTTCTTAGAGATAATCAAAATTATGATGAGATAAAGTTTAAGATAGTTTTAACATTTTGCATATATTTTGGGGGCATATTTGAAACTATTTTTTTTTTTTTTTTTTTTTTTTTTCAATTATTTTCATATTTAAATTTAGTTTTGGAATGATATAATCAAAGCAAATTCAATAACTTGTTTAATAAGTTTAGACGCATAAAATCACAAGTATGAGGGACTCGTTTAGGATAATGGTCTTATTAACCATTAACTCACAGTGTGTTTCTCAAGCTATTTGTTAATGTGAGTGTAGTTTTGCTGCTTTAGATTTATTTATAATTTTGCCAAATTGTACAAACTGATACTTCTTTCATTAAACAGAATAACACTAGGTTTTTTTTAATCCTAAATTCCAGTTGAGTTTTGCACAAGTGATGTTGCTTTTTTTTCTTTTCTCTCTTTTTTTTTTTACTCATGGTAATTTTCAAAGCTGCTTTAGAAGACTGGCTAGTAACTGATCTGATATTTACTTAAAAAAACAAAAAAGTCAAACTCATTTTCATCATAGAAGTTATAATTTATCCATGTCAAAGTTGATTTATCTATTTTTATCAAATGCAAGGAGAGGAAAAGCAATTCTAAAGTAAATTTACCCTATTTATTATGTATGAATACCAGTATTGAATGTTTTTTCACTGAGAGCAATGCTGAAGAAAAGACATCTGGTTATGTATTTATGAATAGACTCATTATTTTTGTCCATATTGCTTCTATTTTGAGGAAAATTGCATGGAATTAACTCATTTTTTATCATATCTTTTGTCATTTGCTTGACATTTCTGGAGTAAATACAAGAGTTTGAAAATATTTAAAGTGTTTTGAAAAATATCTATTGGATAGATTTAGCTGATAAGAAATGTGTTGATATTAAATAGAAAATAAACCTGGATCAAGGAGTTGATGTATATCCAGTAATTTCCTTCTTTTTTTTTTTTTTTCTCCAGTTTGGGATAAGATATAAAATTATCTCTCCTCATTCACATAAAGAAACTGAGTTTGTGTCTGATTAATTTATTTGTCAATATTTTTAACTGATTTCAAATTGAAAATGTCATTACTATATCAGTCTTGAAGAAAATAAGTTTTAAACTTGAAACTCTTTAAAAAAAACAAAAAAACTTTCAGATTTTTTTCTTTGAATTAATTTTAATGGACTAAATTATATAGGTCACTTGTCTTTTCTGGGACTGTTTTTGTAATTTTTTTTGATATTGGAACATTGATTTAGTGTTTTTTTTGTTTTTTTGTTTTTCCTGAAATGCTCATTTCATATTCATAGTAAAGTTTTTAATTAATTTTTCCAAATAGATTCCAGACTAGAGATATAATCGGTTTAATAAGGTTTGCCATGACCCAGCAGAATATTGTAGGTTTTCATCTTGTTTATCCTTTGCTAAATTTTTGCACTGGATTTCTGATATTTTTAATTGTAATGATGTGTTATCACTTGAACTAAATAAATAGCCAACATAAAGATTGATAATTAATAATTTATAATGACTTTTTCTTATTACACTGAAACTTTATTATGTATGTAAATATGAATCTATGTGCAATGACTACCATATTTGATAATATATATGCCCCCCCCCAACAAAAAAAACAAAAAACAAAAGAAAAATGGCAAAAAAATTATCTTCTGTTTCTTATATTTTAAGTAGCTGGCTAATGTTTATCCAGTACTGTAGATTACCAGTTCCTATACCTAGCCTCACTCCTTAATGCTATAATGTTAAATATAAATGAAGTGGGATCTTATATGCAATCAAATATGGTTTTCTGGTGTTGAGATATTGACTTAAGAACATTGATCGTTTTACTCTATTTTTCAATTTATATCATAAGTTAAATTCAAGGGGATTTTTTCTTCTAGATCTACTAGGAATAATGGCATTTATGCAATACAACTGTACAAAATATAAAATCTATTTTTAACTTTTCTTTTATATGCCTTCAAAATAAAGTAAATTAACTTTAAAAGTTATTTAATTACTAGGAATGAATAAAAAAAAAACACTTGACAGATTTGATAGATATTTTGATGAGGTACTTAGTAATGTAGATGCTGATTTCCATGTGAAGATTTAAGGAAGCATTTAATTTTTATTATATAATCATCATATAAAATGTCATGAATCCTAGGAATCTTGTAGATCTAGGAATTAAAAAAATCTTTTCAAATTTCAATATAATGTGTCACCACATTTAATGTTAATGCTTATTTATAAGCTCTAAAATATTGAATAAAAATCTTAGAGGAATTTCTTTCTTTTTTCTCTTTTTTTGATAGAAATGAGAAAAGGACATGTTATTTGATACTTTGTGTATATACCATTTTGCAATAACTTACCTTACTTAAATATATGCTTTATAATCAATTTTGTGTTGTGTTGAGTACAAAGTACTTTTTGTTAAAATTTAAATTATTTTTTATGTAATGGCCCTCAGAATTATGACTTGTGTTGCTTATTGTATAATGTTTTAATGTTGGGAATATACTTTGTAAATTTTGTTATTTTTGCTTAACCATACTACAGTTGCTAAATGAGATGTCTCTAAATTTAAGCAGGTTTTCATTATTCATTGGTAAGGAAAATTGAATCAATAGTTATTTGACCTTTTTAACTGAATTAACAATAGGCAATATCCACTGTAAACAAATATTATTTTTCACTATATTTTAAGTAAAAAAATTGGTAATATGTTTTCATAATCCAATTAAATAATAAAGTCTTTGTTGAATTTTATTTCTATCATGAGTACTTCAGTTTCAAAAGATTTTTTAATTATAGTTCCAATTTTTCTATTGGCAGACCTCAATCATTGTGTAATTGAAGTCATTTTGAATGATAAAAATTGGCACAGTGGATTATGGAATTAAAAGTATTGTCACTTTAAGAACTCAAGTAATTCATCTTAGAAATAACATCATTTTCTTGCAATTAAAACTTTAAAGATATTTAAATTATTACAATAATTTTTTAAATCTTTATAAAATTCTCTGATCAATTTTTAATAGAGAAATAAATCCTCACTTCATTTGCATAAATAAAAGAAATAGCCTTCAAGTATGCAAAATTAACTATTCTTTTTATTTAGAGTTATGCCTACGAAAAACATGAAAGCTCTATCTAGTTTACACTTTTGAATATGAAAAAAATGTATCTTTACATATTTTGATCAATACAGACATTTGAAAATATACACATGTATGTATGTATGTATATATATATATATATATATATATATATATATATATAAAAATATACAGTTATTGTTCTGAATCTAATGGCGAGATGTATACTTTTCTTAATATGAAAATTTGAAGTTTCATGGAGATAAATTTTTTATAGAAAAACACATTTCTATATCAGAGCAATATATGTACTTTATAAATAATTGTGATTAAATATTGAACTTCAGAAGCTAACACTTAATAATCAAGTATAATTTAGAAATGTTCTTGGAATTTTTTTCACACATGCATCTATTATAAGAGAAATGTGATTGTAATCTCATATATATATATATACACATACACATGCATACTTTCTCTATGTATTATTTGTATATTCCTATTATGTATATAAGTGTGAAACTGCTATAAATGGGTAAATAATGTTTCTTGTTTTTTTTGGGGTTTTTTTTTGTGTGTGGAGTGTATACACGCCACTTCCCAGTAATTACGATTAATACTGAGAAAGTACTGTCACTGTTATCAGTGGCAGATTAAAGGGAGACTAATAGATTCCACATATTGTGTAACATTGTACACAGGTGTTTAATTCATACAGGGATTATACATACTCACATTACTTGGAAAATATGTCACTATTACAGCTAAGAATTATTTAGTTGAGTGGATATCATTCAAAAGAAAAACAAATATCAACAAATAATAAATGTCTAAAACTATTTTAATGCAAAGAAAAATATCTCTTAACAGGTGTAAGATTTATTAAAAAATTTAGTTGATATTTTTCATGGTGATTTGAAAAAATAAAGGAAATTTTTAGCTTGAAAATGTTAATTTTGAGATACTCATTTTTTAAAAGATAAATTTATTTACCTCAGGAAAAAACAAAAACAAAAAAACATTGAAATACTGTTTGAAGAAAAAAAGTTGTGTAGATATTAGTGAATGGATGGAACTTGGGTATAATCAGTAACTACATTTGATCCAGAACTAAATATCAGTTGGTTATTTTTCTCTTAAATATGTTTTTCTCATTTTTTCATTAAATATATTTGAGAAATTTTTATGGTAGAATAATCTTTGTCATGCTCCATATTTTAAATGTCATTGAAAGTTTCAGCACTTTCGCTAATCATTGAAAGCTTTCAGATAATTTTTTTTTGTCTATGAGTGATTGAAAATTATTTTTCTGGCTTTTTAATAATTAATTCTTTGTGTGTGTGTATGCAAGTGTTCATCATCAGGAATACAGGAAATAAAAGCCTAAATTAATTGAATGACTCAGGAATTGGAGGGGAGAAAAAAAAAATCTCTCCAGAATTGCATTTACCCACATTAATTAACCATATAAGAAAACAGAATAGATATTTATCCCCTTTCATTAACATACACATCCTGTGTTTGAACAGAGTAGAAATACAAAATACTTAATGTTATCAAATGCAAACTGATTTACAATGTTATTTTTCTTTCATCTGAATCAAGTCATAAGAAGTCAGTGAATTGTTGCTTCAGTGCCATGTTCTTAGAAAAATCTGTGATAATTTTTGATCTAATCAATTGCTGAACATCAATGTAGATATTTACAAAGCAATAGGGAATGAGCTCTTTCTCTCTCTGCTCTTAATAGGCTGTGAAACTAGATTGCTCACTATCTCTTTAAGTGAAACACCTTCCTCCCAAATACAATCATTATGGATTTCAAATAAAATTCTCCAAATAACCTGTTTACTTTCCTTTATCAATGTGATCACACTAATTTAAACCATTACCTTGTGCATAGTTTTATGGACAAAGAAAGGATTAGGGTAGGATGATTCTCTAAAAAATACCAGTTGTAAGCAAAAAGGTGACCTGTTCAAATTAGCTATTCATTTTATAAATAAGTTGTCTAATGGTGTTTCTTTTGTCTTTTATAAAAAATTGTAAGCCCTCTATTCTTGATTATAGGCGAAGAGGATTCTTGTAATTGGCTGTTAGCTTCATCTGACACAAGGCCAGTAGTGCACTCGAGATACTCTCTATAATAGTGATGGGTTGAGAGGCTGTCCTGTTAACCCTTGCTCTCTAGTCTAAAGGAAGGCATCTAATTGGGTGAATGTGAAATTTAGGAATATGACTATATCTTAATTTTTTATGTCTTGTAAACAAATTTTGGGAGTTGGCAAAAAATAATCATTGACTCATTATTTACCAAATTATTTTGTTAAAAAGAATTGAGACGCATTGATACATGACCCATGTAGATTAATCATTAATGGATTAAAAAAAAAATCCTAGTATTCATTTTCACTATCATAAAACTTGTTTCACTTTTTGTGACTTCGTTTTGTTCGCTTCAAATTTCGAGACCCTATCATGGAGAATTAATTATTCTCCATGATAATGTCAAGCCAAATTTGCATACTTTTCTGCATCTTGACTCTATTTCCCTGACAGGTTACAAAAAGGATGTACATTGTACTTGTTTTCACTTAACTTCTCAATGAACACTCAGGGCTTCTTATCATTGTGTAGCTTGCCAATCTGGACGTAGCTCTTTAACTTAAGTTTTGTTACAAAAAGAAGGAAAAAAAAAAGATTTAACACTTGTTTTGTTATGTCAACTCAACTGTGAATATGTTTGAGGTTGCTTATGTTAATTAATTTATCTATTATAAATTTCATTTTTTTTTGTTTTGTTTTTGTGTAAAAATAAATGCATACCTGTGTCTGTAAAATATGTGTGAAAATGGCTAGGCACTCGTAATTTAACATTTTTTTGTTTTTCTTTAGCCAACCTCGCAGTTCCTCTAGTTGTCAATTTGTGAGATGCACGTTCGTTTTTTTTTGTTTAAAATTTAGAAAACAAAAACAATAAAAATAGATAATTATTTCATTAAAAAAATCCTTTGTTACCTTAAATAATAATAAAAAAAACTCTTCTGAATATTTGCCTTGTTTTACACTCACTTTCTTTTTTTTTTTTTTTAATGCTTTTTTAAACTTTCATTAAAAAAACCCTAGGTCCTACTGTGTAAGTGTCTGTGTATATCCAATTCGTTGTGCAAAACGTGTGCGTGCTCCTCTAATTTCCAAAGTAGAAAGGGTTTAAAAAAAAAAGCAAAAACAAAACTTTCTTTCTGTTTTTAAAATGCCCAACAGCCAACAAGCACAATTGTATAAGAAAAATGAAAAAACTGCTGAAAAAGCAATTTCTCTTTCCCTGCCAGCCTTTCTCGTACAGATGTAGCTACATTTGTCTCAATCAACTTTAACGAAGAAGCCTTTTATTTCGAAGTCTGCTACTACTTCTGCGACTATCACTCTTCTTTACCAGAAAGACCACTACTACTATTTATTATTGTTATTGCTTCTCTACTGCCACATGTTTTAGTTACTAGTGCATCTACAGGTGTATTTCTGGAAGGAAAACAACTGAGAAGTCCGTCTCTCCCTTTCCATTCCAGTCAGTTGTCAATAAAGCAATTGTTAAAAAAACAAACGCACGAAAAACAAAAACAAAACAAAAAGTGCTTTCTTATTTGGATTTGGCCATTTATAAACTAGAGCGGCTTTGATTTGATTTTGATTTCATGTTCTGTTTCAGAATTCAGGACGCTCAATATACACTTTCATTAAGGAAAGAAAACTGATTAGAAACATTTTTAAATTTTTTTCCGATCAAAACGTTTGACATGTAAAAAAAAAAATGTTTTCAAAAACAAAAAGCAACATTGAACAATGAAATGAATTATTATTGAAATGAAATCAAATGTTTAAAGGTGAAAAATATGAAGTTGAAGGAGCTATTTTTTTTTTAAATTTTATTTTATTTTTTTAACCAAAGTATGATGTATATCTCAATCTGGTAATTGAATATTTGGAAAATCATCTTCCAACTTAGCAGAGGACCACAAGAACGAAGCACAGTGAAGTTATATCCGAGATTATTAAGAAGATTGTTTTTTTTTTAACTGTTGCAAGTTTGTATGTGCTTAGCTTAAAACTTAGTAAAAAAATAAAAAATGCTTCTCTTTTACTTTGGCCATTAAAAAGCTGAACTTCGTAGTACGACAAAAGGACAAATGGAGTAAAAATTGATGTAATAACTTCAGATTGTGTTGCACCAATTTTCCAAGTTGAGAGTGTGGGATTTTTACTTGAACACCAACTTAGACTAGCGGCGGGAAATTTGCATCTCTCTCACTCGCGAGACAGACGCATTTTTTTCACTTTTGTTTCTATTTTATTAAAATAAAATGATATCAGCTGCTTTTAAGATCATTATTTAAAATTCTTTCTCTTACCACCTCATCAAAAGTTAGTATTATTGTGTCAACCATCATCACTGCCACTTGAACGGTCATATTTACTACCATTTTTATGTTATCTCTGTTCACGGTTAATGTTATTTGTCCTCATACTAAGGCGTCATCACTTGCTTTTTGTTTTTTTTCAACATTTATTTAGATTTGAATTATTTATGACACAATGAATACAATATTGTCACCAATTGTCATTAATGTTTGGGTTTTTTTTCCATTGAGATTCTACGTTTTTTTACTCGTACGGCAAATCTAAAATTAATTAGTGAATTTTATTTTACATAACGAAGAAATAAGTTATTTAGTGTTCTGAACATTGTCATGTGCATTTTATTAAAAATTCATCAACAAAGTCTTTCGTTATTTAATTTTAAACAATCATTTTTATATTAGACACCACCTTCTTTTTGTATATAAAAAGACAATAAAACTGACCTGATAGATCTAGAAAGGTTAGTTGCTTTGTTAGTCCTCTGTTCGTTACAGTATCGTAAGAATCCATAATTGTGGTAAAATTCAAAACTATTATTTAAAATTGTATAATTTATTTACATTTTTTTTTTTTTTTTTTTTTTTTTTTACAACAATTTTTTTTCTTTTCGTATGAAAGTGTATAGAGACTTATTTTTTGTGGACCCACCGCCGTAAGGTTGCTCCTCTGTGCCTTTTAAATACTTTCTCATGGTAATTGTTCGGATGAGCTCTTCGCTATGGTGCCTAGACTTCCTGAATTTAAAGAAACGCAGTACTAGACTGGCGTCGAGATCTCAGCAATTGACAATTGAACTGGCTAGATTGAAGGCATGGAGCCGGAAGAGAGTTCCACAGGCGAGAAAAACTGTAACATAGAACTTCCAGCCAACTTTAATCTGCAAACATTCAAAAATGCATTGTCAATCCCTATCTACTGTCCTACTGATTACTCTTTTCTATTTCAATTCATTAATCATTAATGAAGAGAAACATTAATAATAATTAATGTTTCTCTTAATTCCTCCACACCCTGTGTACTGTAAGTGTAAAACCCTTTGTGTTTTAGTGGCTTTACTGCCTTGCATGGGGTGACACCGATTAAAAAGTATGTTTATCTTTTTTATAGCATGAAATGTTCGTGGCAATTGACATGTCCAATATAGAGAAAAAGTTCATACAGTTTCTGTTTAGTGTTTAGTAAATGTCTGTTATTTAGTGTAGATTAGCTATTTGAGTTGAGTTGACTGACTGCGACTGGTTGTAAAATCTTGTTTTTCGGGTATATGCTTAAAATTTCATTAGAATTTTTACATTTTTCAAACAGCGATTGGTTGAAAATTCTCTTTTTATACCTTGCGATATGTTTTTTATACTACGTCCGCAAATTTTCTGACACGCCTCTGAAATCTATACAGTTACAACATGCAATTTATTTTAATTTGAATTAATATTACTACAAGGCTTTGGAAGCACTAAGATATATGACTTTAATTTAAAAGTATTTGATTTTTATAAGGTTGGGACGCGTAAGCTTAATTTTGATCTGAAATTTTCACTGTCCGATTGATTGTAAAACTCATATCACTGAATTAAGAGCATTGACAAGGGAGAGAGGCGACATCGTGCGGTAGGGGAAACATCATGTCAGTACAAGTAACAATTAAATAAACTTGCTTATATTCCCCACCCTCATCTAGAACAAATGAAAATGTTCACATAGCCTGGCATCAGTTATTCTTTTTTATTTCCTTCTTACAATGTTTTCCTTTTTAACTTTTTCGTAATTAAATATCCAAGTGGTTTTTACAAATTCCATATTGTATACTTTTTTTAGCTTAGAAAGCCATAACCCCCCAAACTATATATATATTTTATTTTTCACTTTTTCTAAGGTGAGCTAAATATTAAGTAAAAATAAAATAAAAAAGATCAACTTCAAATCTACTGAGATTTTACATATTGTTATAAACCTTAGTTTCATCAGGTGAAAAAAATGAGTTTAAATAAGAACTTTTCACGTGGTCCAGGTTTGTCTCAAACTGCAAACTACTTTTCTTTTGGTTAAACAAAAAAAAAAAACAAGTTGATAACTGTCAACTCTTCTCAAGCCAAATCTCATATAGATGTCTACATGCAAAAAAACAAAACAAAAAAAACCCAAAAAACTCAAAACAACAGAAAATAAAAACATTTGAAATTTAAGCTCATAGGTAAAGAGAGTGGAAGAGAAAGAAGATTCCCTGTTATTTATGCATATTTGCATCGCACTTTGGTTTCCATAGTAACTTCCAAGAGCGAGCGAGCGAGCGTGGAACTATTATCATTATCGTGTAAGTGTGTGCGTGCGACCATCTGTCTTTAGCTTGTACGGAGAAAGCACGTGGGAGAAGTGGTGGAAAATTAGGATGGCTCTTTGAGGAAATGCAAAATGATGCATACACAGTCACACTATCAATGTGCATGATGATGAACATGTACAATGTGAGTTTAACAAATAAACGATGATGATGTTTAGAGATATACTGATTGATTGCATGTAGGGAAACTGGAGAGAGATATGATGATGATGATGAGAGATGCTGATGTATATTGAAAGCGTGTGTGTGCGTGCGCGCGCTAATTTTGTATGCGGAAGGGATGGTGTCGATTTGTGTGAATGCGGGTGACTAAGAGCAAGGGAGAGAACTGCATAGATAGCTTCAAGATAAAAAAAAATAAAAATTAAGGGAAGATAACTGCATGCACGAGTATGTATTATTGTGTGAGTAATGGGTATATATGACACTAATTGAGTAACAATTTATATATGTAAATTTTTTTAAAGTAATTAAAGAAGCAAGAAAGGTTTTATCTTTTAATTCAGTATTATTTAAGTTTTAAAAACAATATCTGTTCGTTATACACACTGCTTGACTTAATTACATTACAGGGATTTTGGACCTTTGGTATTAAAAAGTGTTTAAAAGCATGTACAAGTAACAGGTTTTTCGATTATTAACAGATTGCGTGTTTTAATACTTGGATTTAGTTAGTGGAGTATTAGGTGGGAACTTCAGAAGAGTGAGTAAAAATTTATGATATGGGGATCTTACAAATACTGAATGTGGTTTTTCATTTTCAAGTAAAAACTTTGCTTAATTGTTTGTGTGACCATGAGATTGATTAGGTAAAATAAGATTAAAAATTTAGGAAAAAAAAAATCTATTTTTTAAATACATGTACTTCATTAAGTTATTACTCCTACCTACATTTCAAATAAAGTTTAATTTTTCTGGGCGTGTTATGCTAACGAGGCTCACCAACAGGGTTATATTAGAAAACTTTATGCTCCTCAAAACTTGCGTCCTAACCACTAAGCTTGTACGAGCGTGTTGAACTTGAATATAGGGAGAAGTGACAGGGGAAGAGGGAGGTTAACAGAACAATATAAAGAAAAAAATGTACAGAGAGGTAATGGCAGATGTGGAACTCAAACTAAGTTATTAAACTAGGAGTGGGAGGAATATGTTATGGAAATGAGGGAGGAGTGGTAATAGTTATGGTAAAAGGTTGAGTGGTATTATTAAGACATTACAACAGTGGGAGGGGAGATGGTTATATTAAAATGGGGAGGGTTGGTAATAGTTATGGCAAATTAAGGCGGAGTGTTACACGTAATGGTAAAAAGGTGTGGTAATAGCAGCAGTAACGGAAAGGAGGAGTGATGGTTATACATGGAGATAGTTTTGGTAAAGGAAGAGAGTAAAATGTGTCTGTAATAGTGGGAGGGTGGGGAAGGGTAACAGTGGTAACAGTTGTGGTAAATAAAGAGGAAGAAATTGGATAGCCCAGTTAAAAAATGAAGGAATAAAATAAGAAGGGATAGTGCTTTCAAAAGAAAGGGGTCAGAGTAAATCAGATAGTAAGAGGTGAGATAGCGAGGAGGAGTTTGCCTCTAGGTGAAAGAAAGGAAGCTGATAGGATTGGAAAGAGGTTTTAAACCAACAGAAAATAAAGAAAGATGAAGAATTTGACTAGTGTGTGAATAGGGGAAGGAGGAGCTAAAATAATTGTGAGAGGGAGTTGTCTTGGCAACAGAGAAAAGTGAGAGTAGGTGGAAATAAAAGGAGGGGGATGAGTCTTATTAGTAAAATAGAGAAGAAATAAGATGGAGGGATTGATCTAAAGGGAGTAAAAAGAGCAGGAGGAGATATTAGCATTGAAATAAGAGTGGGGAAAGATAAATAGTGGGAGATTTGGTCTATGTGAACAGGGGAGTAGAAATAGTTGTCTGAATACAAGTGGGATGAGGAGAGGCTTTCAGAAGATGTATAATAATAATGAGGTAAAATGAAATGGGGAGAGGAGGAGTTTAAATAAGGAAAAGAGAGGTAGATTTGGTCTGTTATCAAGGAGAGAGAAAAGAAAAGAGTTAAAAAAAAAAAAAAACTCTTAAGATAGGGAGGGGGAGAAACCAAAGAGTTTCACGTTGTAAATGACAACCTTGTAGAAAACACACCCACACAATAAAGCTGTAGTGTATCAAGACAGGCACTTGCTTGCACGTAGCCCCCACAGATGTCTGTTACCTACCTCCCTTCGTATCTGCCTGCTTCTGTCACCTAGGACTGTTTGGACAGTGAGGGTGGTGTTGGAACTGAAAGGCAGAGGGTGAAAAACTGAGTGGGTAGATAGGGCAAATCACTAGCGGTGGTTATAGTAGTCACCATTTGCCTTTGTCAATATGGACCTGTCCAGACCTTTCAGCTTTTATTTATTTTCGTTTTTTAAATAATTTCTTTTTCAGTTGATGTATCGTTGTTATGAGCAGCTGCAGCCTGTTTGTGGGTCCCCAACAAGATAGAGAGGGAGAGAGGAAATATTTATGTTCTTATGAGCAGTGTGGATAGTCATAATGTGTATCATTTGTGTATAATAGAAATGGCACATGCAGCTTTTGTTGTCGTTAACCCGTTTCATATTCTAGATATGAGTGTGTGTAAACTTTCAACAGTGTAAATATTTTCTATTTGTAAAATGAAATACAAATAAGAAAATTAGCATGCTTTGAATTTGAATAAAAAAAATCATCATGTAACTGAAATAATTTTTCTGAACTTTGAATCTCTGTGTGAAATCAGGTAGAAATTTCTGAAAGTTTTCATGTGCATGGGATTCTATGCATTTAACATATTAATTATTACTAATTGATATTATCTGTAGATGCTAACAAGTGTGTAATGAGTTCTAGGATAGATTTTCTAAAATGCTACTGCTGGAGATTTCAAAGCATATGTATATCAATTACCCATCCTCTTTTCAATCCTTTTCCTGATTGTGGAAGGAAGAAAGAAAATTTGTATTACCCTCTTGGGTAAAGGTTTCTGCCAAAATTATAAAAATGGGCTAGTAGATACTATTTATTTGCACTGCATATATTTGAATCTACAATTTTTGAGAAGAAACTTTGGTACCTTCCATGGTGGTATGGTGGGTATGCGTTGGTGCAAATTTATGTTTTGTGTCTGCATTAATGTTTTAAAGTATAAAAAATGTTTGTATACGAATATATGTTTGCTTTTGTGGTGGATGAAGTGGCAAAATGGATGGCAAAGAAAAATGAATGTTAGAACAAAGAGAAAAGGAAATGGCAAATTCCTACCACAAAGATTGGTTGTCTATTCTTTTGTCTTAACTGTAGGTTTATTATGTGTAAAATCATTAGTAAATGTCACACAGGTGTTATTTCATTTGTTGGGCACCATGACTGACCAGGGGATTGGTGGATGATTTATAGCCAGAACTTATGGCCATATCATGTTGAAACACCAATTCTTGTTTGATCACCAAAGTTAAGCAACATTGAGCTGGTCACTACTCGGATGGGTAACCGCTGGATAATACTAGGTGCTGTAAGCTATGTGACAAGCCTAGCAAGCCAATGATGGATACCATCTCTCTACTTACGCTAATAGAAGACCTCAGTATGTGGATGTGCTTCTAGACTAACAAGTTACAAGACCTACCTGGAGTTGTGTGAGTGAATAATTCATAGCCAGAAGCAAAGTTTGAAATAGGGTCTCTAAAAATAGGGGATTTTTTTTTTTTTTTTTTTTTTTTTCAACTTGCTATTGAATGAACCTGCTTTTACAAATTTACAAGAACAAGTTTGAGGTGCTAAAACCAAGGGAGAGAAAAATGCAAAAAGTGTTGAATATTGGTTCTCAAAATTGGCACAACACAATCCTCTTATCCCCACCTATTTTCTCCAGTTTGGTTTCATGATGTACTAAGTAAATATCAAGTAAACAGTGTCATTCCAACAATAGGAAAGAGTTTGGAGCAAATTTCTAATAAGTAAATAAAATTTGTAGATCAAGACAAACTTAAGTGAATTACTAAAACTTATGCAAGAAAAGGATTAATAAAACAAAACATGGAATTGCTTATGGGTATATTTGTTGTAAGTTGAATGTAAAAGTCCAGGAGGACATGTGGTATTCATGTAGCAAAAGGAGAAGTGAATAATTTTCACATGTACTGATAAGAGAGAAGAAAGCTGTGCTACATGCATGCACAGGAGTGTTCAGTATGAGGTTATGGCAATGGAATTTGTGTTGTCATGTGCAGTAAGGGAAGAAGAATGAAGGGACACAGTCATGCAGAGTGAGTTGAAATGGGTGGAATTTCTGTGTTGTCACACATGTGCATTAGGGGTGGGTGCATCCTTGGTTGAAGATATTGAGGAAGGGAGCTAGAATGGGTGTGAATGTAAAAAGAGAAGGGATGTGCTTGAAAAGAGAGAAATATAGGGTAAATGGTAGGATAGAGAGGTGGTTGAAAGCTAAAGACAATAAAAGGTTGGGTCCTTGGTAGGGGCGGATAGAAAGTGATTGACAATAAAAGGCAAAAAAGAAAGACTTGTTAGAGAGAGGTGGGTGAGAGTTGAGAGAGGGAGGTATTAACTGGAGAAAAATAGAATGATGAGTGTAAGGAGATAAATTGGGTTGTGTTAGAGGAGAGAAAGAAAAACAAAAAGGATTACACTTCAGAGAGAGAAATGTATTTCCAGCGATAGAAAGATTATTGTGTGTAAGCTGAATGTTGGAAAGAGTGAACATCAGCAAGATATATAAAAGTGGTGGTAACTAGAGCTGTGTCATAGTGAAGGAGAGCAAAAGATATATGTGAAAGAAAGCACTTGTTAGAGAGAATAGGTACATTGCTGAGAACGTGTTTGTATGCACATATACAAAATGTTTGTATACAGAATGAGGGAAATGAGTGTGAATTGTTGCTTGAGGAGAGAGAAATGCAATTGATTCTACAGAGATAATTAACTCTTATATTTAAGGAATGTTTTGTGGCCTTTATTTTAACAGAATAATTTGCACATTTTTAGATAATCAAACCTGAAATCTATCTTCATTAGGTCCTTATTTGCAGATTAGAATGGACAAAGTTAAGCAAAGTATAAAAGCTCTAATTCCTTTTCTTAAAATGTGATCTTCGATATTTTAAGATCTAATGGTTCATAGAAAACTGGGAAAGGTCACACACATGACGGTAGATAATATTTACATACGAGCAAGTTTTATTTTATTATATAATGCATGACTTTTGAAATGAATTCCTTTTTATATAAAAAGAAAAAAATACTATATGTGATGGTGTATAAATTCTCCTTTACCCTCCGATTTGCATTTAATTATAAAGTTTGGCAAAGTTCAAATATTAGTAATCTATGGGATCTGAGTAAACATTAATCTACCAGATACCTCAACTTCACAAATAAACTCCTAGAGATATTTTGAAGACATTTTTTGATGGGCAAGTTATATTATGCCATACAAAAAGGTATATGGTCATTTACTTAGTGAGGTACAAGGTTTCAGTACTGGGATACTTGGTATCCCTGCTATGTTAGGCATCTGTTAAAAATATGTATATTTTTTTTTTTTTTTTTTTATATCAAAGAATCAATGTTGGTCTTAAGTTAAATTTGAACAGCTTTACATATATAAACAGCTATGGAATTTTCTGAATGCTTGACTGACTCTATTCTTTGGTAGGGCCATGCGAATAGTAACTATTTTTCCCAACCTTTAGAATCTGGATTTGAGTTTAGTAAAAGTTAGGATTTGAATGTTGTATTTAATGGTCAATATATTTGCTATTAAAGACTAGTACTTAGAGTGACATGATCGTCTTGTAGATTGTCAAAATATGGAAATAATCAAATCATTCGATTTTGTGTTAACTCTCAAAGGTCAGATAAAACTCAAAATTAATAGAAATATAATGCTTTTTTTTTTACCTTTGGATACATGCAGAATTTACTTCTGACTATACTTGTAAAAGAAGAGAAGAGTCATTGTTCTGATTTTCTGTTTTAAAGCTAGTTTGTTTTTATATGTGAATTTGTGAAGATAAGTCATTGACCTGACATTAAAGTCAAAGAAGTGTTCAGATTAGTCCTTCTCTATTAGGTACTCATTAAAAAATGAATATGTAACCTAGTAGCATAAAGTTTCATTCTTTACTAATTAACTTTACAACAGATAAAAAAAAAAATGTACAAAGAAAACTGTTTATCGAAAAAAATTTGAAGAAAAATAAAATAAATACAATAAGAAAAAAAATAAAAAGTTACAAATTTCCCAATCCCAAAGTAAAAATTGACTCCTATTATTTATAAGCTGGAAAGAAATAATTCAGAATATCATTCAGCTTTAAATTTTAAGTTATAAATTAGGTTTCTCTGTTACTTAGTCACTGTATTTAAAAAAATCTCCATGATCTTCATTAACATTTTATTCACTCTATTTAATACAGCAATCAATGAATAAAAAAAATAATGTAATTAAAGAGACCAGATGCTGATGTTTATTTTGATTAATCTTAAAGAGGCAACACAGTTAATTTTTAAGAATTGTGCATGGCCTTTGTGGTTACTTAAGCCTAGTTTTGTATCTGTTTCTTTTTATTAAAGTACAGCATGTGTATACACATTTTTATTAAATTTGAGATAAATATATTGCATTTAATAAGTTATAGTGGGATATAGTATAGAGGTATGGGGGTGGGGGGACCTGCCTTAGTTCCAGATTGTCACTTAGAGATTTTAAATTGAATCAAGTGCTTTGAGTTAAAGAACCAATATATTTGCCTTTCAGAGAGAATAAGAGATATTTCCCAAAGTTTAACCTAGGCTGCAATGTAATATTAACTCTACAGCAGGTGATCCAAGATGCTAGCACTACTTGCATGAGGCAGGGACCCTCTGTTCAAAATCTCTGAGTTAGGATACTACCATTTTGATTACCAGTAAGAGTTCCTTCAAAATTTTAAATAATACTGGTTTCATTGTCTTTTGCCCTATCTTTGAGTGCCATTAATCTTATTTATTTGGCACAGGGCTACACTAGTAGAGCACCTAGCAAGAAACAAATTTACTACTATGCCAATGATCATTAAGACAGTGTAAAGTCAGTGAAGTGGAAACTTTTATTTTTAATTAGTTATTTTTGCTTTTTTCCCCCTTTTCCTCTATTGTATGAGCTCACAGCAGTAACAAATCTTTCATCTACACTTCCTCCTCTTTGATCTTTGAAGAGGGGTAAAAGAGAATGAATAGATAAAGCAGTCAAGGTAATGATTGCCCCACATGCACACACACACACACACACACATCGCCCTGCAAATAAATGCTTAAATTCCCTTAATACAGCTCTTGAGCCATTTTTTTTTCTTTGTAGGTTTCTAAATGTTTAATTTTTTCTGATTAGATGAAGGATAAAATTAACTCAGATTAACATGTTTTCAGATAACCAGTAGTTGATCAACAGACAAAAATGGTGGGCAATTTTGTGGTTATTTCTATGGTTATTTTCATCATCATCCAAACAGAATTCCTAATGTTCTGGAGATGATGTGACTAATCACTCACCCCATATTGATGACCAACAAACATGTTTTCAGACTTGCTTTCATCACTTATCAAAACTGTCAGATGGACAAGTTTTTATCTTCAATTTCCATCCTGGGTATGACAATAAACTACATCTGCGTCCAGGGTAAGACGATAAACTAAAACCAGCAACAATGCCTCTGATCAGGACGTTTCGGGGAGCATAGAACCACCTCTTAATTGCTGGTGTTCCCAGGTCCACTCTGACCCAGGGTGGTAGCACCTGTTAGGGTCCCAGCTATGGGAAAATAGTTAACTATTACCAGCAATACATTTTTGGAAAAAAAAATTATTACCAGCAATACTTTTTTGAAGGAAAAATATTACCAGAAACAGAGGTTGACAAAACAAAATATTCCCAGCAATAAAAAAATTTTGTCGGCATTAAATAACCCATTGAGGTTGATATGCCGTAAAACAAAACAAACCACCCAAGCCATTTTCAATTTGTTAATAATACAATATTTAACTTCTAAATTAAAATATTTTGTATGCATGTTGTCAAAGTGACCATGCCAAATTAAACTCTTCCACTCTTGTCCTGGAAGAAATTCTAGTATCAATTAAGTCCTCTAATGAAGTAATTAAGCTTATTAAATGTTTAATAAATGCTGCTATTAGTTTTTACCGAGTTTGACCAGACTAAGCATATCAGTTCCTGTTGGGTATGCCAAAAAACCTTCCTGGATGGATTTGTTTTTGAAAGTTATTTTCTATAAAAGTGACTCCACCTTACTACCAGGATCTACTTAGAATGCTTTGTTTTTCATACTTCTGATTGAATGCTATTAAAGGTTTTGGAGAAGTCTTTTACAGTTAAGTCTGCAATAGTATAGTAGTGTTAGTATACTGCTATTATAACACTAGATCATACTGCCTGTGAGATAGAAGGTGTAACTATTGCCTTACTGTTAACGAGAAGAAAAAAAAGTGGAATCAGCAAAACAACAAATGGAGATAACACATGGTTGAGATAAGTAAAAGTTTTTATTCCTGGATTTACCATGTTCGATCATTTACTTTTTCAGTGGTATTGTATATCAGACATGGAGGTGTGAGGTGTAACACAAGATAGTAGTCAAGATAGACAAGTGGAGAATAGGGCATATGTAATCAAGTATTTCACGAATTATCACATTGTTGTAGTCAAGAGTTATTCTGTGCTGCTGCCAATTGTTTTGTTGCTGCTCAAAGGTATTGCTATTGATGAAAGTGCCTTGTGTTGCTGCTGTTAACTTGACAGCTGTGGGGTCCATTGCTATAGCCAGCTGGGTTGGATTTGCTTGCCGTGGGTGAAATCAGCATTGGCTTTATAGTGAAATGGCTGCTACAGAAACCAAGATATTAGGTTGGTGCAAAAATATTGTCGTTTTTTGACGTATTTTTTAACGTCAAAAAACGACTATTTTTGCACCAACCTAATATTTTATGACTCTGGTATTTTTGGGTGGTATTCTGGAAGTGGAAATAGGCAAAATTAAGGTCTGTTTTTGTCATGAGCTGTGGATGTCAAATTGAGTACTTACATTTGAGTTGGAATTTCAACATAGTACAACAAAGGTCTGGGTTTAGTTAATTAATTTAGTACAATCAGATTCAGTCTTAGATCTTTATTTTTATGTGTATGTATTTTTAAAATTTAATCACGACATTTCCCTTCAGGATGTAGGCAATCATGGTTCTCCACAGATTCTATTTCTGTGAATTGGCATGACTTAGTTAAGATAGTAGAGTGGTTTCCCAATATCCCCTTTACAGTTTTGAATTTGGAATGTCCCCTTTATCCTAGACTGGCTGCCACCCAAGAGAGAAGAGATGGATTCATGGTTTTCTCAAGATTATTTGTGTGAAATATAGCAAACGAGGCAGGAATTTGAACTCTGCTTGCAAACTTCACTTTCTGTGATGGGATAACATTAATACTTGTTAATTTAATTGTAGTTCAAAATGATTGCATACTGACTGAATTTGTCAGCTGCTTGCTGACTGCTACAATTACTTCTTGATATTGTTTATTTTTATATTTTGGAGACTTTGCAAACTTATTTGATATAAAAAAAACATCTGCTTGTATTCTGATTTATTAATTATGGACCAAAAATTTGGTATAATGTAAGAATGAATTCTTAATTTTCTATACTTTTCATTCATTTTTTTTTAAAGTGTTTTTATTCTACGTTTTTCCTTTCTTTCTCTATTTCTTTATCTGACTTGTCATTTTTTTATCTTGTGCATCTTTTTCTCGATAGAATCCTTAAGTATCAGTTTCAATTTATCACTAATTAGAACTTGGTGTCATTCACTTGGTTTTAGCTCTCTTGCAATTTAATGAGGTTCCTGTTGAACAAAATTAAAAAAAAATTATTTCTCAGCTGTTACATAGAAACTAATATTAAGCAAGATCATTAAAAGAAACTGCTTTATTAGTATAGAACTAGATCACCCACAAACCTATTAGGTTTCTTTTTAAAAGCAGTTCATGATACAAAATTATAAGGTAATAATATTATCAATTTTATTATTAATTACACATTCTAATTAGAATTTAAAGGCTGTAAAAGGTTTATTGTTCCACTGGGTTTCATAGTTAACACATTGTGTGAAAATTTGGAGTAATAGCTTAAAACATGTGTAGTCTTTCTCAAAATAAGTATATTTTTTATTATACATACTTGTTTTTTGCCTCACATTTATTCCAAAACCAGTAAATACGTAAATTTACTGGTTTTTCTACAGCCCCAATAGAAAAGTCATATATTAGGTCATAGTTTTCATCTTCACTACATTGTTTCATAGCTATTTTATCTCTAGCGAGTGGAATAAATTGATGAAAATTTCTTGTTCCTGGAAGTGTGGATGCATTTTCGGATCTCATGGTGAGACTCCTCCTCACTTCCTCAACTTCTTCCTTTTCAATCAGAATGAATTTGATACCTTGAATTGCAGATTTACAATATTCAAACATAGATTCTGTGGAAAAGATTTGTTTGGTAGTTGGTCTTCTTTTGACACTATCCTTTTCACTGTCCCATCTATGCCATCACACGGTTGTTTACCATGACTTGTTGCAAAGAAATTCTATTTTGCATTGAGCCCAAAATCTTTCTGATGGTTGCACAAATTGGCAAAGTTCTTATAATTCTTGTATTGCGCTGCACAACCATCAGTAAAATACTCAATATTTTTTTATGCTTGGCAAGGTAGCTTTGATTAACTCAATAATTTTTTTTCTGTACAATATAAACAAATGCTACATCATGTGAGTTGTCACTTGACATAATGCAGAAACATTCACTTTGCATTGCATTTTCAAGCTTAAAGTAGATTACCACTGGATGTAAAGTACATTGTGAAGTATTCCAATGATAACTCTGGATCTCGTCTTGAACTATAAATTTGTAGTTCTTGACAAAATCTCCCGGGAACAAAATTTCACTATCACTAATCTCCTCTTTTCTTTGCTTTAAGTACCTTGATTGGGATTTAGCCAAGTAAGAATGAGGTGCTAATTTATTTATTTTCAAAACAACTAAATCAATGTAAGTTTGACAGGATTCCTTTTGTGTTGTCAAAGTCGATCAGTCAGTTGTTGCCCATTGGGAGAACTCTATTGATTCAGCATTATCGATATATACTTTCATGGTGTCAAAAAGAAATTTTTCAAGCTGCCCTGATGATTTAGGACAATTTGGGCACCTATGAATCATACACTCTCTGCTACTGGTATTACAGACAATATATTTCCAGAGATCTTTATATGATACAGTAATAATTTTATATTTTGGTGGATAGTGCATATGCATACAACATGCGTACCTGCACTACCAGCAAGGACACACCATTTCGGCCTTAGACTACAAAATTTTGAAAATCCCAAAGGTACTGTTGGGTTCTGTTCCTTGAATGCTCTGAAGAGGTTATTTAGGTTGTACAAGATGAGTCTTTTCTGCTGATGAATATTACATTTAATAATAACGCAGTCTTTACTGCTTGGCATCAATCAAGTATATTCATTATCTTGGTAAAATGCTTCCACTAACTGTGCGACATCAGCAGGCAAAGACTTGCCCCTTTTTGGTCCTGGCACAGCTAAAATACCTCTTTCCAAACACAATTTGCAAGCCTTGCATACAATGTGTTCTGAAACACCAAACACATCCATGACTCTTTTTGTGTAACCAGTCGGTAGGGGCAAGTGTCAAGATCTGTATTTTGATTTTAGTTGATTCCACTCTCCTCACTTTTGCTACAAGAAGCTCTATCGTTTTATCAAAGCACGTTGCTTTATCCAAAATCTCCTTTTAGATTTTTAAAGCTTCATCATTCAACAGCTCATAGTAAATGTTTAATGACTTGGCTACTTTGGTCTTTACACATTGCATTGCAGAAAAATTTTTCTCTTACCTAAAGTAGTTTTTCCTGAGTAATGAAGTTCTTTTGTTTTCAGTGGAGAAATTCCAATAGCAGAGAAACACCCATTGATATTTCTCTTCTCTGTTTCTGCAGAAGTACTTGTATCAAGCTCTTTCATTTCCTCATCAGATACATGTCTTGATTCTTCATTATTACTACTCTTTTCTGATTCTGCAGAAGTACCTGCTTCAAGTTTTTGTATTTCCTCATCCCATACATGTCTTGGTTCTTCATTGGGAAGTAGTTTGTGGATTTGTATTCAGCAATTAGGGCAGAGTTTTTTTCTTGGGATTAATACCAACTTTGCCTTTGCCTTGTCTGCTATCTCCAATGAAATTGATTTCAAACCACCTTTGATTTGCTTTTTATGATTTTTAAATGGATTACAACATCACTTTTCAAGCCATTCATAGTCAGTCAACAAGGTCTGCTTGTGATGGTAACAGTCTGTATTTTATCGTCAAGTCCTGTTCTATAGGCAATAAGCTTTACATCCATTGCATCCAACTGATCAACTGAAATCAATCCAACCTGTTTATCATTGAATAAACCATGACATGATTCAACTGTTAGCTCAGTACAAATAGAACAATTCATCTTTAACTGAAATAAGAAACTACGGTACTTCAAATCCAGTGTGCAAGTAAAAAAATCCAAGTAATTAGAAAAATACCACCTTTCCCTTGGATACTGGATGGTAAGTGACAGATGTTTTTGGACCAGACAGTGGATAGTGTAGTTTAAATGTAATCTTTTAAAGACTCTTCTATATTTATTTTTATTATGACTTCTGATTAAAACAAAATAAAGTATTTTTGTTTCATGAAAATAATTTTGAAAAATTATTTAAAATAAAAATTTTTAAAAAGTAATTTCCTTCAACTATATAAATATGTCAAGTCCCAACTACAAATATGTTTTAAAGATTCACATTTATCTTATGACTTTTTGAAATGAAAAAAAAAAAAAATCACGTTTTTTTTGTTTCATGAAAATAATTTACTAAAATAAAATTAAAAGAAACACAAAAAGAATCTTTTAACTTCATTTGTTAAGTGCCATTTACAAATTTTCTATGCACTGTTGATTATCATACATGAGGCAATGTTTACCGCTTTTTAAAGACAATCTATCTGTACAAAAAGTAATATCTGCAAAATATATTTAAATTATTTTTTTTTTTTAAATTAATAAAAACAATCTTATTGAATAGTTTAAGAAGTTAATTAGCACAATGTCAACATTTTCAAGGTCATGAAGCATTAGGATGATTCTTTAATTATAATCTTTCTTGGAAATCCTGCATATACATAGGAAAAAACTCTAAACTTGGCAGGGTTATATCTTCTAAAGTAGACTTAAAACCCTCACAAAATTATTTGGTGAACTTGAGCAGGCAATGTGTATGTTAGGTAAAAAAATATGATGAAAATTGGAGAGGACATATTTTCAATAGACTGACCGTAAGCTACATAGGTGAAAAGTTGTTAATTTTGGGGTCATGTATTTGGGTGAGCAAAATAAAATTTTTTATCAAGTGTAGGCTTGAAATAGTTAAATATTTGGATTCTGCACTTCTTATTTGCCATACATACCAAATTTCAGAAATATTGACGGTATGGAAATATTTTTCTTTAATTTAAAAAAAAACACTTAAATTCAGCAACATTGTGTAGCCTTAATTTAGAGGCAAAATAGGAAAATTATACACCCCTCTTTAAAATTGGAACGGTAAAGTCTAGCACAAAATAATTTGGCACACTCTACTAACTCATGAAGGGGAACATTTGTGCCAAATTTCAAGTAATTCGGTATCGGTGGGTGTAATGCCCTGGTGAATTGACATGGAATAACCTGGCAGTAAATCAGCGTGCATCTATTTTTTTTATTTACCATTAAGTCAGGTGACACATATAGCCTTGTCACCTTTTGAAGTAGTTGTTTATAAAAAAGTAATGTAGTGAATTGTCTAAATGTGTTGTGTTATGCATATTTAAATTTATTTAATAATGTTATAGTGTATTATGTTTATTATTTTTCAAATGATAGAGTATAATATGCAAGTGTATTGTTTATATACACAGATTGATATAAGAATGTGTATTGAAAATAATTACTGAATTTCCTATTAAAAATGCTGTAAAAACAAAAAAGACCCTTGTCTGATATGTTTAATATGCTCCTAAATTGGTTGGGGTATTATGTTTAAGCTGTATCTGGAGAACGCACATATATGCATACAAGATTAGAGTTTTAGTATTATATATAGAGACATGTTTTACTTCTTTACGTTAAGAGCAATTTCTTTCATAAAATGTACTTTAAATAGAAAATGACAGTAAAAGGAGATTTATTGTTCCACTGGGCTTATGATAAAACTGGTTGCTAAAAGGTGAAAGCAACAAATGAAGGAAAAGTACCCAAAATACGTTAATGCATATATATCATGATTTTAAAAGATGAAAATAAATTATTTTACAATATCAATAGATATGTTTTACTTTACATTAAAAGAGAAATTTCTTCTCTAAAATGTACTTTGAATACAAAATTAAAACAGGTGTCTTTTCAATTTTTATCATACATACTTATTTCTTCCTTGCTTTTAATTCCAAATATGTAACAGCTGCCATATAGCCCCTCCACCTATCAATCACTAATCAATTTTGTTTATAAAAAAAAATTAATGTAGTGTTGTAAATTGTATAAATATGTTATGCATATTTTAATTTATTTAATAATATTGTTATAGTATGCATATTATTTTTCACACACATAATAGTTGGAATGTAATATGCAAGTGCTTCTATATATACTTAGATTAATATAAGAATGTGTATCGAAAACAAACACTGAATTTCCTATTAAAAGTGCTGTAAAAACAGCTCTAGCTCAAGAACCCCATGTTTAATTTTAATGAAATTTGGCACTTCAACATGCTCCTAAATTGGTTGGGGTATCATGTTAAGCTGGATCTTGGGAAGATACATATATACATACACACATGATTAGGGTTTTAGTAGTATATTGATAAATGTTACTCTTATACTATTTCAATTTGTATTCATATATTAATTTATATTTTTGTGTGACATATAGATATCTACTAAGCTCAGCTTAGTCTCTCTGACACAAGTCCATTGTAGTAAATAAAAAAAACTAGAGAGATTGTTCAGTTGTATAAAGAATTATCAACATATTATTTCTAAATACTTTTGAGCTGTCATTTTCTTAGTAGAGTAGATAAGTTCTACTTTGTTTATATTTGCATCTCAGCTCTTCAAGTTTTCTTCTCTCCCTAGTAGCAACTTTTAATGTTACATGGAACTGGACAGATAAGGTTCATATGAGAGGGTGATTTGCCTAAGTTGTCATTTGGATATACTTAACCATCAATCAATGTTTTTCATCAAACTGTCAGGGTGAAGTGGATTCATGCCTCTCCCAGGAGGAATTAGTGTAAAGTGAACATAAACCACTTCACCTGGAGTTTAAATTTGGTTTACTGATTTTGTTTTCCTGTGCTGGTAGCCATTATGTTACCCTCATTTCTCCATATGTAAAACAAAGTAATAGCAAATGTTAATTAGCAATAGTTTTAACAAAATAGCTGTGTTCTTCACAATGCAGTCATTGTTTGCAAACTTTCTGTAATGACTCTTACTGTTATTATTTATTTAGTAGAAGATCTGTTTATCAAGATATCAACAAGAGTATATACTCCTTTGTCTTGCTGAGAGATTTCTTGGCAAGTTGTATTTAATACATGTTCACTGAAAATAAGAAACGATGCCTGTTGAAACAGGCTTCATAAAAATATTAATGCAAAACTCTTTTCATATATAACTTCTTTTGTATTTTTTTCATTTTAATCATCAAGCTGATATCAAATATAAACTTGTCCATTTTCTTTGTGTGCTTTTGCTCAGAAGTGTAGATTTTACAAGTACATAAGTGCCTGAAGAGCTTTTGCTCCAGTTATTCAATCTAATTTCTTATTGGTGACTGTTTAGCAACTAGTCTTTCAATTTCTTTAGCTATAGTGAGTACTATAGATTTTACAAGTACCATACCGACTTTCTTTGGAAAGAAAAAAAAGTTTTATGCCTTGAATAACTATACTATCATGCATGAGACTGTTAACATCCTCACTAGCAGTTAATGAAACCTTTCTTACAATTGTAGAATGTTAGACTTTGCAATTACGTTTACTTGTATCTTTCTTCCCTTTTCATTTCTTTTTTGTCAGCAACCTAAGTTACAGATGCAGTGTGATTACTGGCAATTGTTGAGTTGTGGGCTATAGTTTGGCATGTCTGTTTTCAAAGATGACTTTGTTAGAATTTCTGGCTTAAGTGTCTGTTCTTGACATTTGTCATAGGCTTTTAAACATCCAGGTGTACAGACAAACAGGTAGGTAGGTAGTCAGGCTGTCAAACTTTGTTGATTTAATTCATTCAAGTTATAATAAGCAAGAAGAAAAATACATTTCAATATATTTTGACTTGTTTCTAGTCAGATGAAAAGTTTGAAAAAAAAATGTTAAGGAGATAAAATATTTTTACGAAACTTGGAAATGTGTGAATTTATCATTTTTTGCTTTGTTTTTTAAGATTATAATGATTACAAAATTATTTTTTCTTTTGCTACCATTTTTCTTCACTATTTTTATTTTGCCATGTCATTTCTGATGTCTCTTCTTATAAATATAATTCTCAAGAAAACTACAGGGGTTAAGATTTTACCTATTGTGAATTTGAGAAGAGAATGCTAAGGGAGGTAGTTTTGTTATGTTTTTTTGTCAACTCTTCACTATTGTCTATTGCATTGTGATAAGCATATGAATAACAATGACAGCTGCCTGTACTTTGATCTACAGCTGTTGTCATTGTTGCACGGGTTGTTAGCCAGGTTTAAATTGTTTACCTGATAATGGTAGTATAAAAAGAAAGCAATATTAATCTTAAGATTTTTTTCAAATTTTTTTCTCTTGAATATTTTTTATTTTTCTCTTATCTTTTTGTCTTTGTTGTTGTTGTTATTTTCATTTGTTTGCTTACTTTTATATTCAGCTTAAACAATGAACATAAAAAGAATAGCCTTAATTGAATCACTAATAAAATTGCTTGGCTGCTTAGCCAAATCAACTTGTCTGAGTTTATTAAAAACTAATTAAACAAAATATATACAAGTGATTGACTTATTGCAAAAAGTCTTTTTGTAAATATCATTCAAACCTTTTTTAATCATTTGAATCCAAGCAAGGTAATAAAGCCACTAATACACAATGGGTTACTGAATGAAAAAATATGTGAAAGATAAAACATTAAGGGGAAAGAACAACAAAAGAACAGCGATTAAGATAACGATTGACACTGCATTTAAATTTTTGAAGATCAAAGTTGACTGGAATGCGAGAAGTATGAGAGAAGGAACTGTTTGCATAGAACTTACAGTTAGATTAGGAGACTTAGCTGCTAATCCATTACTGCGCTTAAATTCCTAACATAGGAGTACCAAAGAGGAAAGCTCATCAGAACAATTATCATGAAAATATAGAAAAGGCACAGGGAGGCTATGTTATGGTGGTGGAAAATTGACTGAAGCTGAGATGCCAGATCAGGACCAATAACTTTTTTGTATTTTACCAAGAATCTCTAAATACATAGCAGAAGCACCAAACCAGATGTGGCAGTAATATTCAAGGTGTGGATGAATAGTAAACTTAAAAATGTGTAAAACAGATTCTGACAAGAAAAATTGTCTAGCATGGCACAGTGAACTAACTTTCCTAGCAGCAGACGTAGCAATTAATTCAATATAATCTTTCCACTTCATGTCAGTGGAAAACATTAGCTCAAGAAGGTGCAATGAGTCACTCTCCTGGAAGGTTAGCATCAACCATATTGACAGAAGCAAAAAAGATTCTCTAAAATGATTAAAAGAGAACAGTTTCATTTTGGGGGCATTAAAATTAACAAGCCATTTCTTGCCCCAGAAATATTTTTTCTTAACTTTGCTAAAAAGACAGGATATTATGTTGATTTCATTCACTAAAATGTTCGGATTTGTGAGATTTCCACTTGGACCTTTGTATTTTTTCTAAACTGTATGGATTGAGGGTAAGATAAAAAGTAATGTCTGTTAATGTTAATTGCAACAGATTTAAAAGTAAAATTACACAAAGCATACCAAAATGAGTACTAAAATCTCTAGTTTGCAGTTCTAGTACTTTCTTTGTCAGAAATTCTAAAAGTATGATTTACTACTAATTTCAAAACTTTAGTGAAAGAATGCACTTAGCTTGCTGGGTGAGATGAGCATTTACTGTTTGCCATGCAAATTCAACATGGGCAATATTGTGAGGGAGCAACAATGTCATGCATGGTCATGAGGGAGCAGCCATTTGCAATTGGCATCCAGGTAGAGAGAGTGCAGTGTTCAGCACTCATCAATACAGGATGTTCCCAGTCAATAATTAGTGCGAATCACCCTTGGGTGTGAAGAAAACAATGCATGGATCTCATGACCATCAATGGCACATCCAGAGTATGTTGTGGTGTAGGAACTGTCACCATTCATACAGAGTGTGGTGACTTTGCCAAAGTTGATGTACTGGGAAAAACCTCTTGGCTATGACCTATTGATTGGCACAATAATAGCCCCAGGGGTTGTTAAGATTACACCAGCTGGAAATGTACTGCATGGTGGAGGGCAAGAATAATGTGCAGCTATCTCTATTGAGGAACCAGACTTTTGCACCATGTTTGACCACAAAGAGAGGGCCTGGACTGAGAGGCAAAAGTGGGTCATAAATGAAGCACCCAATCAGCTGTGTAATATAATTCCAGAGTATGCAGTGTCCAATAAGAACAGGGCCATGTATGAGGAGGAGCTACAGTTGTGGATTACCAGTGGTTGGCTGATACCCTATCTCCAGGAATGACTAGGGGCCCCACAAGGGTTTGATTACATTGATAGCTGTTGCACAGCCCACCAAAGACAAAGTGAACCAACATGTCGATGCCTTCACTGCAAACACAGTCATGGGCACCATCAAATTGAGCTAGTGGCACCAGCAAGAGGTTAATGTAGCCCTGCTGGACTTGTGGAGGGTCTATCTACAGATAAGAGTTCATGAGTCACTGTGGTCATTTCAAACAGTATTAATTAAAGGAATGAGATATTGTCTTGGGATTTGGCCTCAATGTGGCACCCCTAATAATGAAAGCTATCGTCAAGGTGGTGTTGATGCAAGACAAGTCAATGATGAAAGCCACATCAGCCTACATCGATGATATATATGTCAACAAGGACATAGTGTCTGCTGATGAGGTCCAGACAAGGCTAGAATCCTTCAGCTTGATCAATAAGGATCCCAATCACCTTGAGTTTTGGGGGAAGCAAAACATTTTATGGTGGAAGTGAAGAAACACAGTTCTGGAACTCCCCTGCATAGTGACGCGATGCAATGTATTTTCCATTTGCAGTAAGCTGGTCGGACATTTTCTTGTCTGTGAGTGGCTTCAAGCAGCAACTGGACTAATAAAGAGACTAGTCATCATGGTAACAAAGAGCTGGGATGACACCATAAATGACAATTCCCTAAAGCAAATGATGGTCAAAATATGTCAAGACAAACCCACCTGAGGCAATTGGTGTGTGGCCAGACACAAATTAAACGCATGGGTTGATGCAAGCTCCTTGGCAACGGGTGTGGTGTTGGAAAAAAGATGTGGTTCTATTTTAGAGGAGAATTTCAGGCCTTTGCAGACTAATGCGGAGTGATACCAGTGTGTCTACATCCCAGAGGATAATTGTATAGCAGAGCGATGCCACTGCACTGTCAAAAGAATTGTTGAATTCAAGAAGCTGCATATTAATACAACGTAATTCTGAAGGATGACACAACATCATCAACTGTACCAGCCAATGAAATCTACTGGTATGAGCAGTGAGTAAAATGGGTTAGATGTGGCACAATCACCTATTGAAAGTGTAGATACTCCGTATCAAATGGGAGACCGTGTCTGGATTAAAACTACGAACAGCTAATGAACTAACAGATTCAGCAAGGGACAAGTTGATAAAAGTTAGCCCATAATCGGTACTAATTAATGGTGTACCACACCACGTGAAAGATCTTTGTCCTTGTTATGGATTGAATGCCACACAGAAAGATGAAGGGAGTAGTGCATCATCTGAGAGTGACTTTGGGACTCTGCTGCCTTTTAGAATGAGATCAGGCAATCCACCTACAGACCCAGAAATGACAGTAGCAGAGTTGTCAGATGATGATGAAAACCAGGAGACTAGGAAGAAGGGAGATCCTATGGGCACTGATGCAGGAGGAATTCAGACAGAAGAGCCTTCCAATGAAGAAGCACTCAGTGAAGGCAGTCACCATCACCCTGCCACTTAAGTGATAGTGATATCAGAGAGGAGTGTAGTGGGTGAAGCAGGCATATACCTGTTTGGCGTGTAAATCCAACATGGCTGATGTTGTAAGAGAGCAAGGAGTGCCCATTTAAAATTGCCCCACTATACATGCATAATGATATACTTTTTTATACTATCAGTCATTTGCATGCATGACTGGAAATAGTAATAAATAGTGGATTGCACAGTCAGCTGGGGAGCAAACTCATAGAGTACAGAGCGTTTGCTTGGATCAGAATATGTAGAAGTTTTGCTGTGAGTTGAACCCTGTTGATTTGATGTGTGACCTGTGTATTTATATTTCTGTCCCTTGGTTTTGACTGTTGAAATGTGATTTGACTTCAAAAACTGACCATTACTTTCATTATGGAACATGTTGCCTAACTTGTATCATTCTGGTGCTTTTATCCCTATATCTAAACTCTTTATAAATTATACTTTTGGAAAGTGAACATTTCACTGAAATATGTTGGAAAATTTCCAAGTTTTTATCTGAAATCAAGAAAATATGAACTTTAAGCATAATAATCATAATATACAGGAAGGGGGATATAGGCTAAATTTCTTCATTCTAGGTGAGTCAGGGTGGCAACACTCTATTGATCTTCTTTTAAACTGTAGTTCTCCTATGACTATCCTGCTTAGGAGAGAGTGATATCCATGTTGTGCAACTCCAGTTGCTTTTTGGTAGCAACCACCCACTGTTCCTTTAGGAAATCTGTTAGCATTTTGGAAATCTACTTTGCATGAACCTTTGAGTAACCAACAGATTGCACTAAACAGCAGGTACTACCATGGCATACATGATTTTCATGGAATTTTGCAATAGTATTTCTTTTATTTGCTGTATTGAGAACATCAGTCTGTTTGGTCTTATCTTCATTTACCCCTGCAACTGGCTTGTCGTTGCAGTCAATTGCTCCTTTCTTTCTAGGGTCACCATTTAATTTAATGACCCATCTCCTTACTGTACTTACATCAAATACAGCCATTCCATAAATGTTCATTTATCTCCTGTTAATGTTTGCAGTAATTTTTCCTTAAAAAAAAAAAACATCTGTGACAGCTCTTTACTTTTTACAGATGTCTAGAGGGGCAGCCATTTTGAAAGAGGACTATGGATAGGAAAAGAAAAAGTAACTCTGCAAATATTTTTCCTGTGCTTCTAGACACTTAATGAATTATAACAAAAACGAAAAAGAAATAAAAAGGTATTTTAAAATTAAAACAACCATTAATTTATCAACTTTTGCATCTAAAGGTTCAAGAGTTGATAACAAATTAATGCTTGTTTTAATGAACTAAATATAGTAAATGATAGTTTGCTTTACAAAACAAGAGTGGCTGGTCGATAAACTTGATCTGATGATTTTTTTTTGCCTTCATTATGCATGTATATAGTATATTGACTGCAGTGAAAGTCATTCCAGTAAAGTTTTGGAGGTATGGAAATTGACATAATGCATTAAAGAACTAGTAGAACATTTATCTGATTAATAGTTATGATATATCACCAGTAGTGATTCTTGCTTTATTTTCAAGGATGTGCAGCCTTGAATATTACCAATATTTGTCAGTTGATATGACAAGGATTTAACTGGTAACTTCCATACAATTCCCCACTCAAACAATTGTCTATTTTTACTTTTTTTTTTTTTTTTTTTTATACAGACGTTCATGCCCAGAGGAAATTGAGTGTAAAAGTGCTTCTCAGATAACTGAAACAATTGTTGATCTTAATGCTCTGATAACCCAGAAACCATAACCATCTTTCAACTTTAGTTAACTGTTCTTTACTAGAGACTTGTCTAGTGCATACTTACCCTCTTGCCATCACTGCCACTCAATTGCATCCCCTCCTCGCCATAACCTTATTTTTATCTTTAATAAGTTCACTTCCATTAATACTTGCTCATATTCTCTTTGACTTCCTTGATACTGTTTTTTGCTATCATACCTACATGCATGCGCACACACACACACGCACACACACACACACACACACATCTAACCCTTATTTCTCTCCTTGTACCTACCATATTCAATCTCTTTATCCTCACTCTCGTCTCCACATACTTACTTTTATCCATCATTCACTTCACATTATAGTAACACTCATCCTCACTTCCCTGGGTAAAGAGAAAACAGGCAGGTGTTTTTGGAGCACTTACACCAGTTGTTAGATATAAATGATGTGCAAATTCAAAATGGCAATACTTTGGCCAGGTTTTTGCTGTTTTCTGAATTTGCATAGTTTGTCTAAAAAATGGATTGGTTAAAAATGCTGAGCAAAAACAACAAAATAGATTAAATTGAAAATGTGTGTTCTTTTAAAAGTTCAGTATTTATCTCTTTCTCCTTACATTTGTTTTTCTTATCTATCATCTTGGCTGTTACTGATTCTTAGTCAGGTTCCATGTGCATATGTCGGCTGAATTATCAATATGATTAATTGGCAATACAGAAAAACAGTCTTCCTTGCAATGATATTAGTATCCTTTTGAGGTTTATTATTATTATTATGCTATTAACTTTTGTAAAGTATGAAAGGATCTCTAGAATTAAAACACAAATCAGAAAAAAAGTAACCATTTTGTTGGAATTGATTAATTCTGAAATTATGATGAGAATAAATTTAAAATATATTAAGTTCCTTTGTAAAAAGAATGTTTATCTACTTTGACTGCAACTATAGATTTGCAGTTGAGAATCATGTCATGCAGAGTGCAAACTTTGTGGTATAGTTTTGATTTTTCTTTTTTGTTTCTAAATCTATGCTTCTGTTGTTCCATTTTGTATACATGGGTAGATGTAGAAAATGTCTCAACATCGCCACCTCGGTTGATAGTGTCATTAAAGTTTGTTACACTATTTTCTCTAATCCATTCTTGGACATTTATTGTGAGGAAAAAGAATGGTAACAAAGATGAGAATTAAAAAAAAAAAAAAAAAAAAAAAAGACACTATTCACTATTGGCTTTTAAAGTTGATAAAAAAAAATTACTCTGTTAACATCATTCTTATTGTTAATAGTGAAAAAAAAAAGCTGTCATTAAAAAATGGAATTATACTTTGTGTTTGATTCATATAGTTGTTGATTTATCTATAATAATAATAATAATATAAAAAATCAAAAAATATATATAAAATCAGCAATTGTACAGTAGTCCTCAAATATACCTACTTAAGCAACTAAACTGGAAAGATTTGTTTAGAGTTGATTTGCTATTGCTACTGTCTATGAATTGTATGACCTCACTTGTTATGTGACATCCAACTACCTTTTATGGCATTACAGCAGCTGTGGCATGGGCCATAATGTGGAGGATGATTTTGCTATCAAGGAGACCAGTGTCAATCCTACTTTTGAACAAACTGCATATCAGATCTCAAAGTATGCAGTTAGATTATCAGTAGGCCTTTGTTTTTGTTAAAATGACTCTAGTGAGTCATTTGTAAACTTGGAAATTCCATCATAATCAGGTAGCATAATAATTTAATTAACAGAAATAAAGAGATAATAAGATTCAAATGGGCACACATCTATTTCATATAGGCATGAGGTGCTGAAAGGTGATTAAAAAAAAATTCTTTGTTAACAAGTAATTAACTTGGAAATTTTAGCCGATAACAGCTTTAAGTTGCAACTAACATGATGACAACATCTGGGAAATCATTTTGATTCCTTAATATGTATAACCACAGTTTTGTAGAACTAACTTCCAAGAAGATGCTTGTTGATTACCAATCTGTATGGAATGACTGCAAAAGTTTCCCCTTTTATCGGCAAAAATCCATAAAATGTATGATAGGATACTTTTCTTAGTCAATAAAATAGATTGATTTACAATTTGACTTGACTCGGTCCAAATCTACCTTGTCTATATGGAAGATCATTGGGTCTGCTTGTCTGTGCTAGCTTTTCTACATAGACACTAATTCATGGTTCATAAACCTTTTTGCTTTCTTACCTGTGAATTTTCTTTACTTATATTGTTTGCTAGCTTGCCTGGTACCATTTAATTTTTGCCCCTCTTTTTTTCTACTGCAAATATTATTAATTCTGTTTGTTAGTTGTTATTTATTTTGCAATCACTACACTCTTAACCTGTTAAAGTTTAGGGTTAACTGTTATCTTCCCCACATAAACTGTGCCTGTTACTCGCTAGCCTTCTACCTTGAGTGACTCTATGGCCATGTACATCATTATAAAAAAAAAAAAAAAAAAAAAAAGAAATAACCCTGTCACCATTATATTTGAACTTCCATTTCTTCTTGGTGGTGGTTGCAGAAATGGGAGTCTCCCATTCTCTGAAAAATAAATTAATAATTTTTGGGACAGTATGTAATATATTTGAATATTTCATTTTTAATGATGTTGAAATTTTAAATTTTTGCCTAGAAAGGAAAGATTGCCATTTTTAGTATTGAGATGTTGGGAATTATTTATATAGTAAGAAATACAGATGCAAGATATAAAGATGCCAAATTGACTAACAAAACATTGGGTGAGGTTTTGCTTATACAATTGCATCAGTCTTACATGGGATAAAGATTTTTATTCTCTATTTGGAAGAAAAATTTGTTTACAATTATTTTGTAAGCTTAACTTAGTCTTGGACAAGGTCATACCCACACATTGGTCTACAAGACAAGCTGGCTAATCAGTGAACTATGAAAGGCACCTGGATGTATTCATTTAAAATTGTCATATCAATTTTTAATTCATGAAGTCATATACGTGTCAGCTAATTAAGAGGAAATAAATTAGCATATATATTCCTTCAGATTTGTAAACATTTCAGAAAAAAATTAATAAACCAACTTGGAAGATGAAATTTATGGATTGTATTTGTTGCCTGGATTTTTTATATAAAGAATTATCATTATGCAGTGATGTACTTGGACTAGGGACTTAATCTTGGTTGTTACGGTAACATGGTTTCAGCTGTTGTGCTCTTTAGTCTTTGTCAGTTGTTTGTTGGAGTTGGTAATCTGAAAATTTTAAACTGAATCCTTTATTCAATTTGTGGAGAGTAGATTGTGCTCATACCACTATCTATGCTAGAAGATATCTTCTATTGGTTAATTCTCTGATAGATACCTGATGAAAACTGGAGAGTGTAACAGCTGAAAGGTTATGACTATAACAAAATGAGGACACTGAAATCGGTGTATAATAATGGATTGTTTATGTCTGATATGGTGATCTGAGACATTTCAATTGTTGTAATAAGTAACAGATTGAAATAATTACTAAGGTCTTTTTCTTTTTAAATTTTTTCTCAAAGATATTTAATTTGTCTGTGTGCATATTTTTAAAAATATGACAAAGACATTTCGAAATGTGTTTTCTAATTAAATTGGTAAGCTTTAAAGAAAAATGTTATGTATAGGCTAAGATGTACTGAAGTAGATGGAATATCTTCAAAAATTAAGGTAAAAAGTAATGAAACAGTTGTAATCTCTACATAGTTGATTTTTAAATGATTTACTTGGTCCTTACATTTGTCTGTAAAAGACAAATGTAAGGAACTCTGAAAGAATGCCTTCTATTTTATTATGTTGATTCACAATGTTGGAAACTGATGTTGGTTGTATGACAGTAGAAGTTGATTCTTCTCACCAATAATACATATATTATTTTTACAATCAATAGTCCCATAAACCATTAAGGTTGTAGGAGCCTCACATGTACTGCAGCCATAACGACAATAATGTGTCTTTGGCAAGATTGTCTGACAAGGATCAACCCTCACTAGGTTGGTGTGAATTCACTTTTACTTCTCTTAGACTAGTTGCCAACCAAAGCTATAAAGCCCAGTCTATCCTGTCAATTACTTATAGCTGGTGGAAGAATAGATGGATTCATATCTTTCTCAAGGGTATTTGCATGTAAGTGAATGTAATGAACTCGAATGGAATTTGAACTTCAAGCCATTATCCATTACATCACCATGCATTTTTTATTTTACCTTTTTGCAAAGACTCTATCAAAATGGTATCTGACATGAAGGTGCTTATAAAGTGGTGTATTGTCTTTGAATTCTATGTTGGGGAAAAAAATGACACTACTTGCTGAATGTTAATGTAAACCAAAGTGGCACATTAATTGTTGGATGTTTCAACTGTGGTGATAGCAATGTTTGCTACAAGCAAGCCACATTTCTGGTGAAAATAGATGCTAATTACTACAGTCTGTCTGAAATTATTATGCAAATCAAATAAACCTCAATAACTTAAACTTCTGAGCCAATATTTGTCAAATTTAAACTCATCAATTTCCACCCTTAGTAAAATATTTCACTAAATTTTCTGCCATTTTTAATGGTTACGTTTTGAGTTATTTGGAATTTACGAGAATCAACTGACTGACATTAATATGCAGATTAAACTAATATTAGCTTAATACTTCTAAAATGTAATAAAAAATTGTTTTTTTTTGTTTTTGTTTTTTTTCTTTTTGTCCATAATATATGTTAAAACTACCTTGTCGGAAATTGAGCCTGCTGAAGTAAAAAAATTATGAAAATCAATGGATAATAGATTACTGGCTGTTATTGAGAAGAAGGGTCACTATATTTAAATGTAAAGGATTCAAAGATTTCACATATGTGTTTATTTATTTTATTATAGGTGATAATCAATTTTTGATAATTTTATTACCTTTTTATTGAAGGAAAATGTGATTATTTGTTTTTTTCTAAGTTCAGATGGCAGTTTTTAGAATACATGAAATAACTTCAATAAAACTACCTAAAAATTTAACTCTGGCTTTGTTTTGGCATCTAAATTGATTGTTGAAATTTTGACAATTTTTTTTTTTTTTTTTTTTTTTTTTTTTTTTTTTCAAACAAAATTTGAATTATTGAAATTTATATGATTTGTTTAATAGTTTCAGACAGGGTGTACATGGAAAAATAGTGTTTAGTAGCTGAAAACTTGCTTTATCTGGTGATGCTCTCTGTATTGGTTTTAATTTTGTTGGAAATAAGAGACATTACTTTGGGTGCACCATTTGTATTTTGTTCTCATTAAAATTTTCCCCTCCTTCTTTCTAAACAAAAAAAATAAATTTAGAACTGATCCAGATAAGTTTTTAAGTTAGAAGATTCATTTTAATAATAAAAACAGAAAATACATAAATTTGTATTAGCAACAGTATTGGACTAGATATATACTGAAGGTAAGCATGGATTCTGTAGTCAAATTCATATATACATACATACACACACACAATATATATATATATATATATATATATATATATATATATATATATAAAATTAATAGGATATTTTTCTTCATATTCAAGAATCTAAAACAAAGTAGATGTTGATTCCATTATATAAAATGGTATTCACAGATCTGGACCTCCTGTGAGGTTCCTGTAAAGCCATTCTTGGCATGTCTTAAGCTATTATGGTAGAATACTTGGCCTCATTGTTTGCAGCTTTCATTTTTCCTTTAATATTTGTCATTCATTTTGTTATAGCTTGGTGATTAGATCATAACACTTTTGGCCACAAAGTTCATAGTTAAATCTATTTTAATGTGAATATAAGGCACATGAACAGACCCCCCCCAAAAAAAAAGAATTTGCTAATGGCTTCCACTTCTGTGGGTTATCTTTGCACTTTTGAAATCCACCATATTTTTAATGATTTATTCATTAGCAATTCAGTAGATAGCAAACTAAAATGATCAGTTTTAAATTATGAGGTGCTTTTCAATGATCTTCTATTTTTCATAGGTAATTAAATACAACTTTATAGATAAGCTCAAATAGAAAAGGAAAGATTGTGTTAGGGCAGTCAAGTTAAAAACCAGTATTTAAAATCTTAACTTTTGGGAGCATGGCTTGAATACTGGTCACTGACACCAGTGAAAAATACAGTGCTCTCTTATTAATCAAAGTCACTATCAATTAATTACACCTATATAGTATAAATTCTGCATTCTGAGGATCAGTTTTGTTAGAAGTTGATTAACAGGTTACATAAGAATACTTGATTTTACTTTTGTATTGCTTCTTTTAGATACTGCCACCTTTTTGTTAAAAGGCTCCAAACTTATTAAAAAAAAAGATTTATTGTTAAAATGTTGTTTATTATTAAGAGGAAAGACCAAAGTACTTTTTAATTATTTAAATTTAAATATTTTTTACTCCTTTCTAACACGTTCAAAATTTTGGTTAAAAATCTTTTTTGTTTTTTTATTTTTTTGCAAAAATCAAATAATCGTTGGAATTTAATGAAACTTTCTGGAGTTATTCACAATGTATAAATTTCTTTTTGAAATTATTTTTTTAGAAAATTTTGGTAAAAAATATATATTTTTGTTTTTTAGATCTGTTATCCCCACTTACTTAATTTCATGACATTCCTAGAAATTAAATTCCATCCTCCAAATTTGTTTTATTAGTTAAATGCAGAACTCCTTGGAGAATGTAAATCATGTATTTTTTTTCCTTCTTCAAATGGTTACTGATTTCCCAAGAATCTGCTCTGAATAATAAAATAAAAACTGCCATAAAACTATTTAATTAACTTTTAATTGCTTTTATAAATAATATATATTAAGAACATTATAGTCTAAAGGAAATTTTATTTTTCAATGAATAATGAATTTTTACATGAACTGTTTCCTTTTTTTTTTTTTTTTTTTTAAATTATAATATATAAAGTTATTTTAAAAATTCAAAACTTTGTCTGCGTTAGGTTATTAAGTGAAGACTTAAATGAAAATTGAAAAGCTTAATACAAATCATTACGCATTATGATTTTTAAAATAATTTTTAATTTTTTGTGTTTAATGTGCCCATTTTGAAAGTATGAGTGACTGTATATATGATATGATCAGAAAATAAGATTGATCATGATAGTAAATTTAAAGTCAACATTTCTAAAATTAGATTATGGAGAAAATTTCCAACATTTTTAAGATTATGGAGTACTTAAAAATTATATTAAAAAGAAAGTGTTTACCCATCATTTTCTTAAATTATGTTTTAATGAATAAAGTCTCTGTAGAACACCAATAAAACTGTCAACACCTTATTAGTGCTTCAGTGATTCACAAGTGATAAAAAGCATGGAAATACTGTTTGTTTTAAAAAATCCATTTCTTTGTTATTTTCAATTTAAAGTAAATAATATTTGTTTCAAATCAGATTGATTATACTTCAAATCAGCTAATATTCCTCAAATAAAGTTTCAGAAAAGTATATTTTATTTTTGGAAGTTTTTTTTAATACAGAGAATACATTGCAATGTAAGATGTCTAAAAAAGGCATTTATCAGCTACTTTTAGAAAAAAAAACCCCCACTAATTCCAGCCAGTATAATTTCTGTTTGAAATACACCAGAGTATTTTACTGGAAATAGTGAATTTAATACTTTAGATTTCAATTAAAGACTGAAACTCGATATCCAGCTGAAACTGGTAATGCAATGAGATATTTATGAGGCTTAGTTTAGTAAGGTGCAAGGCTAAATAAGGGGAATGATTATGTTTACTTTAAAAATTGTCATTTGAACACTGGTGGGAAAATACATAACTACTTTTGTAAATAATGTACTTTTGCTACATGTCAGGACATATCAAATCACAGATATGCAACATTTGCATTGTCAGAACTATTTTAACCATTTAGAGCATAAAAGAGATTTTATTCACCAAAAGTGATAGAATTCTGTTTATATCCCTTTATACCATAAGTGTTTCAACTTTGTCACTTTGAGGCATGAAGCCTAGCATTAGAAAGCTTTGGAATTAAGCTGTCCTGCTTGCCAAATAAGTAAGATACAATAAGATAAATCTGGGCTGCTTTGGAAGTAACAATCTGCATGTTGAGGTAAATAAAACAAAAACAAAAAAACACGAAAAGAAAAAAACAAAAAAAAATCCATGGAAATGTTAAATATAAATTTTCACTGAGTGTAAAGTAATTTAAAAACTTTTTTTTTTTTTTTTTTGATTTGTGTGTGTGTATTTACAGCATATAAACCTGGCATTGTGTGTGTGTGTTTGACTAAAAAGAACACAATAAAATCTGTAATAAAAATGCAACTAGAAGTTTCACACATTGAAACACTCATCAGATTCAGATGTTCTGTTTTTAAAATTTTTATTATACTATATTGTGACTGCTTATTTGGACATTGCACTTTATTCTCTCATTGTCTATCATGAATCATTGTGGCTCATTATTTTCTATATATTGTGTGCAATTTGAATTAAAACCAATTTTTCTGTACTGATTTATTTTAATGATTTATTTGTTTTAGGATATCAAAGAATCACCTAAATCATTTCTTTCTTTTTATTTATAGGCCACAGGCTTGGAATATGAGAGATACCTCCATGAAGTTGTATCTGTTTTAGAAGAAGATCCAGCTTTTAAGAAAAAATTAGAAGATTCAGACATCAATTACATAAAGGTAGAAAAACCTTCTTAGCATTTTTGTGATCTTTGCATTTACATTTTAAATTACAATATTTGACAGAAAATGTATAAAAAGAAAATCTCAATTTTTTGTTGAAGCATTTAATTCTTATATGTCATAACCAAAAAAAAAAAATGTATGTTTTTGTGGGTGTTTACATTTTAAAAATGTGTCTTCCTTCTGGATGTTGCATAACTTTGTTTACCATCAAGTGTTTCTTTCAAATCAATTTGCTTTTGATTTGTTTTAGATTCATCTTGAGCTTTAATATTAATTCAGATTTAGTCAACATCATAATTAACAAGCTTGTGTCACAGATTATTTTGCTACCATGTGGATTTTGATACTGACTGCCACAAAGTTAATACCTAACATATAAAATAAATATCTATATTTGTTAGGTGCCTTAACATGGTGTAATGGTTAGCAATCATAATTTGTAATTGTTGTAGTGCATTCGATCCTTAGTGTGTGTGTCCTTGTATCTGATTAAAATTAGTAAATACCAATATTGAAAAGTATTCAGTCCCTATGGTTATTTAGCACTTTTCTTGCTTTAGATGAATAAACAACTATTTTCTTATATCTTTATTAATTCTCTCCTTAGTTTAATACAACACTGGTCTAAATAGGGGTGGATACAAGGTAGGAAGATTGTGTTGCATCAGTTTGAGAACTGGCATCAAACACAAAACCAAATGAGTCTGGAAGGAAATTGTATTTTGATGCCCATCTGTGAATTGGGAATGACCTGCTTGCATCTTGGTTCACTCCTGTCTGTTCAGCTACTATAGCCCATTGGAATCACTTCTTCCAGCTATATATATATATATATATATATATATATATATAAAAGACACTTTTTGTATCCATTCATAATAAGTGTAAGCATGTGCTTAACAAAGCAAAGTCACTATTCACTGATAGAATGAGTCACCATATAAGAAGGTTGGTTCACTGTTGTATCAGACAATTTTTCTTGTCAGAATTTATTTTGCACATTTATAAATCTACTATTTGTCCATGAATATTGCTGCCATATCTGGCCTGGTGCTCTGCTATATATCTCTAAATTCTTGACAAAATCCAAAGAAGAATCTGTAATGTTACTGGTCCTGGCATCTTGACTTCAGTCACTTTGATGTAGCTTCCCTCTGTCTTTTCTATAAATATTTTCATGGCAGTTGTTTCAATGAGCTCCTCACGTTAGTACCATGACAGTGTGAATTTAAGTGTACTACTAGATTGACTACTTTGTCTCATCATTTTACTGTTGAAATAGCTAAATGTAACCAAGTTCTATTCTAATAGTTTCTTTTCTTGCACTTCTCATCTCTGGAACTCTCTTCCAGTTCCTTGCTTCCCTGCCACCTATAATCTTCAAAAATTTAAATGCAACATCAATTACCATCTTCTGTATTTCTGGACCCTATTCTTTTATTTTCACTAAAAAAGCTTTCTCATTTTTTTCCACTCCCAGTAACACCTTTCCTAAATGATCAAATTAAAAAAATATTTTAGAATTCTGTGTGTTACCATCATATTCAAATGATTTGGCCCATTGACCTAATTTTGTTTGTAATATTAAATTTGAAGGTCTTTAGAAGTCCTCAAAGAGTGCCACTTTTAGCCAATAATTGTCTTATAAATATTTCTCTCTAGTAGTTTGATAGAAAGGAAAAAGCATTTGACTGTCCAAAATTTTAAACCTTTAGGAGTTTCTCTGAAGAAAACTGAGCAACTATAAAATTCAGGAATAGGGCTGGAGTTTTATCTTAAAACTAATAATTGCAGTGTTGTGATATGAGCAAGACATTTTGTTTGTGCCATCTAACTAATGAAAATTACAAAAATGAGGTTAAAAAACATTAATGAGCCATCCAGGTAAATTCTCCCTCACATTCATTTTATATATTGTTTACCCATGGTATGGTGGGTGCCTGTCGTGTAGCAGTTGTTAGTAAACTTTAGGCAAACCCTTGGTTGTGAATTTGGTTCCTAGTACACACTCCAATGCTTTGAGCTAAATTACTTAGTATTGATATTTACTTAACTTCATCTGGTATAAGGATTAAGAAAGATTGTTTCTCAAACCTTTCAAGTAGAGAAGTTTTACCAGCTTGCCTGACTTTTTAATTAGTTTTCAGAATTTTAGCCTTTTAAGTAGACTAACTCTGATCATGTGTACCTGTAAGAAATTTGTATCTGTTTAATTCATCAAACCTGGCTCAAAACACTTTATCCAAATATAACTTTTCATTGTTAGGATCAGAATAATATTTCTTTGTTATTAAAAGAAATAGAAAAACATTCCTGCTCTACCCATTTTCTGAGAGTTGAGTTTTCTTTTTTTAATTAAAAATAAAAATACTTAACTCTTGTTATCTCCATAGAATATTGTCTTTCATCTTAACTAATTTTTAACACTTATCATTGATTTCTATCTTCAGTTGGTTTAAATGGGAGCAGTACTTGTTTAAATTAATCTCTTGTTTCTTCAGAGACAGCTCATCAGAAAGGATTCCCTTCCACCTCTATCAATGAAGGTGCTGAAAAATTCTTGCCCAAGCAAGGAAAAAAAAAATTCTAATATGTCTCTGAAGTTGGTTAGGCTGAGAATTTTTCAGCACCACCATCAAGCATCATAGCATCACTTTTAGGTTAAGACAATCTTTTGGTATTGTTAGTATTGCTTGTCATAATTTTAAGTAGCAAATAGCACATGAAAATAGGGTCTGTTATATTTCCTTCACTTATATAGTGAATGCCTAATATAACCAAAGTAGTACAAATTATTTTCTGTGTTTGGCTTTGATATTTTGAATATGCATCATATAGTATTCATTATTCTCAAGTAACGTCCTGATTTGATTGCCATAAACCTCAATTAATCTGCCTGATTGTGGAACATCATTCAGCAAGAAATCTTCTGCATGAAATTTTACAAACCACTTTGGACATGTTTGATCATTTACAGTACCTTCTCCATTAACTGCACAAATCTTTTTTTCTTTTAAATTACATTTTTTACCTTCATTAAAATAAGTGTTATATACCAAAAAATTGCTTATTTTCTTCCATCATCAATATTATAACCAATAAAAAAATACCTTGTTTTGGTATAAAGATGCATGCTGATATGACATAATTTAAAATGAAGTTTGTTAAAATAAAAAGTCCCTTTTTATTCCATCTAACAACTAAAACAAAATTTCAGAATCTCATAACACCATTTACAGTGTGAATATTTTGAAATTTTTGTTAATTTTTTTTTCAAGAAAATTTAATGATGTAATTAATATTAATTGTACACAATTTAGCATGTGTTATATTTACTGGTATCAAAATCAAATGTACTGTTAGAGGTTGAAATCTTTGGCAAACCAGATGGTTTTATTATTTTCTTTCTCCTTTAAAATGATATGTCACCTCAAGAAAGAGTGGTGTCAGGAATAATTGATGTTACCACCCAGCATGTGCTAAGCCCGCAGAATAACATCCCCATGTTGCACTGTCACTTTAGTGCTAGGTTTAAAAGTGCAGTTTAGGGTTATATAACAGGGTGATATTTCATGGCAATTTATGGGAGCATTACTACTTTATTTATTAGGTTGGTGGAAAAATAATGACGGTTTTTGACGTATTTTTAAACGTCAAAAACCGTCATTATTTTTCCACCAACCTAATACAATAAGTAAAATCAAGTATTTGTAAGTGAAGTGAAATCAAGTATTTGTTCTTTAAAGATTTTTTTTTAAGAACACTTAGCCTCCATAATCTGCTAAAATATCCTTGGCATGAGATATTGTTTTAAGAAATTAGTGTAATTTGGTCATTGAATACTGTATATAAAAACTTTTTTGTATTATAGCTATTTGGGAAAAAAAAGTTACTTTCCAGCCAATAAATAATTATTCTGAAAATAAAACCTTTGCCAATGTCCACACGAGAAGAAACTGTGCTGCTTACAACTTGACTTATATAAAAGAAGATAATTTTATCATTAACAAAACACCATTAGATTACTAATGTTGTCAATGTAGATGTTTTATATTGCTAGCTTCTTAACCAGTTTCAGACTAACTTTTTGAACTGTTCTGAAAAGGTTTTAAATCACCTTGAAATTAAGATATTTTTTAAAATTTTATCATTAATAATTAGTGGCAGCATAATAAAAATACCATTAAAATGTTTAACAAATGTAGAAGGTAAAATATTAAGTGTAAAAATTAATGAAAAATCACATTTTTTATTTAAACATTTTAGTTAACCCCCCTTGAATAATTTTACACAGAAATGTTCTCAATTAATTTTCATTTTACTTTTGTCAGACTTTAATTTAAAAATTGTGCTCTATGCATTCATTTTCTATACAAAGAATATCAATGCATTCTAGCTATTCACAATCAAAAAATGTTTTAGTCTGTCAACAAATTTCTACTGACAATTACCAGCCTTGCATTGTGGTTTAATTTTCTGTATTTATTATTTTTTAAATTCTCCTTTGTATTTTCTATTTATTTTATGATAAGCAAAGAAAAAAAACAAAAAAAAAAACACACATACATTTTGTTGGTTAATGGTTCATTCAATTTTTTTAACCAGAAATTGACAGAAAATAAATTCTTACTTTGTTTATTAGTTTTTGCAATTAGATCCTAATGTTTTTCCAGAGATAGGTCTGATACTTTCAGCTATTTTTTTTAACATTCCAGATATTTTTTTAGAGATAAATAATGCTAATATATATTAGGTTGGTGCAAAAATAATGACGTAATAATGTGTTTTTTTTTACGTATTTTTAACGTCAAAAAAACAACATTATTACGTCATTATTTTTGCACCAACCTAATAAATTTAAGTCCTTCAATCAGTTTAATAAGAAACAATTAAAGTTTAGTATATATTTGTGTGTGTGCACATACATGATCCATTTATTTTTTTTAAAAGCCTGCCACTGGGTGAGAAATAATTTTTTTTTTTTTTTGTAGAATATAACATAATAGAATTTTAGTGAAAAATTTTGTGTTGACCTGGCATCGTAAATGTTTTATCCTCCCTATGAGGATGCAAATTTTGAGCCCTGTTATCATTCGTTTGTGGAAGTTTCCCATACTTTTTTCTGATGTGTTATAATAGATTTGATCAAGAGCTTTTGGTAGTATAGTAATCATTTATCTGGGGTGTGATTATTGGTGGATGAATATTTTAATTAATCAGTTTTAGATGATTACTTTTTATGAATATATGAAAATTTATAGAAAGATATATAAAGTATCACCAGCCATTGTCAACCAGTATTAAATGTTGGCAATCAATCTTTAAAAAGTTACTTTTTGTCACATATCTTCTTTGAAACCACTTTTCTAGCTAATTGTTGCCTTGAATGAAGTGCCTCTTGAATTTACTTCACCAAGAGAAACAGGTGTTAGAAATGATAAACTGAATATAAAATTGTAAGATGTGTGGATTGTTTTTTTTGTAACCAATGCATTTCTTTCTGTTTTTTTCTTCTCTTTTATCAGAGTGGTGAAATTGCCAATGACTTAGATTTGGTTAATCATAACATCCGTGAGCGACTAGATGAAATCAAAAGGATAGAAGTGACCAGATTAAAGAATCTCGTTCAGGAACAATTCAAAATGAAAGGTAAGTATTTTACATTTTCTGTGTTATTTCAAGAAAATAAGACTAAGCTTTTTGGTCTTTTTTTTTTTTTTTTTTTTTTTTTTTTCTCATTATCATTTCATTTATGGTGAAGCAAGAACAGCTATTAAGGTCTGCCCATAACTGAAAAAAAAAGAATAGTACTGTTTCACACAAGTTGATATAATGAAACCATGTATAACTGAGTGTGTTATAAATTACACACATTTGTATCCTTGGAATCTGGTCAAAATAATAGATGAGGAACTCCTCTGGAGATTTCTAGGTTGAAGGAAGCTGTGTACAGGAACCTGAAAAAATGCATAAAATAGGTTAGTATAGAAAGTTAGTTGTAGGTGTTTATCCCAAATAAGACAAAAGCCAAGAGAAGCTTTACCACAAAAATAAAAATTAGTGTCTTAATATATTGGGAGTAGACCAAAAAGACATAATAAATATAATAGTGTTCAATCGTGACCACCGATATAGAAGGCCTGCTCGATAGTGACGTGATGTCACAAATGTAGTCCATGCAGTGAAACAGTAATCATAATGTAACGAAAAATTGTAAGAAAAAAATTGGTTTTAGTAGAAAACTTTTTAAAAATACATTTATAAAAGAAACAGAATTGGATTTTATACAGAAATTTATTTCATATTAATTTTAAAAAAATAACCGATAAGAAAAAAAAAAAATGTTGCTGAATGTTTTGTAAAGAAATTTTATTAAACATCATGTTACATTTCATTAAATTTTAAAGATTGAAATTCATTCATTATTTTTTTGTTTCAAATCTGAAAACATTTTTAAAATCATAATCAGTATTGTTTTAATTTTTGCATGTTTTTATCTTAATTTTAGTAATTATTCTGTAAAGTTACAATATCGTAAGTATTTAATGATTATTATTCTTACAGAAACAACTCAATTATGAATGAAGAAACAAACAATCAGACGAGCAAATTACAAGTAAATTATAAATAAGAAACAAATAAACTAAATACAAGAAAGTAAATTAATTTGATACAAAAAAGAGATTTAAAATTCAAATAATACTTATAGAAAAGTAGGTTACAGACAGACAATTTTTAGACTGAAATTCGTTCATGATTTTAATTGTTTCACATTTGAAAATTTTTTATAAATCATAATCAGCATTGTTTTAATTTGCATGTTTTTATTTCAGTTTTACTTTTCTGTAAAGTTACAATTTTTGTAATCATTAAGAAGAGATTATTACTCAAATACAGTAACAACTGAATTATGAATTAGGGAACAAACAATAATTAAATGAACAAATTATAATTAAATGATGAATAAATAAAACAATTTTGCATAAATAAGAAACAAATAAATACAAACAAGCAAATAAATTAGATACAAACAACAAATAGATTTAAAAATCAAATAATACTTTCAGAAAAATAGGTTACTGATACAAAATTTAGCTGAATGTTTGAAGTTTTCTTTTTTTGTTTAACTTGTTATTTGTAATATTATTATTTTCCCTAGAACAAAAATTATTTAAAAGAGCATTTGTAGAGCGCCAGACAAACATTCTTTGTATTTTTTCTATATTGTGACCCTCATCACAAGTGTCAACATCAAAAAGAAGCTCATAATCTGCCAAAACATTCAATGTTATATGCATGGCTATTTTTCTTTGATTTATTTACAGAATGAAGAAAAGAATGATTTTTTATAAGTTTATCAATGACTACATAATTATAGAGAACAAAATTTATAGTTTTATCATTAGGATATAAGAGAGAACCTCTATTAATCCCCCTGAAAATAGCTGCTTATTTCAGGTATTTCTTCCACATTATCTCTTACACTTCCAGATATTAAATCTTTGCAACTATTGCATTTAATTTTCTTAAAAACTGCATTACAGCAATAACCCGCTAAGTATAGCATTACAGGTAGAACTTCTCTACAATTATTAACATCATCCTCTTTAACATCAATTCTATATTTATATATATATAACTTTTCCTCCTCTGTCACTTCATCCCAGTTTGGTTCTTGCAAACTCTTTAAATCAATTTTAATGCATTGTTGATTAAATGGTAAGCTCAATTTTAAAGCTGATTGCATTCTAATTTTTTTTCACACTCAAATATTTGACATATCGAGATATTATACTGATCCCCACTAAGTTGTCGGTATTGACCAAACCTTGCTTCAAGGTGATCAGTTTGAAATTTGCCTGGTAATATGTACAACATTTTCAGTTCTTCTATGCAATACTTGATCAGTTCTAGAAATGCATAGGTTGTATGATGCAAAGCAGTGAAGGTTTCCTTTGTTAATTTGCCATTTCTTCCAGAAATGCTATTCCAAGATTCTAACCAGTCACAGAATACAGAGAGAAATCGAAAATTTTCTTCATTCATTCTAAGGGGATTGCAGTATTTATTTCTAAGCCGACAACCTTTATATGGCGTTTTAACATTCATTATTGTCCACCAAATATAAAATATGTTTATATATTCTGCAACTTCTGCAAAATTAGGCAAACATTTCTGTTTTCCTAAAGTCAATAATCCTTGAATAGTATATTCATTAAAAATTTGCAAAACTAAATTAACATTTTGCCTTTCAAGATTAGTAGGTGAAAGTGCCTTTGAGGTTAATTTATAACAATATTTCAAAATTGAGATTCTAAGGCATGAAGTTTCTGTAAGGTAGAAAATGGGGCACTTTGGATATTATCTAATTCATGATTTCCATTATGACAAAATTTGGGGAACAGCATGCATTTATTTGCATCTTTTTGACCAAGCCAATTGTTTCTAATGCATTTTAATATATGGACTGAGTCAAAAAGGAAAAAGGGGGTCGATACTTTATAACTGGGTGTGGATATACAATGGAAAGCTTTGGAGGACTGCAAAAGAAAGATATAGCTTTTTTATTTATAGCATTATTATGTTAGGCTTTCAAGTATTATCAATTATATCTCCTCTAAACCAATTATTATGCATTTAACTATGTCAAATAACTTCTCAGCTTTAAGACATTTAGTTGGCATAACATGCACAAAATCTTTATATTGTGAGAATACACTGCTAATCATGAAAGCAAAAGCACTTGTTGCAGCTTCACTGCAGTTGTCAGATAAGCCAACAATATTATCACCCTTATAATCTAAATAAGGTTTTAGATGTATTTCATCAACAAGTAAAGATACTGTGATGTCCTTCTGCACTAGGAGCTTAAATTTATTTTTAATATACATAAGAAAATTGTTATGTTGCTCAATCAAAGGATTCATATATGTTGATAATGTTAGTCTTTTAATGGTTCAATAGCTAGGTAAAATTATATTTTTGCTGTCTCTTAACAATCTGTACCCTTTAGGGGAGCAGTTATATAACAATGAAGAAAATATAATAGCTTATTTTGTGTCATTAAATTTAGCTGCTCATATATAAATTTAATTGTATTAAAATGTTTGTTTGATTCTTCTTGCACCAATAGTAGAAGTGACATTACCAATTTTAATATAAAAATCAATTTTGTGGTTCAGTTTTCTGTTGTTCTGTGTCCATTTTCTTCATGTTTTCTATCAGAATTTCAAGGGTATTTTGATCAGTTACATGTTTAGGAATCTTATAGTCCCCTATTGAATGCATTTCCACATCTCTACAAAACACATGTACTGCAAAATCAGATTCAATTACAAGAGACATATTGATTTTTGGACATGGGGATTTGATGATGCTGAATATAATAAGTGTCTCTTGCTGCCTAACAAAACTCCAGTAATTTCTATCAAGGAAATTTAATTTCCCTTCTAGATCATTAACATTATGGAATTTCTTCTGCATTTTATATGCTAAGTCATCATTAATACTTTGATTTCAAGCACTTTTAAGAGCAGAATTCTCTAGTCGGATTCTCCTAGAGTCTGGTGACTCTCTAGAAGTATTCAATGAAGATAAATATGAGGGACAGTTTGGGAAAATTCTAGGAATAGCACCATCACGAAGATATATTTTTTTTAGTTTAACTGCAATTGTGGCACCTGTTTTTTTGTCAAAAGCTAACGATTCTCTCCTTATGTCCTCCGGTCGAAAATGTAGTTCACATACCTAAAAAGATTTTAAAAACCAAACCTATTTTAAATTCTTGTGAAAATCTAAGAAAATCAATGAGCAAAAATCTACAGTAATATGAAGCATAATAATTTTAGGAAAAGTGAAGAGAATTCAACAAAAGATTATTAGTGACGAAGCTATGTACAAATAAGAGAATTTTTAATGTTTATTCATTTTTTTTAATTTAAAATGATAAATAAAAAAAACATTCTAATGAATAAAACAATTCTAAAAAATTGTTAAATTATAATAATTCTAAAAAAAAAATTCAATTATTTTTATGCCTATAAAAAGATTCCTTTATGAATTTATATCGAAAGTTTAAAAATTAGATTTCAGCTTTTAAAAACTTTCGCAACTTTGTTTTTAATGTTTTGTGAATTATTAAGATATGAAATTATTTTAATCCTCAAAGTTTTAATTGGGTTTAACTTTTTAAAACAACACTTTGTTTTAAAATGTGTTCTGAATTACAGACATTAAAATTCAATTAAAGTTTTATTTAGTCACGAATAAAACAATTCTAAAAAATCGTTAAAATTATTAGAATTATTTTTTATGCATATAAAATATTCCTTTAGGAATTCATGAATGAATTTAGGTCGAAAATTTCATTAAAGTTTATTTCTTAAAAAAATGAGTTTTTAGATTTTAAAAGTAACATGTACGAGAATGAATGTTTAAACTTTAAAGTCTAAAACTTTCTCGCTAGATTTCTGTCTAACTTTATGTTATGAATTACAAAGACATGGTATTAATTTTGTCATTAAAGTTTCAATAAAATTTAATTTACTTATTTTTTAATACAAAAAAAATACTCACTCTGCTGAATTTAGTTTAGGTATGTCGCAGGTAACGCTAAAAAAGTGGTATAACCTGGAGAAAAAAGGTCCCCAAATTGATAAAAAAAATTGTAAAGTGTAAATGTTTATGTTAAAATTAAAGACGGAAGACCAAGGTATTTTTTAATTTGCAGCATTTTTCAAATTTAGGTTGAAAATCTTGTTTTTTTTTTTTTTTTTTTTTTTTTTAGGTCAAAAAATACGTAATATTAACATTACTTGTTTTTCACTGTTTTCTGTTGAAAAAAACACATTGATTTGGAAAATCTTGCAAAAATCAAGTACTTGTTGGATTTTAAAGAAACTTTCAGAACTTATTCACAAATGATTGAAATTATTTTAGAAATGTTTGTCATTTTGAAAGTCATGGTATAAATATTATTTTTTTATATCTGTTACACCCCTCGAACTTAACTTCATGAAAACTTCAAAAATTTATTTTTGAAGCCTGATAATTTTTTTTCAATTAAATGCACAAGACTCTGAAGATTCTAAATCATCGATTTTTTTTTTTTTTTTTTTTTTTTTTTTTTTTTTTTGGTAAAAATATGTGCAAAATTGTCCAAACTTTTACCTCAATTGTAAACATACAAAACCCAATAAAACTAAGACTAATATTTAATTCAAAATACTTTTTATGACTTTTCTGTATAACATATACTATGGTAATTCTTATCTGAAAAAAAAAAAAAAATTTTGATGAAAAATGAATTTTTACAATTTTTTTCTTTTTTTCTATTTTAAATACACAATATGACAAAATGTTGTTATATATTTTAAAATTAAGTTTCTGAATGATGCTTTATGGAAATAACATATTATGTTCCCTACTTTTTAAAGATCATAAATTTGAAAGCTCATAAAAATTTGACAACCATTAACATTTTTAAAATAATTTTTTAATATTCGAAAATTGTACTTAAAATCGTCTCCAACGAAAGTATGGATGCACAGCTTTGAAATAATGTCACGAGGTCGACTTGTTTCTCTTGATAGAAGCAAGTTCTTTTTACTTCAGAAATTGCTTTGCATTCATTCAGTTAAGAAAGTTATTTTTTTTTTTTTTTTAATTTACTAACCAGGTTCACTTAAAATTAGAATGAATTACATCACTTCTGCACTACCGTCTGATAAATTCGCTTGACGTAAGTTGTCAATATATTGACAGCCGTCAATTAACACCCTTCAATCACGCACACGCGCGAGTACCTAGGTTGGAAATATCTCTATTAAAAAATTTTCTGCTAAAAAAGTAAGTAATGTTTCTTTCAAATTACATTAAGTATACTTTAATCATTCTAAATTTCCTAAGATAACAAAAAAAAAAGGTGTAACTGAATTTTAATTGATTTTTGAACCAATTTTTTTTTTTTTTTTTTTTACAAATTCGGGCAGAAATGTCGATAAATCAATTTTACTGATTTTTTTTTTATTCAAGAAAAACGATATTTTTAAATAAAATTTTTAAAATTTATAGGAAGGATTAAAAAATCTGAAAAAATATTCAAAAAATACTTTGGTCTTCCCTCTTTAATTTTAACAAACATTTACAAGTTAAAATTTTTTTTTATCAATTTGGGGACCTTTTTTCTCCAGGGTATACCACTTTTTTAGCGTTACCTGGGACATCCCTAATTTAGTTGGTGTTCTGAAAAATGACCTCTTCTGATTGTACGAACGAATCCAAACATCAGATAATTTTTTATCTTTAGGGAAAGAAAATACATGTACTTTGCAATTTGGTACAACACATCTATAAGGCATTGTTTTTGTTTTAAATTCAATATTTAAAAGAAAGTATTAATAAACAATTTAAAAATGCCGCCGTAAAAAATCTGATACAAAAAACAAACGACACGCTTCTTGAAAGTCGGACTCAATATGATGACGTCACATTTCTCCTTAACCCAGTCAAACAGGCCTTCTATATCGGTGGTCACAGTTCAATGCTATAATAATGTCTAGCAAAAATAACCATGAAGATCTTCTGTAACTGAAAGTAGATTGTTGTCCATTTCTCATGTAAATTGAAAAATAAGTAGCTGTTGATCTGTTTTGTTGTACTGGAAACTGGATTTTTTCAATCTGGTTCGAGATTATGGTTTCGTACAAGAATTTTGATGCTCATATCTAAAACTTTAAGAAAAAAATAAAAGCTAAATCAGATGGTGACCAAAGAATAAATCTACTAAAAGGTAAGATAAAAACAGCATTGATAAAAATGCATGTTTGAACAACTTGTTAATTCTTTTATTTGAACTGGTGTTTGCAGTTGCATCACTATTTTATCTCAAGTGCTTTTGCAAAATATACAAAGTAAAATAAAACATATACTGAAAGCATAAAATTTATTTAAAATTTTCGTTTTGAATAATTAAAGATTTGTGTTTATAGGCATAATTAAAGAGAAAATAAATTTTATAAGATTCTAGTCTGATTGCTTTACGAATAAAAAAGGAGGGTGGGAAAATTTGTTTTTGAAACAGAACCAGATATAAATTACTGATTTTGTTTCTATGATGTCTTGTTAGTAAAATCTATTTGATGAGCTTTTATTTAAAAAATAAAAAAGACAAGACAAAAGACTATTAGTTGTTGACCTGTTTTATACGTTTGTTTTGATTGAAGGGAAAGTTGCATCATGGTGAGAAGGAAGTGTATGCAGATAGGAAATTAAGTGAATTAGCTGCTGTTGTTGGGTGGCAGGGTGAAAATGAAATTCATGGGTTGGGGGTAAGTGATGAAGAAATTTGGATGAGATCAATAAGTGATGATGTGCAGACAAGCCACAAATACAATCTACACAAACCCACCGACACCCTAACTTCATGCTTGTTTGATTTTTCAGATCTGACTTTCTGAAAATTTTCCAGGTGACTCAATCATTTTGGTTGAGATGCTACTGATTCCCTATTTCTTTCTCTTTCCTCCTTGTTGACCCCCACCCCCATTTCAACCACCCACTTCAATTCTTTCTCTTTCTCACCCACATTTTTTTCTTTACTCTCTTTTATTGGATGGCATCCTTCACTTAAGTCTGCAGTTTTATTGGATAGGATAAAAGGACAATCTTGTTCCAAAATATTCTATAATTTGAGGATGAATCATTATCATCCCAAGAGTTATTTGAGCTATTGATTTAAAAAAAAAAATTATTTTATTTTATTTTATTTTTAAATGATGTAAGAAAAAACATATCCAGAGGTGAAGGTCTGTTAAACCTGTCCTTGCTGTGATAAGATCCATATAACATTGTTGTAGAGTGAGAAAATCTACAGGAACTAGAATGGTGAACAATATAGAATTACCTGTCTCACAAAGAATTAGCATGATAGTTGGTCCAACCAGTATACTTGCTACAATTTTTTATTTTGATGAGATCCAGCCTTCAATATAGCTTGTAGATTGGAAGAAGGCTGAAGAATGGATCAACTGAAACAAAGCAAAAAGATGAAATTTGATCATCTGAACCACTCTTCGCATTAGTTTTTTTTCTTATATATTTGTCAGTTTCAAAGGAAATGTATTACCTTATATAAGTATTGCCCATAAATGAGAGCATACCTACCACATTTTTTATACAAAGTTAAATTTTTTCTAAACCAAAAATAGAATTGTTTCTAGTGAAACATTACACAATACATTATTAGCTATTATTTATCTAACTTTACAACATTGAAACTCTGTTCCCAAAACTGTAAATGTTGCTATTTATATTTAAACATACAACTATGAAAAAAAGGTTTTTTATTCCATATAGTAAGTTATGTTTTAAAACCATTATTGTCTATTTTTTCCTGATAGGGAATTATATAAAGAGAAATTAATGTTACTATCATTCTTATAAAATAATAGTTTTTAGTGTATAGTTGTTTATGTTAGTAATGGGCCCACATAGAAAATAACTCTATTCTAATTTAAAAGAACATGGTATTTCTTTAAAAAAAAACCCTCAAAAAAACAGAACAATTGCTACAAAGTAGCTACTAGGATGGAGTTGAGCAAAAGCACTGTTACTAAAAGTATGTGAAATTAACACTCATATGGGAATATTGGAAGCATATAGTTGCAACCATGAAAGCTGATGCCAAGGTTCATTTGTTTTTTATCTGGAGATTGGAAGATTAAAAGCTAAGGAAATTGGTTGCAAATGTTTCTACTACAATAATCAAATGGACCCTGAACAAAACCAGCTTACATGATCAATGATTGTGTAGGAAGCAGCTGTTGAAACTGAGAGACAGGCCCATTTAAAGTTTATGCAAGAGAATAAGGATAAAAATTTAACATTTTGAGACCGTGTACAGTGGTTGGATAAAACAGTTTGTGTCTGATGGCAGCCAAAAAGTTTGGTATAAATATGTTATAGTGAAGTATACAAGCATGGTTAAGTATAGTAGTTGAAATGTCATAGTCTTGACCTGTAAAAGCTCCAACGGCACTGGTGAGTTGTGTTTTATTGACAGAAACACAAATGCTGAAGGTTACTAGAATATATTAAGCATTTGTTTTTAGTCAAATGCTTGGAGAGAAGAGCTGTATTTAAGCACAAGTCAGAATGCTCTCTTAAGAAAAACAAGATAAAAAAGTAGTAGTACTTGATTAGCAGAGTAGAGGTTGTTACATTTAATTCTATTTGGGCATTTGTGGAATGGATTGAAGTAAAAAGAAAAGCAATGATCATCCAACAAGACAGATTTGAAAGAATATATTCTATCAACGTGGAAAACATTCCAGTGGCTGTACAAATCTAGTGATGCCATTGTCATCAAGACTATAAACAATAAAAGAAAATAAACAATGTCACAGCCAAAATATTGATTTTTATTTTTTTTTAATTTTATATATATATATATATATATATATATATATATATATATATATATTGGGATGGCAACATAATCATATTTTTGACAACAGTGTTTCAATGCTGCAGAGTTTGGTAATAAATACTATTTGATAATATTTTTTTTGATTGAGTCATGTTCCTCTATAAGTAATAATACCCAGCTATGTAAGGTTTAGAAAATAAAAAGTGGTTGGAGTGTATTCATGGATGATATTGTATGTATCAGTTATACTGGCTTTTTTTATGTGGGAGTGGGGGTGTATTTACTAGATCTTTAGGTTCTCCCATTTAGTACTATAGGTTCTAAAACAATTCCTTAAGTATGATTAAGAATAACATTGCTGAATTTGGCTTAAGCCATGACAACTGGTTGTCAGCAACTTTGATCTTTTTTGCTGTCTGCCCATTATCAAAGAATTTAGTTAGAATACATGTGTGTTGAAATACTTTTGTAAATCAAACAATTTAGTTTTAAATGTTTTAACTTTTTCACTTTGAGTTTCAGCTAGAACTGTAGAAAGTTTATCCTCAAGACTTTTGCTGTATATTGCAATCTCTCTTGACTCTTCATTCCATGTCTTCAAAGAAAATGCAAGTTTGTTGAAGACAAGTGATCTATTGAAATAGAATAAAGTAGACACTCTGTGATTTAAGACCATTTCCTGTGCATTTCACAAGAGAATTAATTAGGCTTTTTTTTTTTGTTTTTTTTGAAAGCTCTTTCTCACTCATACCACTTATTTTTTCCACCTCTCTCTCTCTCTAGTTTCTTCATTCTTTCCATCTTCCTCTCCTTTCTCTTAAGTGCTGATGGCTGAAAATCCGGTGTCTCATCACCTGCTTCATGGAGAAGAAAAATTCATTTCAAGCCAAAGAAAGCTACTTTCTTTCAGAAGTCAGTCTTGTGATAACTACACTGTTCACTATTCCTGATTGTTCTTTGTTACCTGTCCAATTTCTCCTCTTTAACGTTTTCTGTATAAAAATATCTTTCCATTCAGCCCAGTTGTTCAAACATTGATTAGTTAGGTACTTTCTCAGTGTTTTGGGAAACACTTTAAATTCTGTAACACCAGTAGTCGTGTTTACTTGTTAGATTAAAAGATTTTATCCCTTATTTCTTTCTTTATATATTACAAATATAGCATCTCAAAGTATTGGCTAAGATTACTGTAGTCATGTGTATAGAATGGTTATGGGGAGAGGCTGTTTACTTTGAAAATTAGCACTTGAAACCCTGGTTTTTACCTGGGGCTTTCCTACAGACCACATGTGTTGGTGGGTTATATGTAACTATCTCAGCCACCAATCACTTAATATGGCATGATACTACAAATTTGCGACACTCAATGAGGATTAAACTCAATACAGTAGTAATAGTGTAGTTTGTGTTCACTTGTGAGAGAATCAATTTCACTGTCTTTCTCATTGGTTCTTTGATGTTTGCTTTGGCAACAAGAAATCTCTTCTTTCCTCCTCTTGTTCTCTTCTCAATCTCTCATGCTTTTACCATTCATCCATCACAGAAAATTCACACTTGACTATGCGATGATTGTAGGATCTAAAACGATTCCCCTTTTGGTAATGTGATTTTTATATTCTTTGCGACAGTTGGAAATTTGCATGTTACCAGCAAAATCTCATATTTGCAAGAATGTAATGTTCTTAAATATTCACCATATGAGTGACCATCTGTTTTTTTGTTGCTGGATTTCTTTACCACCAATGCACATGCAAAGTCTTTGTGCTGGTAGTAAATCATTTTTTTCTTTATTTGCTTTTTCCTTTAGTTCTCTAACCACAAATAGTCTGTGAGATAAACTTGCTAACTCTTACTCCATGCTCAGGTATCCCCATGATATTAGATATATTCAAATTGTGCTGTGCAACTCTTTCATTTGAGAAAGACTTGAAAATCATTATTCAAAACCAAATCTTTAATTTGAGTTTGAACACCAGCAACCAGTAGTGGTGGTGGAAAATACATAGCTATCTCATTTACAAAGCAGATCTATAATCTTGTTATCTATGTTTACTTAGCTTAGTCCAGTACAAAATCAAAAGTAGAGTGTATGATGGGAGTGTAGGAAGAATGTTGTCAGTTTTCCAAATGGGTAGGACCTTTTGAAATCTATTTTACTCGGGCTCTAACACTGACCCTAATGGAAAATATGATTGCCTCACTTACCAAACTGATCCATGATATTATATTTTAATATTAATTAATTTTAATTTAGTTCATTGCAAGACCAAACAGAGGTTGTATGATTCAATCTTCAAAGTGTGGAGGCTTTACTTGTCTTGAAAATCAGTATTTGAAATTCAGGTGTTTAACTTGGCTCTAACTCTAATTGCAAAACATATTGGGAACTGTACAAATTCACTATAATAGTAATGATTGTATAATGATCTTATTAACCACTATTTATCATCATGGTAGAAATAAATATTATGATATCTGTCTATATCTCTAAGATGAAGTATTATGATTATTTACATTATTTGGACTGTTATCCTCAGCTTCATTGCTATATTCACATTTCGGATGTGATTGAAATTTCACATTTCTCAGGTGATTGAAATTTTGAACTGAACCCTTTATTTCGTCCACCAGGGTAGATTGTTCTACTTCCACATGCCATGTACCATGCCTCTTCTGGATGTCTCTGGGGTCCTTGAGAACACATGGCCCAGTGGATAAAGAGGTTGGTTAGATCCAGTGACTAGAGTTGTGAGTTCAATACCAGGCCACAACAGTGATGAACCAAAAACTTGGAGAGTTGAGTTAAAGGGAAATAACTGAGACATCCAGAAGAGGCATGGCCCGTGGAACTAGAACAATCTACCCTGGTGGATGTAATAAAGGGTTTGGTTCAAAATTCCAATCACCTAAGAAAACCAAAAATATACAATGGCCGAAATGTAAATATGGCAATGAAGATGCGGATAATAGTCCAAATAATGTAAATAAATGTTTTTTTTTTTGTGTGTTTGTAATATATATATATATATATATATATATATATATGTGTGTGTGCGTGCTACTATGTAATTTAATTACCCATCTGGTACTTCTGAAACTTGTGTGTATTTTTTGTCTTCATGTAATAACTTCAAAAGTTAAGCTTATAGACTTGTTTCTTACAAAACTTAAGTTTCTATGACTAAATGTTTATGTGGTGGTTAATGACCTTCAGTTTTAACTAAGTTTGTTGTAAAATTTCCATATACATTTTAGCAATTCACAGGAATTTTTTTTGACAGTAGGAACATTAAGGTCAATTTAGTTGATACTAAGTGAAAAAAAGTTATCACTTCTTTTGTTTCCTGAGCAAATGTTTCTGCCCAATATTTGAACTTGACTCATGGTTGAGAGTTATTTCCCACTAGTACTCATGAATGGTGTTCAAACTCAACTAAAATCCAGGATTTCAAATGTCTGACTTTTAATGTAGGCTGACAGGCTATCTCTTCTTGTAAGTTTGGCACAAATAATTTTCTTACCTTTGTTTATCTTTAGTAGATAGTAATAGCTTATTGATATGAATATTAGAATAGATGTTTAAATTTATGGCTCACTACCCATTAGTATTTATTGTTACCAGCCTAGGGTATTAAGATTGGTTTTAAGAACTCCATGATGAATTAACTCTATTTGAAGCATTAAACTGAAGACCTAGTATTTCTAGGTTAATCTATAAAATAGTATTTCTAGGTTAATCTATAAAATAGTATTTCTAGGTTAATCTATAAAATAGTATTTCTAGGTTAATCTATAAAATAGTATTTCTAGGTTAATCTATAAAATAGTATTTCTGTGATCAGCCTATTTAAAAAAAAATGCGAATAGCTCATGCTTCCTTATGTTTACAAGTAGTCTTGAATAAAAAAAAAAAAAAAAAAATTACCAGTTGTATTATTTAAGTCTCACTTTACAGGTTAATGTGAGAAGGTACATAGTTTAAAAGGTTAATGTGAGAAGGTACATAGTTTAAAAGGTGGTCATGCAAAATTTTGTCTGCCTGCACCCACCTCTCTTTCTTTTACAATTCCTATCAAAGTTAACAACTGATTTAATTCAGTTTTGTGGGTCCATGGACATCTGGTTGGGAGCTGGCTCCTTAGGTTGAGAAATAAACCATAGGCTCCATGTTCCTCTGCTTCTGGCCTGCTGCATCGTGCCTCCAGCACATAATGACCCTTTTCTGTCCTTAATTTTAAGACCTCTGGTTTAATTTATGTTGTTAACTAATCAAAATCTGTTAAGTATATATTCAGTTTAATATCTGTTTTTTAAAGTATTGTAGTTTTTCTCTTTAAGATTTTCTATATGCAAAGATTTGAAGTCTGTTGTCAAAGCATGGTTGCAGGTCATTGAAAGCTTCTTAATTTGTGTTACTCATAAATTCTTTGTGGTCTCATTTTGTGGATAGCTACTAAAGCACTGTGAATACTTTGATTTGTTTTTTGTTAATTCAAAGTATTACAATCGAAGGAAGAAGTTAGAAAGAAAATTAATGAAAATCTGTTAAGCTTGAAAGAGATTTTTTTTTTTGCATACAACTTAGCCAAATAGGTTTTAGTTTTTGATATGAAATTAACAATCTGTTTGAAGTTTTATTTTTCAAGGCAGGATCTGTATTTACTTTAGATTTATTCATCACCATTTAAAATTTTTTAAACTGATTTAATTTTTAAAAACGAATAAAGAGTCGTCTTTATTTTTAAATTGTTACAAATGACCTTTATATTTGTTTTGATTTTGCTACTGACAATAGTACCTCATTGAATTTACATGATTCTAAATATAAATGTAAAAAAATCAATTCTTTAATATAATCTACTTTGTAAAATAATGGAAACTGGATAAAATCAATTTATTCTCCAATACTGTGTATAAAACACTTTGTTTTGGTAGATGTAGATTTATATGAGATTTTATAATTTAAGTTCAACTTATTTCTTATGATAATGTTTGAACTACTGAAAGCCTTTAATAAATTCTTTATTTATAAAATGGATTGTACAGCTGTCCATAAATTTTCTGAAATACCAAGATGGTGAAATTGCAAGAAAATGTGATCATTATTGACCAATATAAATCACAGACAACATTAGTGCAACTGCTATAGAGTAATATTTATCATAGTCTTGCAGGCTATTGCCAGGAAGCTTCATTCTCACTAATTTCTTCATAAATCTAACCCTGTGTCAAAATGGCTGAGTCCAACAAAAATCATGACAAGGCCACCTTGTACAGTTGCCTGTTATTTTAACTATATATATTGATTCTTAAGTTTAGAGTCATGTAGCCTTTTGTATCACTAATAGATATCACTAACACAATAGGCATGCTACAATGACCCATGTCTGGCCTTGCATTTAATTCTTCCATGACCCACTTTTGAATGGCACACTTAGCAATCAAGGATCATATATTTGAGGCAAACAGTCAGACCATTGTTGTAAGAGACTCTAAACAGACACTGGCCATAAGTGACCTGATTGTTTTGCTTTGCTTTCTTTTTGCAGCTTTATCTGCTTGTAACACTGTTTTCAATTTGTGAAAAGTTAATTGTAGAGCTGGAGAGACATCAGCACTATCATAAGTCTTTTCAGTGTGCACATATTATTATTACTGCTATAATTGTATGTAGCCAAAGGCACATGGTATTTTTGAAACCCTGTTCTCTAACCTGTCTTACCAAGAATAAAATGACACTGCTCTGAGCATCTTTTGTTTCATGCGGAAAAGGTCAGAGGGAAGCAACCCAAGTTATAGATATCTAGTAAAGAGATTTAATTCAGAAGAAGATATTGAAGAGAAATTAAGACAACATTTATGTACTTTTAAGTACTAACGGATTAAATAAGATTTTTCTTATTTCTGCAGGGATGTCAACAAGAATTCATCTTTTGCAATGTATTAAGTTAAATGTTGCTTTTTTTTTTTTAATTTTTATCATTGTTAAAAAAGAAGTTAATTTACTAAAATCAGTTAAACCATTAACTTTGTGGTTGTGTTGTTTTTCCATCAATGAATTTTGATAAATTAAATATGTTTTAATTTGAATATTTACATAAACAGCCACCAAAATTAAATCATTATAGTTGCTGCAAAACTGGCTTTAAGAACTAAATTTGATAGCATCACCTTTAAGCATTCTTGGTTGTTTTCAAGAGTGGTGTATTTTCATTATTCCATATATTTATAAATTTATCTTTTCTTTTTTTTTTTTTTTTTTTTTTTTTTTTTTTTTTTTTTGGCAAACACATTTTACATTTTAGCTAATTTATTCTAGTATCTAGTCTATAAACAATAATAATATTCAGTATCTATGTTCTGGTCTTCCTTGACATGATTCATAAATTTATTCAACTGAGTTATATCAATAAATTTGGTTATTACTCAACATGTATGAGACAACTTGGATATTTTACCCAAAATGAAGCAGTCAAGCTTTTTATGTATTATTTCTTATCTCTGTGAACGTAAGAAATGTCCCCCTTGACAGTGTTTCTAAAACTGCTCTATAAATCATATTTCAAGCCATTGCTAGTAAGCTTAACTCTATGCTGGTTGCTCCATGAATTTAGCCTTATACCAAAAATGATTTATCTTCACAAATTTTATTTTAGATTAATTAAAGAGCAGTACCTGTTGTATGGTGATTTTTAACATGTTAGTCTTGCAAGTTATTGCCAATGTTGGCTTAATCCAAACAAATGTCATCATTACAAAGTAACTTTGCACAATTATTGTATATAACAGTAACAGTTACTTTAGATACATATACTTTTTCTAACATTGTCCTTTGAACTCCTACAGCAGTTGCTTTCTTGGTGTAAATGCTTTGTGGTAGGCTGATTTCTTTAGCTTGTCTCCATTTTCTGACTTGCTCTTATTGGCCTTAGAATTTGCTTGAAATGCTGCCCAGCAATTTTCTTTCCCTGCTTGCATCTTTCCTGTTCTGTTGTCTTCCAAAGCCATTTTGTCCACATGACTCACCGTGCCATTAGGAAGATGATAATATTTGTTGTCTGTTTTTTTACTTGTCTTCTGCACATTATCCTTTCACGACTAGCTCTGTACTCTTTTTCTCTTTCTCTGCTGGAGGCAAAATTCTTTACATTTTGGTAGATTTTTGATATCTCTGAAAAGGAGGGGAAAAAAAATTAAGTATGATATTTTCAGCTTTTTTTTTTTTTTTTTTTTTTTTTTATATCTTCACACTTTCAACTTTTTTTTTTAATTTTATTTTATTCATCTTTCTAATTGGTTTGTTTGAATATCTTTTTCCCTCCCTCATTCTGGAATGATGGATTTTTAGATTTTTATTTTGTTTTTTGTCATATTCCTTAATTTGTTTTTTTGTTTTTTTTTGTACTCTTGACTTTTTCAATCACCTTTTGCTCTCTATCATTGTCATGCTGACATTTGCTCTTTCAAAACTCTCTTAACACCTTTTCTTTGCATCTCTTAAGCTTCTGTTTGTGTCCATTTCTTGTTAAAAAGGATACAAATGAAATGTTCTTTTGTTGTATGATGTCCTGAGATGAAGTATTTTTTATTATTTCACACATTTTGGGCTGATATATTCTTCACCCCTTTTTCAGATTTGTACTTCATCTAGCAGTTTTTAGAAGATGCTTAGAACTTTTTAATTTGCATTTATTTTTACTTACTCATCAGAATGTTATCAAATAAATGACATGCTGACATAGAACATAAATAAATCTGTCAACATAAAAGATAATAATAATGCTTCATGCTATATGACTAATATAGGTAATATTAGATAGGAAATAAAAATCCTAATCTCTTTTGCTCTCTTTCATAGTTTTTGCTATAGTTTATCTCTTGTCCCTTGCACTTCCTCACTGCCTGGTCATTACTCCACCCAATACCTCAACCATGTTGTGACAAATCTTTTTCATTTCAATTCTGGATTTTTTTTTATGTGGGCTTGTTTTATTTCCTCGTCTGGCCCTTCTTGGGTGGAGTTCTGACTTCCCTCTTTTCTATAGCTTTTAATCCCTTCCTTCACTGATAGTGAATCACCCGGACACTTTCTAGTAGACCTTGGCCCACTTCACTAACTTAGCACCTCTTGTGGAATCAGCTCTAAGAAAAGCAGCATTGAATTTTTATTTAATTCCCTCTTATCTCAGCATCTACACACATGCTCACCAATTGGTCACATGGCAAATATTCTTGTTCAAAGTTGAATGTAACTTGTTACCATAAAAGGGTATACTGAAAAAACAAAAAACTAAAAAGCAGCATGTACCTTTTATTCTGTGGTTAAAAATGTTTTTCCCATTTTGATATTGCAGAGTATATACATTCATTCATTCATGCAATGGATTTGTTAGGAAAGCTGTTGAACAAAGGGAAAAGGCACATTCATTGAAATAGTGAAATCATTTTTGCCTCTCTGTAACAAATTCACCAATCTGAATATGTTCAAAGAATTGTTAGCATTGTATAACTCTATATCTCCATAAAACCCAAGTTAACTTTAGAGATAATTGAGATCCCTCTAAATCTATCTAAAATTTCATCTAATCTATCACATAGCAAATTTGGAGATATTTTTCTATAGAAATCAAGTGCAATTGCTGTTATTAGGTTACTAAATGAACCCTCAAAATAATGTGGGCAGTTTTAATTTGTTCATGACTATTGCAAGATAAAGTAAGTTGAATGGTTCTATTTTGTCAATAAAGTTAACCTAAATTTATGGCCACTGAGATGTATGCTTTTCTATAGTAAAATCATTTGTTATCCATATAATGATCCTATTCCATCAATAATGCTTGGTTTAATTCCTGAGCATTGATAATGCCTTTCTCCTTGATTTTTCAACACATAACATAGAAACTGATTACTGGAACAAATTTTTAAGTAAAAAATGGCAAAGTTAGATGACTAAATGGTTTAATTCCACTTTTATATACTAATGTTATGTTTTTCATTCATAGTTTTCTGCAAAAGCATCACTTTCTCTTGTAAAATTAGAGCAAGTAGGCTATTACAAATGTAATTTTGAGAAGCACCAACATGTACCTTTCCTACTGTCTAAACACAGATGTGGTTTTACTATTTTGTTTTCTTGTAGAAGAAAGTTAAGTAAAGAATCAACTTCTTGAATTCATATTTAATTTACTATATTTATTCACATGTTAAATTGACTATGTAATCTATTACTTTCCATATATAGTTTTAAGTATTTGCTGTTTGGTTATAAATTTAATCATTACTGTGAATGAAAATATTTATGCATTTATTTATTTTTTGATTCAAGTTTAATCTTGAATCATAAACTGGCTACTCACCCAAATTATTTCATGAAATAAAGATCGATCCATCTCTTTCCTTTGCTAAAATCAGTTCTAATACAAGAAATTGTACACTGGAATTTGTCTAAAAGACAGTTAACTAAAATTATCAAATAAGATGAACTTTAGTTTGGTGTTTTGGGTTCAGTTCACATTGTTGATTTATCAGTCCCTTCTTCCTCGTTCAAAATCAGAATTTTCTTTCATTGAAACATCAGTGTTCTAAAATGGCAACATATTTCAGAACCAAATTTTAAAAAGTTAACCCTCACAGACATGAATTGTACATAGGGGGACTAGTTAGGATTTTCATAGAGACATTGAGACATTATGGTGGAAGTTTTAAGAATGCTTTGTTTTGGTGTAAGGAATATTGTGGTCTGTTTGGGTCAGTGATCATGGCTAGCTAAGACAGAACAACACCATCCTCCCCCCCCATTCTCCATTTTGGCCTTGTAATGCATTTTGTAATTTTATGAATAAATAATGCTCTTCACTATGGCACCTAAACTTTATGAATTTAAGTGCAGTATTAGACTGGTGCTGAGATTGCATCAATTTACAATTGAGTTGGCTAGTTGTAACTATAAATTTTATGCTAATAGTTTTTCTTGCACTTCTTGCTTGTGGAACTCCCTTCCAGTTCCATGCTTTCCAGCCAACTTTAATCTGCAAAAATTTAAATGTAATGTCAATTGCTACTACTGTCCTCCTGATTACTTTTTCCTGCTCATTGTTGATGTTTTTATTCCTAATTCTTTCCACATTTTGTTACTCTTTGTGTCTTAGTGGCTTTACTGCCAAAGTGTAGTTATTAATCATCATACTTAGAATATAAAGGTGTTGATATTACTGAATTCAACAAATACATTGATTTGATGTGTGCTTGAAGTGCAGCAGTAATTATAAGTAAAAAAAAATATTGTTATACTTTTATAATAATTTGAATGCTTGTATTGAATAGTTTATAATTATCAACATTACATTTCATAAGTAACTAATGAAAAGAAATGACTCTTTACCTTTCAGAATATTAGTAATATTAATAAAATGCTCATGTTTGCCTCAGGGTTCTTGATAGGCTCCAGAGGTGGATATGCAATATAATTTGCCCTGATCTGGCATCTCGTCTAGTCACTTTCTCACAGACGCGTCGTCACTTCTCTCTGTCTGTTTTACAAATACTTTCATGGCAATTGCTCCGAGGAGCTGCATTCGCTAGTTCCCAGACTTCATGAGTTCAAGTGCCCTACGAGTCTGGCATCCCGCTCTCACCCTTTCACTGTCGAAACTTTTAAATGTAGCCGTCTCTTCTACTCTAATAGCTTCATGTCTTGCAACTCTCGCCTGTGGAACTCCCTTCCATATTCCAGTTTCCTGAGAGCTATAATCTCCAGCTATTCAAATGTAATGTCAATCGACATCTCCAGTTGCCTTGATCTATCCACTACCCTTCTCCTCATCCTTTCTTCTATCACTCCTATCTGATCTTGCTTCAAATTTTCTGTAAACCCTTGCATCCCAGTGGCTTCTCGCCTTGCTTGGGTTGAAACGCTTAAAAAAAAAAAAAAAAAATGTCAGTATTTAATGGCGTACTAGGAAGAATGGTGTTTTGTTTGAAATCCGTTTTCTTTTTCTGTTAAATTTTGGTAATGAATGTTGAAAACGTTTGAACTCAAGATGTTTTCTGTCTTCACTTCTGCTACCAAACTAATCTGTATATAATGTTACATGTGGTATAATGAATTTTATGCAATGTGCGTTATATTTCGTGATGTAGTACTTGTTATACAGTTTTGCTTGCTTTTTCTGGTGGAATGAAAATTTGTTTTTACTGATCCAAAATGTCTTGTGCAATTTCACTGCTGTAACAAAATCTTGTAGAATTGCCTCCATATAATTTCTGCATTGTTATCACTTGAAGCCTTATGTTTATTTATGTGGAGGCATTGAAAGCAGATTTTTTCCTTGAATGTGAAATGGCAAAGATGAACTTTTTTCGGTTACCTTTTAATAATCTGTTTACAGATCTTGAAATAAGAAAGTTGCTTGCTTTGAGAATAAAATATCTGCAGAACACTAAATTTTTTGTTGATCATGTTTTTAAATTTATATATTTTCTTAAGATAATTTCTTCAAGCTTAAATGTTTACTAAATGAATAGGTATTTACGATTATTATATGAATCTTATTTTCTGTCTTTATCTCTAGAATATGAAAAGCTAAAAAAAGAAAATAGCCGAGCCATTTTCCATGAATTTTTACATTTGAAGTTAAAAATTTTTTATTTATTTTGGTGGTTGCTTATTCTTTAGGATCAAAGTTCCTCTGTTGATTTGAGAACATTATTAAGATTGAAAACAATTTTGGGGAGAGCAAGAGATAAGAAAAAATAAAAAGAACATCTCATTTTAATGTGTGATGTCAAAATGTGAGGCAAACAAATTTGCATTTCAGTGTTATAGTATCAATTGAAAATACTTGTTTTAATATTTTTCTATGCAATTTGCCTGCTATTTTAAATGTGAATCATTTCAGTCTATGATGAGTAATTGCTATTTTAACTTCCATAATTTTACTTGATTTATAAGTGGGTTAAAATATTAATTGTAATGAAAGTTTTGTTAATACTTTAAGGATTTTTTTTTTGGTCTGAATTTCTGGGATAAGTAGTTATCATTATTTACATTAGCACTATTGTCTTCATTTTTATTGTTGTTATCACATATTTTGGCTGTTGTGTCCTCCAGTCTTCCTCAAGTGTATATTAATATGAGTAACCTACAGGGAATTCTGAACTGAGCTCTTTATTTAATCTCCAGAGCTAGACTGTTCTCGTTCCACTGCTCATATCTAGGGATACTGTTTAGTTCTTATTTTTATTACCATTCAGTTATTGCTCATGTGTTTCCACTTAGTGCAAGTACACCCTGCCTGACACAGGGATTGAACTCACAACCACTATGTCACCAAATTGACACTTGGCCATGGTCCTATAGGGTTCAGTTCAGAATTCCCTGTAGGTTACTCAGATTGATATACTTTTGAAGATTTTCTGAAATTGAGCAGAAATAAAAACAGGCATTAAACTTTGATGAAAAAAAGGGCTGAGGAAAAATTGCTTTTAGGTTATGTTGTGAGCTGGCTAATTATCCCTTTGATTGGTGTCAAAACCAATTTATTTTTTATTTTGGTGACATTATATAAATGCTATACTGTTGTTATGCATTGCTTCTAACAATTTGACAAATTTATTAAATCAATGCAAACCATATATATTTCTATACTTTGGAATATCTTAATTTTTTTTTTGATAATTTTCAAAGTCATCTGTTTAAATTATGATTCTAACTTGTATGACTTAAAATTGTTATACAGTTGCAAAAAGACTTTTATACTTCCCTTTGAGATGAAGTAAAAATAAAACTGATTTGAATTAACACTGTGAATTGAAATAAAGAAAATCAAAAAGGATTTGAAAACATTTAAGTTTTTTTCTTTTTGTTGTTGCTGTCTTCTATAAATAAATACAATTGTAGATAATCTTTTAACTGCTCTGAAAATATGGAATTAATTTGAAAAAATGAAAAATTTTACTCAGAACAATACCAATAAGAATATGTGTTGGTATTTGTCCATCTATGTACATAAATAAGTGTGTATAGAACTTTACTAAAATACTTTATGAACTGAAACAGTTGGAAATCAGTCTGCAAATATTAATGGTTCTCTCATATTAATTTGTATGTTCATGCTTACAGATATTGATCTGTGTGGATGAATGTGTTTAATTTACAGGCATATATATGTGCATCTGTTGAATTAATCATTATCTTTGAGGTTTATTGCTATTGTATAGAGACACAGTTTTCTACTTTTTAGAAATCCATAAGTATGAGTTTATTGCAAAAAAGGATGACAACTTTAACAATGTTTGTTTTTTCTTTATCTAATATAACATTTTTGAGGTTAAAAATGGCATCAACCCACTCACAATCAAAAACAAGATCTTCTGGATTTTATTCTTATGCTCTAACCAGTGAAATCTACTTCCATGTAATGTAAAATTTTGATGTAGGTCTCTCTTACTCTGTCTTGTATATATGTGTGCACATGTGCGTATATACATAGATATAACATCTTATCAGTATATTATGCAATGTTCAATTTTGTCTGACTGCAGTTATATTTTACTGATAACAAATAGAAAAATAAAACTCTCTACAATGAGTTTCAATTTTTTAAATTTTATTATTCATAATAATTGGTCAAAGGAATCACTCCAAAATTAGTGGGATAACGCTAGATTTTGCCATTGCTAATTGTGAAATCTCTTAATAATTTCACTTAAAACCGGCATCTTTTCTTTCTTTCAGTGTCACTTTACAAAACTATTTATTTTGCAATTTGCAGGTATACTAATCTTAAATACCATTGATTGATTCATACTAGGTGTAGTACAATTATGACTAACTTAAATTTGGTGGATTTCAAATCAGGAGCTTTTACAAGCTAAACTGGCTTAATTGAAATAACTTTTTTATAAAAGTCAAATTTTTTATTTTTCTTCAGTTAAAATACAAAAATATTCTTAAATTGATTGCATTTTTGAAATTAACATTTATTTAAAAATAACATTAAATAAACATTTTTAGTTTTTAAAAAGAAATAAAATGGTATGAGAAGAAAATATTGATAATGGAATTAGATAAAGTGGGTGTGCATGTTAATGAAATAAATAAAACAATTGACTTCTTTTAAAGATTTTATTAATAACTAGAAAGACAAAAGCTAATACAATTTTTTTATACAAAATATATATTGAATGTTTATACAAGATATGGAGAAGGAGATGTGCTTGTTTTTAATTGCAAACATGTTTGAATAGAAATAGCATTTCTTGATAGATTTGTTTCTCAACAATTAGATCATTAAATTATAAAGAGCCTATATTTAAACATAAAACATTTTTCTTATTGTTTGTTATATTCTAAAACAAGCTTTTTTTAAAAATATAATTTTTTTTCCATTTCTAAATATTGGTTTATTCATATCACAAATCAACAGATGACTGTATTTTGGCAGTATTACTGTATTATTGGCTATTGCTAAAAAAAATATGTTTATGTCCTTAGTCTTAAGTAGTCTGAATTCTTTAATTGAATCTTTGTCATATGCTTTTAGCTTGTTTAATATTTATCGTTTACATTTTTTTTCTGTTTTATTGCAATAATCAGATAAGTTCTACATTCTACAACCATTATGTGAATAGTATGGATAAGAAGCAAAATAAACTTCCAAGATAAAAGAAAAAAAAAAAAAAATGGGGAGAAAAAATTCTGTCCTTAACCCAAATAATTTTTAGCATGAATCAAGTGATTGCATGAATGCTCATTTCTATTTAAAAAATTTGTGATTATATTGATTTTAATTCTTCAAAGCTTAATTGCAGTAATTATCTTGAAGGCAATTTTGATCTGAATAATACTGTCTCATCTTCTTGTGTGTATGTATGTGAGGATTATTAATTCGTTATTTGAAGAATAGATAAGTGTTGTTTGGTATTTTTATTTATTTTTCTTTTTGTGATTTCAATGTTTATTCACATCATCTTTTAGTTTAAGGCTGCTAGTAATTAAATCATTGCCTATCAGTTAAATAGTCATAGGTCTTCTTAAAATCGTAGTTGCAGAGGTCATTCTCTATTTGTATGTGTAAAAGTGCTTTAATTCTTTTCGTTTTTAGAATCAGAAATGTTTCTTTTTACTTACTTTAAGTTTTAATTTAAACAATTAGAATTCTTAATTCTGATAAATTTCTTTTTTGTATTTTTTAGTAATCATCCTTTTTATCCCAATCTACCTAACATTTAACAAAATAAGTTAAATTTAACTTCCTTAGCGCGTTTGTTTTCTTTTTTATTCTTGTTATGAAAAAAATGGGGTTAATGATTTAATGCGTTTTTTTATCCAGATCCTTCACCACCTACTGCCTTTATTATTCATTTTATCTCTCCCATTTTTTTTTTTTTAATCCCTGCACTTGGAAATTCTGTACTGGCGGATTTATCTGTGAGTCAGGTTTAACAATTTCTAAACTTGCAGAAAAATGGGGTCCTTGAGCACAGTAATAAATAAATGGAATCTCTATGAGAGACTATTTTTATTAAACAGTAATTTCATAACTGCCAGCTGAACGGATGACTCGATAGTCTCCCTTTGTTATTTTCTTTTTCTTCAGCGCTTTTCCATTTGTTCTGATCGCTCATTTTTCCTACTCTCACTTGAATTTTTATTTCTTTCTCTTGTCAGAACCTGCTTTCCTCTACTCTCCTATTTGTTCTGGTTAATCTCTACGTCCATAGGACCCACTTGATTTTGTTTCTGTTGGAGGAAGGAGTGGAATGGACATCTGTTTATCTCACTACCATTTTTTTTTCTTTCTTTTATTGTCCGTTATTTGCATATCAATCTTTTATTTTCTTGATTCTTTGTAATGATTGGGTGTGTAACGAGTCTAACGACATTCTCTAGTTCTAGTTATGTTTAAATGTGTTTTTTTTTGTAACCTGTCATAACATTAAATTAATTAAAACATAGAAATTATTTAATTTAACTACCATATTTTAATCTTTAAAAGTAAAACGAACTCCAGTAATAAAAATACCTTAAATGACCAATAGTTACAAAGAACGAAATAAACCTAACAAACAGTTTTCGATTTTCGTTGTAGGTAAATTTAAATTCTTTTACCCGACAAGGCCAATTAAACAACAAAAAAAACAAAACAACAAATTATCTTTTGGACCTTTGGTTAGTGTGTTTTTTTTTATATTGCATCGTTGTTCTCCTGTCTTCCTTCATTGTATCCATTGGCATTCCCATTATCCTTTTCTTTTCTCAATTTATTTTTTGTAAGTAATACAATCACATAAAAATAAAACTTAAGAGAAGGGGTACAATAATTATTGTACCCCTTCTCTTCTTAAGTGTTATTTTCTACGTCATCTAACGACTCTTGTGCATATATTTCTGCCAATATCTTCCACTAATAATAATTTTTATACTTTCACTACTAATTGTGTAGCGTTTTTTTTTTTTTTTTTTAAATTATATAAATACTTCTTGCTTCTTTATTCAATTTTTTGTGCCCTAGCTTATATACCTTCGTACGCGGATGTCCTTTGTCTTAAGTTAACGTGAAATATAAATCCATTCTTTTCTCTTTCTACATGCCAGAGTTTGTATGCTCAACCTACTCTGTCTCTGCTTTCTATGAATAGCAATACATGGAATTTCAGTTCCTTCTTGTCTCTGTCAAATCCAACTCTCAAACCTTCACCCACTCAACATTACTCCCCTCCCTACCAGACCATGTAAAAAGAAAAAGAACCTTTGTCCTCTCCTCTTCATCGTTACTTCTCTACATGTGCAGAGAGAAAAAAAAAACTTATTTTTTTGTATCTACTCTTTCTTCGAGTTATTGCGTATCTTTCTTTCTCTCTGTGTCCTTGGTTCTCTCATTCGCCCCCACGCCTCTACTGTTTCCTCTTTAATCTCCTGCTGTATGGCAATTCTTCCCTCTTTCTCCATCCATTTCCGCATTCAAACTTTTTTTTTTTATTCCTAAAAATAAATGTTTTGTTTTTCACTGGCTGCCATTGTGCGTATTTGTGTGTGCATGTATGAGGTGTATATGTGTTTTAATTCTCTGCGCATGCGCGTGCGCACTGTATTGTAATGGTGATCCAGAGAATCATTCTTGCTTCTTTTTAAAAAAAAATGGCGCGCAAATTATTAATGAATCTGCTTCTTACTTCCTCTTTGAAATCAAATTTATATACTCAACAAAAAGAATGTTGCTCAGATTCACCTTTTTGCTAAGCCTAAAAGCAGTTTTTTTTTTTTTCTTAATCCGTTTTACAACCTTACAAATCTTAGCCAAGTCTGGCATAATGCTGAAGTAGTTGAGCATCCAATAAGAATTGAATTCGCCACCTAGGTTATGCAAAAAAACTAGCTTGCTATACATAAGACAAGCATTTCTAGAATCCTGTGTACACTACAGTGTACTGTAAAACACGTATGTAATCTTGTTGAAGAAAGCCTTCACGTAAGCACACGATATGTGTATGTATTGTAAATTTTCTATGTATAGAGATTCTGGTGTAAATAAGTCCGTAAGGCTCTATCTTCCCTTTCTCTCTGTGTATGTGTATGTCCCAACTCGCTGTTCGACATACACGTCTTTAATCTACTTTGTCTACATTTGACCGCCTCTCCCACTCACAGGTTTGTCTCTGAACTTAGGACACTCCCACCACCTTTATCTCGTTCTCCCCCACACTTCCCTTCCCTCGCTTCTCATCTGTTACATGTACATTTTCTTTTTTTTTTCTTCTCCCCAAAATCTCTCTTTCTTCCGTCCAACATCTCTCTTTTCTTCCGTCCAACATCTTTTTATTACCCCCAAACACTTTGCTATAGGTTTTTTTTATGCCCCCACCCCCACTAACTCTTTTCTTTCTCTTTTCTTCATCTATTTATTTTATTTGTATGTACACATTTCTGGTCTCTGCAGGCCCTGAAAATGGATTTTTTGAATGCTATTTTAACATTCCTGGTAATAAAATGTATCTTGTTTATTTCAAAACTAAGAATCCATCGTTGATTATTTATATTCTGTTGAAAGGGGAGGTAGGAGTCGTATATAATGTAATGATTCTTAGCCTAGGTTAATCTGAACTTGATAATTAATAATATACAAAATTTAATTTCTTCTAGAGAGATATTATGCACCGTGTTTAAAATTTATGCGATTTTTATTAATTATTTAATTAAAAAAATGTTTTATCAACTTTTGAATCTTGATTAAAGGTATAAAAAAAAAAAACTTTAAAAAAATATGAAGTGTTTGATATTTTATCTATTGCCCTCTTAAATTTATCCAATGGAATATCTGAAAATAGAATTAGCAAAAAATAATAATAAAAAAAAAACAAAACAAAAAAAATAAAAATGTTGATAATTATTCAGGAAAACTATTTTGATCCAGGCAATACCAATTAAACTTGTCTATAGTAAGAAGAAGAAACTTTTTTTTTTTTTTTTTTTTTAAATCTCCGTTTCAAAAAAGGTTTCTCTCTAGTCCAAAGGTGTGCTTGATTATTTTCTTTATAGTTTCCAAAAGATTTACAATAAGATTTAAAGATCTGTTGATGTTATTTCTCTTTGATAAACTTTTATTAAATGAAAAGAGAAAAAGTTATGATCTTTTTAAAAAAGCTTTTTCTTCTTTACTTATGATGAGACACCTTGTCTTAAAAAGGAAAAAAAAAATAAAAATTCATATTTGTAAGGGAATGATTACACTGTTGATAAGCATTTTTTGTTTTAAGTCTCGTAACTTATGTATTTGATTATGACTGTTTTCAAATTTTGGATTTGATTACAATTGAGAGAGGCAAGAATGCAACTACAGTGACTATTATTTATTGTTATTATTACTATTATTATTTTGTCAGAGTTAACTCCTCCTTAATTTCAAAATTGTTCACTAGGGCACACTCTCTTTACACTATAAATACTGGGTGATTTATTGCCTCATTCTCTTTTTCATTTCTTCATTTTCAGTGAACACATCTACAATGTAAGCTCTCACAGAAGATTGCGTCTTCCCATTTGTGGGAGACGCCATGAACATTATACACACATATGTGTACGTACGAACATTCGACAAAATACAAACTCTTTACGTTCACAAACACAAATGTTAATGTCTATGTCCATTGTAATATTGTGTTGTTTAATACATATATTTGTTGATTGATATATAGTTCTTGTTGGTTTTCTTTACACTTCTTTATGGTAGATTCAATCTCTGAGTCCGCCATGTTCTGGTAGTGGACCTCCTTCTAGTATGAATAAATGCAGGTGTTCCTAATTTAACAACACATAAACCCACAGTCCACTACATTTAGTTAAAGAATAATGCATTATACTTTTGTAGAATAACAAAAACTGAATAGATCACATCTGAGAGCATGTTTTCTGACCAAGAAAGAATTTTAAAATATTCTGATATTTTTGTCATTTGATCAGATTTTGGGAAGTTGGTTGAGCCAAGAACTTTTCAGTAACCGCTTGTATCAATCTCTGATGTGGGGGAAAAACGTTTTTTTATGACTTAGCAATTTTGAAGTCTAAATTACTTAAAATGTCAATGAATTATTAAAAGGAAGCTATTCTTTATGAGGCTTAGTGCTTTCCTTTTCTTTTAAAAATGTAAGGGACTGAAAATCTTCTTAGAAACTCTCTATGAATAATTTCCAAAATTTGGTTAAAAAAACACTAATTTCATAGATTGGAATACATTCTTTTCCTTTTGCAATGAAGGTCAAGAGATACCTGTTTTTCTTCTCTTAATACTTACAAAGCAAGAATTTTGTTTCCCCATTATTTAAATTGTTATAAGACAAACTTGTTCCCCCACCAAGCTTTTCTGGTGAGGAGGATGGCTACATGTCCAGCAGGACTAAAACAAAACCTGTCAAAGGTTGGATGAATTTTCTTGTTGGATCAGTGGGATAGATTGGGCTCCATAGCTATTTATGCAGCCAGTGTAGTAATGACATGTCATCGCTGGGCAGAGGTCTTCCTAAATTGAAATCAATAGTCAGGGTGGCAGATTCCACTGATGGAATCAATGTTGGTATGTCTTGACCAAGGCATGTTTTCAAGTTTGAGGACATTAGTTTGTTGGTTGTTTGACATGGAGAGGGATGTGCTCTGCCAGGTTTACTAGCCCATGACATGCAATGAATGATTACCTTTGCAGATATGTGGAGGGAACTGGTCAGGTGCTCAGCAACCCCACAACTGCACTCAGTCATGGGACTGATTATGATGATAAAATAAGGTTATTGTCCGAGCTGCAATGACAAGATGACTTAGTCTAAAGGTATCTATTCAGCTTGGCCTGTGACATGTCATTGTTTTTATTAATAATTTCAGATTGACTTTTTATCTAATAAATCTGCATAATTGTAAAGATGTTTGGTAAATAGCTTAACATTAAAATTTATGTTGGTTTACATTGATTTTCTCTCTGTAGGACAAATGGAGAGGGGAAATTAATATAGGAAGATTGAGTTGCATTCATCTTCTCTGTGATGAGGGCTTGTCTCCTTTGGAAAAAAAGCATTGGAAATTCTGGCTTTTACCTGGTCTTAGAAACTGAGCATTGGTATCTTTAGCAAATAGACAACTACTCCAGCCATCAAGGAAACCCAACCCATTATATATTGTGTAACATATTTTTGTAGTAGTGATAGCATTGCTTTTGGATAGTCAGGAAATAGTTTGAATTTCCACTTAGGCCACTTATGTTCACTTGACACGAGCATTTTTAGTGAAAGGCATGAATCTACATTCTCTCTTATTGCCAAGTATCTTAAAAAAGTCTTGTCACTGGCATGCCATAATGGATGATGAAGTATAGACAAGAAAGTATTTGGACAAGACATTTTATCATAATTACTCTTGATATTCATGCAGTAGTAATAGAAAAGAAAACTGTTACAACTGTTGTCAACCTTAACAAAGGCCAGTGATGTAAAGTAACTAAGATTTTAAAAGCCTGTTTTCAAGATAGGCAAGTAGAGCTTCCTCAATGAAAAGAACAGTACAATTTTTCTATTCTCTGATTCCATTCCCAATTTGACCTTATGCCAAACTCAAATTAATATCCATACTGAATTTATAGATATGTACCTAGTGCTTGTTAAGATTGACAATGGTTATCATAGCCTTTTTTATTTACCATTATTGTCTGAGTAGTAAGGTAATTACAGGAGAATAGTTTATCCAGGTATTTTCTTACAGACTGTTCTCCACCTTAAAACACTGATTAGTGTCAAAGGGGAATATGCATTGACTCCATCTACCAAACAAACCTAACCCAGTATATTTTGCGGAATATATGTAGAAACAAATATTTTGAGAAAAGAGGGAACCAATTAATAGAAACTTGTTCATAGTGAGTGGCACAGTGAATAATTGGGATCCCTCCCACCTTGGAATCCAGGTGAAGCATTTGTTTTTGGAAATTTACTAGATATGACAAATGGTTTCTATTTCATGTGCATATTGCTGTTGAATCCACTAGCTGAAAACTGAAAAAAATTGAGCCCAAGTAAATGGCAGGATTTGGAATGCTGATTCTCTTGTGATAGACCCTCTCTTCAAATTGATGCAACAATTTTTCCCTCTCTACATTTGGTCTTATGCCCAACTATTCTAAGCTTAGTAAATATGATGTGATCCATTTCAAAGCATTTCGCTTTTAATATATTTACTCTAAGAACAAAAGAATTTTGGATATACTTTCTTTCTAATATGTTGGATTTTATCCAAAGTTTGTTCTTTATTTTAAGAGGTACTAAAAAATCCTCAGCCCAACCCACTTCCCAAAATCTGACCAAGTGATTAAACATCAGAATTTCAATCTACATTCTCTTGTGTATTACCCAAGTTACTTGAACAGTTTGGGAAAAGTATATTGCCTTTTGAAGAAAGAATTATAAAAATTTTTAAAATTAGAACCACAGACCTATTAAAGAGAGAATCCACTCATGTAAATTTGTTTTCTGTAAACATTTTCAGTTTCGCTTATTCTTTGACTTCAGAGGAATCAATTGGCTGGGAACAAAACAAATGAAAATTAGTCAAAATAAATACTAGAATCTATGTGCAATAAGAATTTTTAATTTCCTATTAGTTTAGTTTTAATAGCTATTTTTCTTCAAAAGAAATACAAATTTTCCAGAATCTTTTTAATTAGATAAATTTGTATAAAACATTGATTACTTACATAAAGTAATGGATACTTTATGAAGAGACAAATTTTAGTTGAAATTGATTCAATCTTCTTTAAAAAAAAAAAAAAATGAAGCAGGATGTTTCCTGCATATATTTTGTAAAATGAGCTGATAGTTTCAAAATTGATAATCTTGTAGATTAAAAAAGAAATATTGTAAAAAAATCTTTACTTCAACTGATAATTATTTATCATAAATTTTTAATAAATGAGATTTTTCTTCCTTCCCATCCCTGAGTCTTGTACTTTGGTTGAATATAAACTGCTATTCTTACCTTCCCCAACTTCCAAAATATCTACATCCTGTGTATTTAATTATTCATTACATAGTAGTAATTTTGAATGGATTGTGCATATAATTTTTTTCCCATAATTACTCAATCTTGGTTTAACTCTGATCTGATAAGGTGCAATAATCTATCTTTGCTATTATTATGTGAATATGCTTCCTATATCATTTAGCAATAACCCTATAAAAAAACCCCAAAAAAAACAAACTGCCTTATGCACAACAATCTCTTTCATGATTTTTATTTCCTGTGGTCTTCTGTGGGGTGGAGATTTTGGTCAGTTAACTTATCAAGGCACCTGTTTGTTTGTCTGTCCCCTTTTTTTCTTTTTTTTTCTCTTCTCTTCCGGCTACTTCCTAGACACATTCTTATTTTTTTCTTCTCAGTTTTTGGCAAAGTTCCACTATTGGGACATATTCTCCCACTCTCTGCACAAGGGTAAGTGAAATAATGTGCCCCTTCACCAACTCTGCTGGGTTAGATGATGGGGATATTTTAGGGTAGTTAGGCAGTGAATAGTTTATGTTGGATTAGGCAAAGGTTGGTGCTTCTATAATTGATGTAGAGACTATGTCCAGTGGTGTTCTCCAAGAATCATAAGATGGAAGAGTATGTTGGTGGTGAAGTGGAGTCTGTTTTAGTCATGGAAGGTACTGAGTGCAGAAGGACAGAAAGCTAAAATAATGACTGAATGAAAAAGGTGTACATTTGATGATACATGGCAGTTTCAGCAGGGTAACCTTCTTAAAGATTGAAATTATTAATAAATCTAGTTTTGCATCTGTTGAGAAAACTTGGTATATTTGAACCTAAATAGATTTACCAGTTTTGTCTATTATAGAAAAGGCTGTCAAAGCAGACAAGATTTACATCCCAGGTACTTATTAAAAGTTTGCAGAACTACATTGGCCTAATTTTTACATAAATAGCAAAGACACTGTAATAACTGTAGAACCTTTTTGTTTAATGTTTTTATATCTTAAAAAAAAATCTCTTTATGCAGATGGCCTCTTTCTTAGCTTTCAGTGTCTTTGGTTTCCAAAAAATACTTGCAGTTTAACACTTGTAGAATCTCAGTTGCTTTTTTTTCTTTAGTAGTACTTCAGTTATTTACTTAGTGGTTTGTAAACTTCTTGTTTTGATACATTTTAATAATCCTAATTTTTATTAAAGATTTTGATCAACTCTTGTTACAGACTGAAGCAGGAATTTGTTTTGAGCATTTCAATTATGTATTTTTGTAAACTGCAGCAAATTTCTCTTACATCATATGATAAAAATAACTAAATTATTTAGTAAATTAATATCAGTTCATATTTGAAATATTGGTTTCTTTGATCAGTAATTAAAGTAAAGCAATGTTTATTTTTAATTTTTTTTCTGGGTAGTCAGATAGGTGACCAAAGAAAAGCTTGCAGCTTGATCTATACTGAATTCTATCTTCAAACACACACACACACACACACTTATCTTAGAACTAAGAATTTTGTGGTTGGTAAAAGAACATGATTTTCTTTTTAGGTGCATACAAAATAAACATTGACTATGTATATGAATTATTGGTATCTTTTTCTTGATACGCATCTGGAGAAATCCTTGAATTCTTGTGATTTACTGAAACTTGCTCATTCTATCCGAAAGTTCTGTTTTGTCCTATTATTATTTCAGTATGTAATTTTAATGATTTAATTAGTATTAATTTTTAATGATTTAATTAGTATTAATTTTTAATGATTTAATTAGTATTAATTTTTAATGATTTAATTAGTATTAATTTTTAATGATTTAATTAGTATTAATTTTTAATGATTTAATTAGTATTAATTTTTAATGATTTAATTAGTATTAATTTTTAATGATTTAATTAGTATTAATTTTTAATGATTTAATTAGTATTAATTTTTAATGATTTAATTAGTATTAATTTAGATGTAATTTTCTTTTTGTCATATGATTGGTTGAACTTCCTCTAAGGAAAATATTAGTATAGAATAAAAAAAAAATCTGTTTCATCAATTTTATCTTTCATGTGGGACAAGTAGTGACCAGCAGAAAAATCATGAATCTCTTTTTCATATACTCTCAGCCTCTCCCTCAGTGCCCGCTGTGCTCAGGCTTTTCCTCAGTGCCGACTGCACTCGACCTCTCCCTCAGTGCCCGTTGTGCTCAGCCTCTCCCTCCTTTTCATTTTCTCCAATCTCCTCTGCTTCTCTTTTCACTTCTTCCTCCTCTTTTATTACAGGCTTTAATCATTTCCACCACTTTCTTTTACTTCAATTCATCTTTGAATGCTTCTTCTCAATTATTCTAATCATTGTATCTTTGCTTTGCCTCTGAATCTTCCAACTCCAATTTTTTTTTTAATCTTTCTTATAAGCTGAATGTGCATGTCATTTTTATTAAAACTAGTCTTCATTGAGGTGCCAATCTGCATTCGGTCATATCTCTCAACCTGGGTGAAATCTCCAAGCAACCTCCCACTCCAATCACATTTAATGTTCCTCTTTTCTTTCAAAGGCAACACCATCTGTATTGTCTCTGGTCTGTACATGTCCTATAAATATTCCCCTTACTGCTTCCATCAACTCTGAGAGACTCACTTCTTTCTTGCAGACTCCTTTTTATTCTTCTATCCTCCTTCCACTGAACTCATTTTTTATTTTATTTTTTTGCCATTTTCTGCTTAACTTCCTCCTCTGGTTTAATTATCAACTCATTTTTGCCCAAGGGACTCTCACAGTACAGTTTCTTTTCTTCATTTATCATCCCAACGGTATTCATCTTCTCCCTTAT
>OZ010582.1:105681701-105769201 GCA_963932145.1 Acanthosepion lycidas | reverse complement strand
CCTATCTTTACTCGTGGTATACAGTGATTTTTCTTTTTTTTTTTCCTATCTTTTTCTTTTTTATTTCAAAACAGTTGTTTTGCTAGTGAAATTTCTTGCTAAGAGTTATAAGAATATTTAATGTATTTTATTTGTTAGACTAATTAATAATTTTCATTTATTTGTACTGACTAAGTGTATCAATAGTTCCAAAAAGTGTGAATGGTTCTGCACAAGCCTTCACCCACTTTAATCAAATCACTTGTGTGGGTATTCTGGTGGTTTACCTTGATTTGTTCATTATTATCCACACAGTTCACTTGCAAGGTCTGCCTGCGTGAGAATGAAGGTGATGGGGTCAGGTAAAGGCTATTACTGGAAGGCTGGAGCTGGAGCTCTACACGGTGGCAGACTGATGGGTGATGGTTGTTCTTTCACAAACCCATGAGCAATTGTGATGTCCGTGTCCTCCATCAGTGACAAAGAAGCTCTATTTAGGAATGCACTGTTTTCCCTATTATGGGGAGGGGGCAATAAAAGAAGCCCTAAACATTGCTTGCTCACACAGAGACTTGGCAGCCTGCTGCGGCTGTCTGGTTATCCAATAAAGCAGTCGAAACAGCAAGAAAGATCAGAATAAATATAAGAATTTCCATTTTGGATCCTGGAATGTTCGCACTCTCCAGGACAATGATTCTGCACCAGAGTGTAAAACAGCTTTTGTTTCTCTTGAGTTGAAGAAATATAACATCGACATAGTGGCCATTGGTGAAACATGTCTGGCTGCTAATTCTCAGCTTAGGGAAGAAAAAGGTGGATACATATTTTTATGGACTGGCAAGACTGAGAAAGAGCCACGCCAATCTGGTGTTGGCTTTGCCATCAAGTCAGACCTTGTTAGCTCACTGCCTTCCTTATCTAAAAGTGTATCAAATCGTATAATGGCATTAACCTTCAATCTGGAGTGCAACACCCGTGTGATGATGGTTAGCTGCTATGCGCCAACCTTAGGTAGTTCAGATCAAGAAAAAGATGATTTTTACAATCTCCTTCGGGATGTCATCTCCAAAGTCCAACATAAGGATAAATTAATCCTTACAGGTGACTTCAATGCTCAGGTTGGTAATGATTATCATTCTTGGTAGGGTGTTTTCAGTCACCATGGTATTGGTCATGTGAATTCTAATGGATTATGCCTTCTCACTATCTGCAAGGAATTTGACCTTAGTATCACTAATACCTTCTACCAGCAACCCAGCTGTTGTAAGACCACGTGGATGCATCCTTGTTTGAAAGACTATGACATCACCAAAAGACAGAACATAAAAGATTTTAAGATAATGTGTTCATTCCACACAACAAGCTGTCAGCTCACACTCTACTTCGGAGTAAATCTACACTGCATCTGCAAAAGCAAAGGATTATAAAATCTACAGTGCCCAAGCGCATTAACGTACTGCCTCTTAAATCAACTGAAACGAAAATTGAGCTCTCTGACAAACTTGATGCTGTACTTGATTCTATAAATGTTACCAATGATATCGAATCATCTTGGAAGGCTCTGCATGATGCAACATGTTCTATATTCTTAGAGGTTCTCGGCCTACCACAAAACATCAAGACTGGTTTGATGACAATAATACAGAAGTTCAGCAGCTTATAGATCAATTGCACTCTTCTCATAAAGCATGGATTGAGGACAAGGACTTGTCCAACAAGAAGATCACTTACAAGAAGTGCAAAAGTCATGTTCAACGAGCTCTCAGAGCCATGAAAGAGCATTGGTGTTCTGAAAAAGCCACTGAACTCCAAGAAGCTTCAGATAGAAAGGATATAAAGGCTTTCTATGCTGGCCTCAAGAGCATTTTCAGTCCTCAGAAAAGTGGTGTTGCTCCAATCTCCACAGCAGATGGTGAAACTCTCTTGACGTGTAAGTCAGACATTTTAGATTGCTGGAAAGAGCCTTTCTAAACTGTTAAACACCACTTTGGTTACTGATGAGGAAGCCATCACATCAATTGAGCAAAATCCAGAAATTCCGGAGTTGTCTTTTGAACCTACCTATCAAGAGGTGAGCGACTTCATCAAGCAAATCTCATCTGGAAAATCACCTATACCGAAGTGTATAATAAGCATGGTGGCTAAAAGTTGGTAGAAAAGTTACATCTCCTTTTCATGGAGATATGGAAGGCAGGCTGTGTCCCACAGGATTATAAAGACACCTCTATCAAACACCTTTACAAAAACAAGGGTTCCAGGTGTATTAGTGATAATCATTGGGGGGATATCACTACTTTAAATTGCAGGCAAAATCATAGCGAGACTGATTCTAAATAGAATCATTATACACCTTGTTGACGACATCTATCCTCAATCACAATGTGGTTTTCGGTCAGGTCGTGGCACCATTGACATGATACTTTCTCTTCGTCAAGTTGCAGAGATGGTTTGCGAGAAAAACCAGGGGTTGTACATAGTGTTTGCGGACTTGACGAAGGCCTTTGACACTGTGAATCGAGAGGCTCTTTGGCAAGTCTTGAGGAAACTTGGCATCCCTGAAAACATGCTAAAGGTCATCATCTCCTTTCATGAAGGAATGAAAGCTAATATTGTGTCTGATGGTATGACGTCAGAATCCTTTGATGTCCCAAATGGCACCAAGCAAGTTTGTGTCATGGCCCCTGTCCTTGTGGCCCTTTTCTTCTTGGTGATGCTGAAATATGCATTTTCAGACAGAGTGGCGTCAAATTTCAGTTTTGAACAACTGGTGGTCTCTTCAATCATCAGCGCTTCAAATCCAAGACCCACCTTCGTACGCAAATTATCCATGATTTGTTGTTTGCTGATGATGATGCTCTTGTAGTGACATCCTTTGAGGAGGCCCAACATCTAATAAATTGTTTCTCTGCTGCATGTAAAGCCTTTGGTCTTACACTTAGCATAAAGAAAACTGAAGTAGTGCACCAACCTTGTCCTACTCCGAAGCAATTCTGTGGTGAGAAACAAAAACCACCCATCTACAAATTTCCAGAGAGACCATTGAAAGTAGAAGACAAAGCCCTAAACTATATAAAATCTTTCCCCTATCTTGGTAGCAAAGTCAACTACAGTGGAACTTTAGATGATGAAATCATGCATCGGATTGCTAAGGCTACCAGTGCTTTTGGCAAACTTCACCATCGCTTGTGGAATGAGAGGGGTATTTGACTGGATATGAAAATTCAGGTTTACAGAGCTGTTGTACTTTCCATCCTTTTGTACGGTTCAGTCATGGACTACATACAGGTACCATATATGCCAGCTGGATGTTTTCCATAAAAGCTGTCTGCATGCAATCTGTGGAGTTAACCTTCAAGATAGGACATCTAATGTAGACCTGTCTAACAGATGTAATATTGGAGGAATCAAGACTTTTCTGATACAGTCTCAGTTACGGTAGACTGGTCATGTCTTGAGAATGTCTGATGACAGGATATCCAAGATCCTAATTTACAGCCAGTTAGATCAGGGCTACAGGAATGTAGGATGACCATGGCTAAGATACAAAGACAAGCTGAAAAGCAACTTGTCAGCTGTAAATATACCACATAACACCCTTGAGTGCTTAGCCTTGGAGCAGGTAGAATGGAGATCAACGTGTTTTAGTGGACTCAGCAGTTTTCAATCTGCTTGTCTGAATCATCTTCAAGAAGTGAGAGCAAGATATAAAAGGTCAGCCAATCTAACATTGATCTCATCTCACAATCCTCACTCTTGCTCTATATGTGGCCTCCTTTGTAAATCACTAGCGGGTCTTAAGTGCCACTTAAGATTATTGCACAAAATTTCATAACTGAATCAGCTGTCAGATCCTCATACGTTGAAACCGATGGGAGAGAGGGAGTCCATTATTTTATATATATATATATATATATATATATATATATATATATGAGGGTATAAAGTGTTGAAAAGTTCTGTCTTGCCCAGTTCCCAAAATTTGATCAAACTTCAGAATGTTTTTAGAAGGTATTCTTGGTTGGGCTGAGAAGTTTTTTTCAGCAGCACCTCTTCATGTCAATTGTATAGATATTTATTGGCCATAACTTTATTCAGCATGGAGCTAAATGGAGAGGTAAAGGTTGTAAAAGTGTTTCATGAATTTTCCAATTTGGGATGATCTACTAACCAGTCTTGAAAAATTAACATTCTATCATGACACAAGGCTATTCAAAATGAACACCAGGTGAAGACTGAACTCATTCCAGTAGCAAATTGGTCTATCAGATGAGCTGTCTCATCAAACTATGGTAGGTGCCTATATATACGCAGTATATGAATATCAACTATTCCTTATTAAATAGATTCTTTATCTATCATATATCGTGTGTGTGTGTAAGAAATTTGAAGGTTTACAGTTACATCATGTTGAAACACCAGTTCTCATACGATCACCGAAGTTAAACAACATCAAGCCTGGTCCGTACCTACATCGATGGGTAACCGCTTGGGAATACCAAGAGGTGTAATGGATAATGGCTTGGAACTGTTAACAAGATAGTGGAGTTCCAATTCCCATTGTGTTCATTATATTCAGTTATGTGCAAAAATACCCTTGGGAAAAGTATAACATCACCATTCAGCTATGGGTTAATTAGTAAGACTTGTATCATAAAACCATATTATTATCTCCCACTCTCCAAATTCTTACAATCTAAAAATATTTTTCAGCTTTAAATAACCTGCAAAGGGTTGATATGCTGTAGAAAATGAATGAATGAATCAATCAAAAGAAATTCAAAAAAGATAACGGTAATAATCATTGTATATTATTAGGCTAAATAACAAAATAGATGCACTAGAAAAAAGTAAACAAAAAAAAATGAATTTTAGAATATGCCAGTGTCTTTTCTCAACAAAAATTTTAATTGCTCTAATATATATATATATATATATATATATATATATAAAAAATCTTAATCTCTGTATATAAACTCTTCTGGTTTATATAAAGACAATATGAATATATGCCAATAATCAAAAATGATTTTTTTTTTTTTTCTTAATATTTTTATTTAAGTTGTTTTCCTTTGTAGAAAAAGTAAATTTTTATTACCTACTGCAAGTTATTATTTTTGGATGCAATCAATGTCAAAGTGGTTAAGCATCTTACCTCTCATGATCTACACTCTGACAAACACTACAACTACATTGAATCAATAGCAGCATCTATTGCAAGGAAAGTTGGTTCACTGTGTTGTGCCAGAAGGTATTTCTTGGCAGAGTCCATCTTACACATCTACAAATCTACCATTCATCTTTGCATTGAATGCTGTTACCATATCTGGTTTGGTGCCCCTGCAGTTCATCTTAAGGTTTTCAACAAGATCAAAAAAAGGATCTGTAATATAATCGGTCCTGAATTGGCTTCTCGACTTCAGGCACTTTCTCACAGATGTGATGTGGCCTCACTTTGCCTTTTCTACAAATATTTTCACAGCTACTGGTCTGATGAGCTTTTTTTCCTGGTGCTACGACTACATGAATTTAAGTGTGCTACTAGATTGGCATCTATGTCCCACCCATTTCCTGTTGAAATAGTTAAATGTAACTGCCACTTCTACTTCAACAGTTTCTTTCCTTGCACTTCCTGACACTGGAACTCTAACTGGCTTCCCTGATAACTACAATCTTCAAAAATTTTATCACCATATTCTGTTGCCTTGATTTCTGTCCTTTTTTTTTTTTACTTTCATCAGTCCCCCCTACAAACACTCTTTTCTCTCACTTTTCACTCTCTCTAGTCCCCTGCATGCTTGTGGCACTCCTGCCGTGCTTAAAAAAAGTAAGTAAATAAATAAATAAATATACAGCCATTATCATCTATTCTTTGGCAGGGTTATAGTGTTATTTTTTGCATGGGGACATTAATACCTTCTCTTTTCTTATCTATGCAAATATCAGTGAGGATTCCTTTTTCTGTCTCTTTCTATTATTAACATGTTTTCTCTGTGATTCTGAACATTGAGGGAACCACCTCTTAATTGCTGGTGTTCCCAGGTCCACTCTGACCTGGGGTGGTAACACCTGTTAGGATCCCAGCTATGGGCAAATAGTTAACCCCGAAACATTTTTGGAAAAAAAATTATTATTAGCAATACATTTTTGAAAAAATACCAGCAATACTTTTTGGAAAAAAAAAATTATTACCAGCAATAAAAATCTTGTTGGCATTAAATAACCCTTTGAGGTTGATATGCCATAAAACAAACCAAACCAATCTGAACATGGAGAAACCTTTGTTAATCCAGATTTCTAATTTGCAATCTATTGTACGATATTAACATTGAGGATTTTGCACATATTCACCGAGCTATTTGAACTAGTATTTTAATCTTTGTTGTGTTTATGACTATATTTTGGTTGATGTATTCATTGGTTTTCTTTGAAGGCCAAAGGCTTATCAACTGAAACATTGTGATAAAACACAAAGTTTGAAAATGCTCATAGAAGTAACTGTTGGTATAATGTCAAGGTTCAAACTCTGAATTTCAGACAAGATTTTCATCAATGTTTTGAAGAAATACAGTATTTAAAAAAAAGAAAGTCTTTAATTTGTATTAAATAATGTACTTAAAAATCTAAAAAATAATATTGTGCAGTGTTTGAAATTTCTCAGAAGTAAATATTGTGCATTGACTTTGTTTTAGTTGATTTTTACAAATGCCAATATTGTGAAATAATTTCAGTTCTTTTGCATTAATGATATCCAACAGTAAAGTACCATATCACTTATGCAGTAGCAATAGTAAAATGCTGTATTCAATACAAAACATTATCAAATTGTTTTCTGGATCTTGATTTCTGGCTACAGCTGAACATGTTTGTTTAGTGCCTTAAATCTTTTAGATTTTAGATGTAAAAAAAATGCCATAACTCTGATTACTCAGCTTGCACATAATCTCTTTGACAGCAATATTTCGTTTCTCAGAAACCTGATGTGACCAGTGAAAACAAAAGGGAAAAAAAACAACTTTGGAAGCTGATTAGTATGTGTTAGAAATATTGCTAAGTAACTATAATCTGGCCAAGAATTTTTTGTTATTTGTAAATTTATTTATATTGCTGCCATATCTAGTCAGGCAATTTTGCTATATATTTAGAAATTCTTGAAAAAATTCAAAGAATCTGCAATGTTATTGATCCTGACCTGGTATTTCATCTTCAGTCACTTTCCTATTGCTGTAATGTAGCTTCCCTGTGCCTTCTCTATAGTTATTTTCATGGTAAAGAGCTTTCCTCTTTGGTACCTCGATTTCATCAATTTAAGTGTAGTACTTGATTGGCAGCTAGGTTTCATAATGTTACTGTTGAAATTGTTAGATGTAACTATAAGATCTATGCTAACAGTTTCTTTCACACTTCTCACTTTTGGAACTCTCTTCCAGCTTCTCGCTTTCTTGTAAACTATTAACTTCAAAAATGTCAATCCAACATCAATCATCATCCATCTTTTTGAATCCTGTTGTTTTATTGTCCTTTCTCCTCATTAATATCTTCTCATTTTCTTTCACTCTCAATAACCTCTTGTATCTTTAATGGTTTTATCACCTTGCGTGGACTGAAAACAATCAAAAAGAATATGTTCTTGTATTGATTTTACTTTTGAATAACTTTTAACAAACAATATTACATCAGCTTTTTAACAATGTTGCTGAGTCACCCTTTTATTTTAGTATTGAGTCCTAAGTGTGATTGAATAGATTCCCTATTTCCCATAGATAATCCTATTCTGTCAGTAATGCTTTCATTAATTCTTGATCACTAACAATCCCTTTCTGATGATTTTTAATGCACAACATCCAGCTGAAACAAGCTAAAATGTATTTTAGGTACAAAATGAGATTTGATGTTTCATTTTAAAAATATCAAGCTCAAACACAATTCCTGCTAAAATATAACTTTTTTCTTTCCCTACTGTAAGAATTCTGTCACTAACACACACACACACACACACACACCTAGTTCGATGAAGTCCTAAGGGATGAAACGCACCACATGAAAATTTTTCCACTTTGTGTGTGTGTGTGTGTGTGTGTGGCAGAAAAGACGTATGACAATCATTAGAATGATTGAAAGTGTTGATGTATTTGGTTAGTAAATCATATACATTATACCACAATCACTTTTGGTATAAAGTTCTCAGTCCAAGCAAGAAAGAATTCTAAAATAAATTCTATGTTTAGGTCAAGAACTTTTCCTTGTAAATGTCTATTTAAAGATTTAAAATAAATTGATTGTTTTTGTCAGCAAACTTAGATAAGCCTTCCTCTCTCTTCACTGCATTGAAGCTAACTTTTTTTTATTTTTTATTATTATTCCCAATACAAGCACAGGATAAGAATTTGACTCTCTGCAAGTTGAATATCAAATAGGAAGAATGACTTTTTATAGCAGGACCTCTTTCAAACAAATTTCAATAAGTCTAATTGACTATAATTTCTTGATGATACCAACCATATTCTATTCAGATCTTCAAACAACTCTATAAAGGTTATAGTTAAAGAGTTTACCTTCCAGGGTATAGTTATTACCGTTAGGACAAAATCAATGATTTCTGTTGGTAGATTTATAAATTTGGAAGAGTATTATGTCCTTGTTAAAATGTCATAAGAGTTGCAATTTGTATAAATAAGAAAACTGGTCTATCTTATATAAAAGCCTGATTTTTCTACTAGTTTTGAAAACAGGCAGACCTTTTCCACTTGAATGATGGGTTCCTCACAATCCTATCTTGACTTGGTTTTATGTTGGACAAAACAGATTATAAATGCATTTTGGATAACTGTTATATAGGAATAATGTCACTGCCAGCACTTGAGTTTGAACATAGATTGCCAGTGAGCAAACACAAGAGATCCCATTATGAATTAAGTAGACCATGTGCCCATAGAGGAAACACATAAGTAGGATGTCACATTACGTCTAAACGATCATCACTTCTAGTCTATCCTCTATTACTATATGGACCACTATTCTCTACTCTATTCACTATACTATTTCTCTATTCGGATTTCTATATGGATTACTATTCAAGTGAGTATTATCAAGCAAGTACTATTAGTGCGAGTGTTATTCGAAGATTTCTGACACCAGTATTGTTCAACAGTGTACTATAGTTATATCTGCAATTATGAAGTCTCTTCTACAATGAGCATTACGAAAGTGACAATGAATATTCGTTGGCATCACAAAAGTGACAATGAGTGTTCAGTTGAGTCACAAAAATAACACTATTGTGTGAATGTTTTTGATTAATCCTATTAAATGAATGCTACTGACAGTTGACAGTAGTGGTGACTGCTTTAAAAGAAATGACAAAAAATAAGTATATAATTAAGCTAACTGGAGTGGTTATTTTGATTGGATTTGATTTGACACCAAAAAAGATGACTTTGATTCATTTCTTTACAAGGTAGTTCAATTGTCAGCTGCATTTGAAACCTGGGAATTCACAGGCCATAAAGTATGTCTCCGTTGACTCATTAAATTGGCATTATCAGTCTCACTTGTCACTGCTGTCCATATATATTTGGCTCGTAGATTCTTGCTTTTCAGCTTTGTTTAATAAAGAATTTTGTTTAATGTGTCCTTATTTTGAAGAAGACAAAGGGAAATCATTTCATACTCCCACCATTTGGTCAATTTCTCTTTTTTAAATTATGAAATTATTTTCTAGTAGTATACATGTTTTTTAAGACTGTCATTTGATTCGTCTTCAGGTTTGAGGGAGACAACAAAAACACTATCTTGTTCTTTTGATTTATTTACTCCTCTCCCAGCCAAAAGAAAGAAAAAAAAGAAGAGAAAAACGTAAGTCAGTAATACTGGGTTCTTTGTGACTCATAGAGCTGTCAGTGTGCCAAATAAAGATATCGTTCCAATTATCTTGGCTTTACATTAAAGAGAAAATTTAAATGTTGTATGTAATGTTGTAAGAAAGCTTTCATTATTCTGTTCAAAATATGAAGCAGACAGTTTCTTCATTCTGCCCTATTCGAGAAAGGGTTTTATTTGTGATAACTTCATTAGGGTTTTCAAGGCCACTGCAACTGACTTCCTCCTCCCCTTTATTGTTTTGAGATTCTTTAATATTTGTGTGGCATGTTTCTCTGCTGTTCAGTATGAAGTGATAAAATATTTGCTTTCCTTAGATCTCTTTTGTATTATTTAACTTTTTACTTACTTTATCTTTGTTGACACCTCACCATCACCTTCATCACCCTAAAAAAGAAAAGAAATTGCAAATTTAAGAAACAGAAAATACTGACAGTTAAAACTGAAATGTGCAAATCGTTTCAACAAGATTCTCTATTTTGCAATTGGGATTATTCATACACTTTCAATCCTTTCAAAAATTGAATTCAGAAATGAAAACTTTTGATGACATGAATTGATTAAAAAGTAACAAGAAATATTTTTGAGCTAATGATTTGAACAGTTGTTTCAGTACCAAACCTTAGTGGTTGATTTATTTTTTAAACCAATTTCAGAAACAGCAATGTCTTTTCGATTAGATTTTCCTCTCTTCAAAATACCCCATCCTCCTTATCATCATCTCTCTTTTCATTTTTTTTTTTTTTTTTTTTTTTTTCAATAGCTGATCCAACACTCACCATCTCTGCCTTTCCTTTCCTATACAAGATGTACTTTTCTTGCATTGGTAATAGCTTAATGCTATCTACTTTAATGGCTGGCATTGCTGTTGTCTTGTGGACTACCCCCCTCCCCCAAATACACCATTGGTATTGATCCCTTATTCTTTCTGGGTTCAGGCTGCTGTATGAATGCAAAGGCAGCATAGCAGCAACAACCCAACATCTCTTTGACTGATTTCTATATTGAGCTTTCCCAAACTGATTGAATTCTCAGTTGACAGTCCTTTGCCAACAGCTGCATAGCTGAATAAGCCAGAGAGCCGGGTGAAATTCTAGAAGAAAAAAACAAAAAAAATATCATCTTTGGGCAGATGATTAATCAGATGCTCTCTTTTTTTCAATTTTTCTTTTCTCTCTCTCTCTCTCTCTCTCTCTCTCTCTCTCTCTTTCTCTCTCTCTCATGTGCACACAGACACATGTGCACATATTGTTCTCACTCTCTCTCTCTTTTTTATCATGCTCCTTTTCCCGACCTTTCTTTTCCCTTAAACATTTTCCTTTATACCCTTTCTCCTTTATTTCTCATTGGAATATGGATAAGAAATGACCACCACAGAAAAAAATGTTTTTCTCATTGGAAGCAGCAAAAAGACAGACTTGTTAAATTTTTTAGAGAAAATTACCAGCGCACAAAGCGGGCATTTATTAGTAAAGATAAAATACTGCTGATATTTTTTCTCTTCATCTTGTTTTGACTTTGGCCTCTGTTCTTGGTTTCTCATGTTTATTTACATCCACCTCGCCCATATGCTATTTCTGGATCCCCTCCCCACCTCATTTTCTTGATTCACCATTCACTTTCAACTCCATTCTGAACTCTCCCATTCAGCCATCCTATTTTTGAACTATGCTGTCACCAGTCCCCTATTCTTTAAGATTTTTTGATCTTTACTCTTGTACCCCCACTCCACTTTCAAAGAATTCATTGTACAATGTATATTATAAATAAATAATTATAAATAAATAAATTTCAGTGTATTAACTAAAATTTTCAATTTACTACCCATTTAATTGCCATTTCTTTGCAATTCTGTCAAAGCAAAATCCTTCTTGCTTCTCTTTTTTTTTTTTTTTTTCCCACTCTATCATAATACATATGACAGGAAAGAATTGTAACAGTTAATGCATGTTTTTTTTTTTTTTTTTTTTTTTTTTTTTTTTTCCAACAAATATTGTCCATTAACTTAAAAATTTGTAATTTTCTAGACTTCATTATTTACTTGAAGACTATGAAGAAATCTGGAAAAGTTGATGTTGTTGGCTGTGAATTACTTTGGGATGAAGACATTTTGTATGTAAACACTGAAAATTGTATATGCAAAATATAAGTAATCCATATTTGATTATCAAAAAATTGTTCAGGACTTTTTAAAATATTATTTAATATTTTTTGACAGCATCTTCAGAAACTCATGAAATGGCATGATTTTCTTTGTCTTCATATGCAGAAAAAGAAAAAAGGAAATAGAATCACATAAAACAAATTCAATAGTAAAACAGGGAAGAGAAAGATAGTCACATTAAAGACTGGGTGTTTTCTTTTGTTAAATGTGGTCCATCAATTACTTGCAAAACCTTTATCAACATAAGGAAATATTAAGTTTTATCTTTGGAATGTTGCAGGATATTTAAAAATTCTTTGAATCTAACAAATATTAAGTTATTTTTCCTTAAAGAAGTAATCTTGTGTATTGATATCATTTTGCTGCTTAGAAAAGCAGTGAGGTAGTGAGGTCTGCATTTGTTATTTGTGTTAGTGTTTTATTTTTACATATGAAACGGTTTTATTTATATGGGATAGTGTGATGAGAAATTTGTCCTTGACCAGGATTTACCAAAAAAAAAAAAACAGTATTGTGAATTTGTCTTGTTGATAAGCCTGAATACACTTATTGACCCCTCATTGTGGTGTAAAAGTTAGCAAGTGTCTTGCAGTCTCTCTCTCACTCTCTTGCAACTGAAGTTTGATTCTTACTGGGTATTCCACACTTGTATAAAACTAAGCTTTATTTATATCAATAAGTCTGACTAAATAAGGAGCTTTTTTATTAATCCAATTTTGTCAGTTATACTTTTAGCTAACTACATTTTCTTTTCTTTTTTGGTAGCAAAGGACTGATTATATTATTGGAGTCGATGTACAAAGTTCTTGAAGGCAAATTATTTTTTCATGTCAAGTTTGTTTAAATGTATATTTCAAAAACTCTTAACAGTCTTGGATGTGAATGAAAAGAAAAATTTGAATTTTGAAAATTCTTCAAATGGCAATACAAAGATATCAATATTTGAAGCTACCTCAGTTTTCCTACTAAATTGGGATAAAAATATTTTTTCTTAATGAGTTTTATCACAAGAATATTGATTTAAATTTAGTTATTTTTTTTGGTGTCCCTTGTCTGTACAGATTTTTGATGACTAGAAATGTTGTTACCCAGGCTGTAATATTATCTTTCTATCATTTTGTATTTTAATGGTTAAAGTTATATCAACAATTCCAATTTTATAAAGATTTTTCTCTTCTTCCACATCAGTGACTTATTTTCATACTAGCATTGTACCTATCAAAATTTACATATAGGTGGGGACTTTTTCCTCAGATCAGAGTATCATCTTAGGATCAGCATAGTATCTGTGCATTATGTTGTGGATCAAAATGTTGTTCCCTGGCATTTTTGCTTAGGATTAATGTAGTATCTGTGCATCCTGTGAAAAGTGTTACATGATATTGGGAGTAATTACTGTCTTATCTATGGATTATATTTTTAATTGCTTTTTCATCTTTTATGTAATAAAAGATTTATCATATACTACAAAAAATTTAAAACCTTTGAACTTACAAATATCAATAACACTTCTTCACTAAAAAGTACTTTGCAAAAGACCAATATTGAATACCAGTTCTTTTGTCTTTTAGGAGACAGCTGATGATGATGATAATAATAGTAATATTAATAATTATAATAATAAAATCCACATATATTAATTATACTGCAAAATTTCTATTGCAGATTAACCTGTCATCTTTGTCAGCAAAGTGCAGTTTGTAAAAATATAAAATGAATAATGGTCTTTCTAATTTCTGTTATATTCTGGATAATACAACAATTATCTGCCATTTCAACTATAAAAGAATAAATTACAAATCTTGAATGTCCTTTACATTATCAATCCAACGTGTTTGATCTAAGTGTTCATGTATGAAAATGTCCTTAAACTGCAAATTCATTTTTTCATGTGATGCTAAATTCTATTCATAGTTATAGCATATGAACTTTCATTCAATTCAAGCATTAACCTGGTAACAACAGAAATGTTATACTATTTCCTTTGCTTCCTTGATCAATAATCATTGATGGTCAAAAGTACTTGGAACAGATAATTTTTACAAGTAAGTTTCCATCTGTCATTAAACAAATTACTTGATACCTGGGGAAACTCATCAAAAGACTCAACGAACATTCCTTATCCATTCTATTTAATAATGTTTATCTTATATATATGTGTGTGTGTGTGTATATATATATATATATATATATATATATATATATATATATATATATATATATATGGAGTTAAAAGGTTAATTGCTTAATCCTTATTATACTAGTCCCCTCATTGTGTTTATTGACCTCTGTGAAGATTGAAAGGTTAACTATAAGTGTAACAGTTTTTTTGCTGCTACTGTCTGGGCAGGTAAGATGATTTTTTGTTACCTGATTACTTGCCAATGCATTTTCTTTTATGAGCCATTGTAACATGATGTTTTGTGGAAATATCCGGCAGCTGAGATATGGTTCAGGAAGAAGTGGATTCATGCCTTTTTTCAGAGTGTAAAGTCGATTAAGCAACTTCAGCCTCAATTTCATACTGGTAACAATTCAGATAAATGTCCCAAATGTACCTCTTAATTTTTGAGTCTTTTGAACTGCAAGGCAATTATAAAAATATAAGACAATTGTTTCAGAAAACTGTGACCATTTCAATAATAATACTAATCAGTTTGTTTACAAAATCAGTTAAATTAAAAAAAAAATATGTGCATGAAAGCCACATTCCTATTTCAGTGTGGGAAAGTGAAATTAATACAAATGGCATTGATTTGTATCCAAGGAAGGTCTGGGTACTTTCTATGAGAATTTGTTTTTGTTTTTATAAGGTACTTTTCGAAGTATGGGAGTGGAACATAGACTAAAATAATTTTTACTGTTTTGAAAATGAGAGCATAATGCTGAGAGTTTGTTAAATAATTGGTGTTGGTTTGGTCACTATGAATTAATGGTTTCTTTTTTGGAGGCAATTCTATTTTCTCAACTCTGTTCTAGAGATTGTATATGGAAAGACCAAAGAAATGTAAAAGAAAATGCAAGCTAATTGGCTATTTTACCAATAAAGTCCAAATTGATCTCTACCAAGAATGATGAAAGTATGGAAATAAAGATTTATATTCTATAATAATGCATGGTTACAGGAATTAAATTCTATAAATTGCTCCGTTATTTTGTTTCACTTGGATGTCTTTGTACATTACTTATTTTTCTAGGCATGATCCCTCTGTCTCTCATCTGGCATCAGTTTAAACTGACACCTTTTTTTTATATATCTTAATGATAATTATAAGGCATAATTTTTAAAAGTGAAAATTCCAATTAAATTTGATTTCATCTTAAATCAAAAAAATAAAAACTGTTATTTTAGTTTTGTAGGTCACACAAATTGTTTGCCAATTGCCAAGAAAGGTTTTTTGTGTGTTAGATATTAAAATCTTGCCAAAGAAAAGGAATTAAATAAAAACATTTTTCCAGATTTTATTGTATTTTGGCTGCCTTGACTTTTGTTTGAGGAAATTTATTTAGTGTCTGTTTACTTGAGCAGACAAACAAAATACCATGAGTTGGGTTTTGTCTTGAAATGTTAGTTGCATAGACTGTAGTATAAGAAATCTGTCTTGCTCTGTCTGGGAGAATTGGTAATTTTTAACTGAACCATATTTAGATCGCCATTCTTTTTTATTGTAGGAAAAATAGAAGAAAGCTTTTTAGTTTAGCTTCTTTTCTTTTAATTTGATTTTAGTCAGTTGGTAATTTTTACTTGGCATTCATCATATCAGATAAATACACATTTAAAAATTCATTGTCATGAAATATTTAGATTAACAGACATTATTTTTCCTATTTTTTTTAAAACCCATTTTATTTTACTTATATAAAATTGGGATTCTAAAAATGGTCATACATTGTTAATCTCAGCCCTGGTTATATACTTTTATAATAAAGAATGTTTCATTGGGTTGGACAAAAAATTATTGTGTGTCCCATCTCCAGTCATATTGATTGAATTCTGTTTTGATGTCAGAAAGAGAAGAGAGAGGGTGAATAAGTGATAAGTTTTTACTGTTTCTCTCTTTATTAGTTTTGTAATGGTAACTGACTGCTATATGCATTGTTAGTTATGACAGGGCCAAATTCTTATGTGGTGTTTCATTTCGGGATATGGCTCTCCATAACTTCTTGTCTTTTGTTGCTCTAAGTAACTTTGCCATCTCTGTTTATCACTGTTCAACCATCCACTCACACAAACTAGTAAGGTAGTTTAATCACTGTTAGCTGCCTCTTCAGCACAAATGCATTTTTCTTATTTGAAATGCTAAATTCGGTTTTAATGAATGTAATTGTTGGTGCATGGGAAAAATTATTAATTTGACTGTTCTTCTTGTGAGATCAGTTTTTCATTCAGTTGATTTCTCTACTACTAAGCCAACTGTTAATTCTAACCAGGATTTTATTTTTCTTAATTTGCATATTGATTTAAGCCTCACTAGCAAGATATTGAGTCTTGACTTTGTCTCCAGCCCATTGTTCTGACTACTGAGCTTGTACATATTTTTGCCTGAAACAATCACTTTAGAATTAAGTGCAAAATAAATAGGCCTTTGGACTTAAAACAATGGACTTTTGGTCTAATTGTTGTGAAAAAGAAAAAGAAAAAGAAAAGTTGTTGACAAAGGCAGTTGGTGATGAATTGCTCAAAACAATTAAAAGGAAGACTGAGTCATTTTTATTAAAATGAAAAAAAATTGACTTTAAACAGGCAGTAAACATTTCCTGTAATTATTATTAATATTATTATTTGGAAAAGGACTTGCTTTTTGAGAAATCTAGTCTGCACTGCTTGAATGTGATATAAAAGAGGATGTGAGGCTTTTTGTTGTTTTAAAAATGTGGAATACAAAAGAGTTGGTAGGAGAAGTGTGTATATATATATATATATATATATATATATATATATATATATATATATATATTAGTATGTATGTAACATTTTTGTGTCACCAGAAGAGTCCACTACATATTAATGGATTCTTCTGGTGATGTAGTAGAAATGTCACATGCTTAAGCTAAAAATATTATGTTAAAGGAAGTGTTAAATTAAAATTAACTCTGTTGTTAAATGAACCTTTAAAGTAAGATGTGTTTAGATATTGTTATGGTAAAGTACCCATACACGAATGGACTCTTCCAAATTACAAATAAAAGCAGGTACTGTTTTTGTTAGTAGTTTTTCCCCAACAGTCAGCACATTCTTGCTCATTTGTATATTATTGTATTACCGATTTTTGTTAATATGTTTGCTAACTTAAATCCACTCTTGTAACATTTTATTCTAGCCCCAACAAAGCCACAACAACTTTGAGACAAGTAACTTTGAGGTTACAACAGATATATGTATATATTAAAAATTAGTTACATTTAAAATTTTCTTCTCTAGCCTGTAAACAAAAATATGGATCAATTATTATCTTAATGTTACTTTCATAACCAGAATGAAATGAACATAAACATGAAAGTGCAGTGCAACAGCTTTTGAGATTATATGTAGGTACCTCCACGAGATTGCTAAAAAAAATTGAAAATAAAACAAAGCAGGTCATAAACTTTTGCATCACTTGACAGGTGATGAATGGCATATTGACGGATTCCGTGAGGATAATTTGTTCTACAGAAGGAGAAAAGTGAAATAATTTACATTTAAGTGAACAAATTATTTACCTCGTTATTTTTAAGGAAAACTTTCAGTGATCTAATTTTTTTTCTTTTTTTGTACTTAGCTTTTACCTTTACGTTTACGATGCTTTATGGAAAATATATTATAAAGAAATTAAAATAAGACTGTTAAGAGTGAGATTAAATTTCATAAGAAAGGTATCTAATTAATTTATAGGTACCTTTCTTATGAAATTTTATCAGAAGTGTACATAAAATACTATAATTTTATGTACATCTATTACATTTTACTGTGTTATTTGTATTTCCATTCATTTTAGTATTAATTTTGATATTTCATTTATGGAGAAATTTCATAACTGAGATTAATATAAAAATAAGATCATATAAATTTCATAAGATGATACTGATACTTATAGGTACCCTTCTCAGTTGAAATTGAAAAATCAAATTAACTTCTCCACACGTGTGTCGCAAAAGTAAAGCCCTTAACAGCAGAGAACAATGCTTAACTCAAATAAAGCAACTTAATTGTATTCTGGTTGGTCTTCCGTACTTTATAATTACAGCCTGATTATAAACACAAAATTACATTTCTTAATTACTGCGGATTTTCTGATTAGTCAAAACGATACAATTTACAACATGCTAAAAAAAGATCTATCTCATAAGGAGACTTAGGAAACCTGATGCAGTTTTTAACTAATTTTATAATATTTTAACAACTTAAATGTAAAAATCTATTATAATTAAGAAATAACAAATAATTGTATTAAAAATTCAGTTTTTATCAAAAAAAATTTTTTGCTTTCAGAAAATATTGTCCATATTCATAAAAACAACAAAAAGCAAATAAAAGCATTTGAAATTAAATAATGTCTTTGTTTATTGAGTTTTGTATGTTACAATTCAGTGCTGATTTTCAGGTTGGGAGGGGTCCAATTAAAAACAAAAAAAGCATGATTTGCATTCCTCAAAGCCTTGTGCTTTTAACTATTGTAAACACTAAACCCGGTGTGATCAAATTTCTAGCATTTTCATAAAATTAGTTATGGGGAGGGGTAATAAATCTAAAAAAAAAATTCTGCCATGACTTTAATAAAAAACAAAAAAAAAAAACATATTTATAATAATTTCGATCATCTGTGAATAGTTCCTGAAAGTTTCATCATTTTTATTTTTGCAAGATTTTCCAAATGTGTGTCATACCAAAAAAAATGTGCTAAAAATTGTCTATGTTATTTTACTAGTTCCAGTAATGCAAAGAGAAACAAGGTTTTTTTAATCAAAATTTAGAATGTTGTAAAAAGAAGGAAAAATTTTAAAAAATAATTAAAAATAAACTTTGGTCTTTCCTCTTAATAATAACATAAGCATTTAGATGATAAAATTTTGTTTTTGGCAAGGTTGACGTCTTTTTCATCAAGCTATGCTCTTTTTTTCATGGAGGTACCAATATAAACATGATGCAATTGCAGCATTAATTAAATATGTTGTCATTTGTTGTAGTTTTATTATGCAAATCAATATTTTCAAAATAAAATTGGTATTCACTAACTGATGTTGGTAAATATTTTTAGGATATATTGTAGATATACCATGTGAATTTCAGTTTGACTGTTTTTATTAGAAATATTTACAAAACTTATTTCATGTTATGAGGTTTTATTATGTAACTCGCGTTGTTGATTATATTGTAAATAAATGTATATAATAATAATAATATTTTTTAATTTCATATATATAAAAAATTGCCATGTATTGTAAGAATGATATAATTTGAAAAGAGAAGATAATGTAAAGTTATTGAGTGACATGAATAGAATATTGGGAATTGTGAAGAATTTGAACAGAAAGCAGTCAAAAAAGAAATTGAAAACATTAGCAAGATAAATAAGAACAATCTGGCTTTAAGAATGTTACCAAAAGAGATTTGAGAAAAATTAAAAGGGAAATATTTCAAGAAGCTGATGTTGCAAATGTAAACAAAAAAAATATATTGCATATAAATAGCATTGGTAACTAAACTGCCACCTTTAAGTAACATAAACAGAAAAACATGTAAGATGGGCAAAGAAGTACATGAAAACTGAATTATCAACAGTAGTTTTTATTGATAAAGGTAGAGCTATAATGGATGGGACTAATGGCTGGGCTAAAAGTTGAGTCCTTTATGAAAATTGTCAGCCAACATAGTTTAGAAGACAACTGGTGGATGGGTAGAGTAATGTTTTTTGCTTTTATTGTAGGCAGTAAAATCATAGGCTCCTTCAAAGTTGATGATGGTATCAAAATAAATGCAGGGAATTATTTTAAATACTTGTACAATACATTTTTGGGTGGTGCACACCACAAGCATTAAACAGAAGGGAATATTCATGTAAGACAATGCACCTTCACATATTGAAAATCTGACTATTGTCCACCTTAAAATGTTTTTCAGATGACGACAGTAATGGTATATTTCCTCCACCTTTGCAGATATTAATCAAATAGGAAAGTTGCAATCCATCATTAAGAAAGATGTATATAAGAATGGAAATCATTGTTTGAAAAAGATCTTTGGGGAAACAAAAACTGTTGCAAGTAGAAAAATGAACAAAATCAATGGTTAAAAGATTGATGAAGGTTATAGAATATCTAGGAGCCTATATTCACATGTAAAGCCATAAAATAATTTATTCACTTGTCTGGATCATTGTTGCATCAAACATGTCTCTTTGGTCTATATCTTTTTTTTTTTATTTATAAATACAAATTTGTACTGCAGAATTTGCATATTTAAATTTGAAAACAGGTTATCAATATTTTGATAAGGAGAGATATTTCAAATTGAAAATCCCACTGTATTGTTCATATAAATATACTCTAAACATTTTACCAATTTATTTTTATAAATTTTATTGCGAAAAATATTGACAATAAAATCAGTGTGGGAATGATATATACAATTGGTGTGTGTAGTACTGATATTAATGAAAAATGTTTGAGAATTGCTGGAGAGTTTTTATACAGTTCAAAATAAAAATAAAAAAATCTTGAAAGTAAACTGGCAACACAAAACCATAAACTTCACCCTGGCTCCATGCTAAACTCACCGTAAGTTATCTTGAGTTGTGAATCATAAACTGAGCCTCAGTGTAAACAAACTGCTGAGATATGTACAGCTGAAAGCATGGAATTTCTGAATACTTACTAGGTTAGTAATAATCATCATGGTGGTAGTGTTAGTAATAGAAGTAGTAAAGGCAAAATCTGAATAAAATAAAGATTAAAAAAAGAAAAAATGAAAAGGCCCATGAAAAAAAAAAGAAAAAAAATGCTAACATTGACATATTTAGATGTTAGATGAAATTTTCTTATCACCTGTTCACTTTGACATTTTTTAATCATGATTTACATTTATAAACATGAGTATTGATTAAGGTTAATTTAGTATGGCACAAAGTCATAATAGTAGGTTGCCCATGCAACAAAACATGTTGGTAAAGAAAAATTTCCCTTTTATTCATAGTCTTTATATCTTTATATCTTCATATATATATATATATAAAGGGCATGTGGCAGAGTGGTTAGAACATTTATTTTCTGGCTATGAGACCCAGGGTCGATTTGTCAGGAAGGGGACTTCCTCATGTTATCGGACTGGAGGGGTTGATCCCAGTGTGTGGCACCTTTGGAAAGTGCCTGCAAACCATAGCACAGGTTGACTCAAGCCTTGTGAATAAAACTGGGTAGGCAGAACCCTTGGGGGGTTGTCGATGGCTATGTCAGCACAAAGTCATAAGTCATTGTGACCAAAGGTTTTGAGCATGCTGACCTTGTTAAGATTGTTGATCATGCTAGATAATGTACTTTTCTGCTCAGCATAGTTGTAGTATAAACCATAGGTGGGCTCTAGGAACAAGCAACTGCAATAAGGATTAAAGATTAATTAGCCACCTTAGTAGATGGGTATCCTTGAATACAAATGGGCAGCCATTATATGTGTGTGTGTGTGTGTGTGTGTGTGTGTATGACAATATATATATGGTCCTGAAATATTATTTTAGTTGAGCTCTCAGGGGAGAAACTGTGAGTTTGTAAACAGTGACTACTGCTCCTAATAATGAAAGACTCTTTGGTAAAACAAATCAAGTCTCACATTATCTAAAAATAAATACACTTAAATTCACCTTCATCCCTGCTATGTGCCAACAACTTAGGGGTAGATTCTTCAACTGACAACAATTCAGCCAGATTTTGATCCTAGCTAGAGGCAACTGAATGTCTGATCACACTGATGAGCTGTGATACAGCGAAACTGTTTGTGGATGACAATATATATATAATATATATATATATATATATATATATATATACACACACACACATCTGTGGATGAATATATATATATATATATATATATATATATATATATATATAATGTATACACACACATCTGTGGATGAAAAAAAATATATATACACACACCATCCACAGGCTTTCACTGTATCATTTCTCATCAGTGTGGCTAGACCTCCAATTGCTTCATGCCAGGACTGAAACCTGATCAATTTGGTTATCATTTGGAGATTCTAGGCCATCAACATCCAGAAGAGAGAAAGGCAAATTCTTGCATATTTATTTTTTCATAAACACCAGTCACTCAGAGAGCTCAATAGCTAGGAGAATCTTGCATTATCAGCAGTAATAGGGACTGTTTACAAATTCATTACTCCCCACAGTACTCGACCGATTAAATTATTTTAGCAAGAGCTAATATCGTCATCTGTAAGAGTGAGAGAGAGAGAGGCATGTATTATTGAAGACTACAGAACTTTTTCAGTTAATAATCTACTTTTTTATTTTTTCTTGCAAGTTTCTTTGTATTTGGGTTGTTGAAAAAGACCCAAGTCTTTAGTGTGTTACCAAGTGCTTTCAGTTGTTGTCAACTGTCATCATGGCTTTATATTTTAAGTAGGTTGCTTTTTATTATTTTTTTTTTTTTATTGCTTTTTATAGGTAATATTTTTTGGGGCATTCAAGCCGTGTTGTTGGATTAGTTCATTAGTGATTTAAGAGGGGGTGGGTATTTATGATTTGGAGGATTAGTTATTAAATATATTTAAGATGTTTGTGCCAGTATTAAATACTATTTATATTGGGTTTCTGGTTTTTAATTGTGATGGCTTCAAGAATTCGTGCTTTTTTTTTTTTTTTTCTTTTGCATTTGATTTTGTAGATGATTTTGTTATTGTTGATTAGAATTTTTCTTATTTCAGAGGATTTGAATCTGTTATTAGTGGTACAGTATGTTGTCATAAGGTGGTTGTTTTTTATGGTGCTGGTGTTATTAAATGCTATGTAAGACGACATAAGAGAGTTGTCATTGTGTGTCTGATGTATGTGCTAGGATTATTCTGTGAAAAACAGTTTCAAAACAGGCATGTAAACCTGTACACTACATTGGTTTTATTGAGGAACAGTTTGGGGGGAGTAGTATTATTTCTAACAGTTAGGTTCTTGCCTTACATAACCCCCACCTGACCAATTTTCACCAGTGCAAGCTCGTGCTCCCCATGTTAAATTCTGACCTTGTGCCTCGGGTCAATACATAAAATTTATGTAAAATCGTAAAATTTCCATAAGGATTACAGTTTTGATTCCTGTTAGAGAGCGCATATTTTCTTAAAAAAAAAAAAAAAAAATTCTCAAACATTCAGGCCAGTAAATGTAATTAATACTGTTCAATTAAAAAAACAGAGCATTTACTTAAATTATATTTATAAAAATAACATTTAAATGGAAAATAAATTAAATAATTGTTTTTTTTTTTTTGGTGGTGGGGTGATATAATGGTTTATATGGGTGGATGTAATTGTCTTAAATTATTTTTGGATCATAGATACATGGCTTGTAATTTTACGATTCCATTATACTTATATTAAAAACTTAAATGTTGCCATTTTTATATGGTACGTGTAAACTAGTAATTATGATAGTTTTATTGTTTTTTATAAAAAGAAAAATTCTCTTTGGGCTACAATTGGTTAATCATGTCTAATATTTTCGCTTGTGAACCATTGCAGCTGGGTGGAAATATGGGTCAGCTGATGCCTTTTGGGTAAGGAAGAAAAATATCTGTTGGGCAGAGATGAAGAAAAACAATCCTGAAATGCATTTTGTTTCCATGGCAATGGTAACAATTGATTGATAAGTAGTGATTACATTACAATGTTATCAATAACAACAGGTTTCATCAGAGAGTGAATGCTCTTTCACTCTCTTCTGTCTTATAATTATCTTGATTACATCTCACTTTTACTTTTCTTGACTCTCTTCTTCCCACTTTCTTTTCTGAATTTTCATTACTTTCTCCTCTGCACTTATCACTTTTATGGATTTGACTGCTGAGGTGAGATGTGGTAAGAGGTGGCATCCTGATTTAGGTTGTGTGATCTGACACCATCATTTCACAAATTGAAATTGTTTTTGGATCTAGGGGGTTACCTTGATTCAAAATAAATTTATGTATGTATAGGGTTAATGATACCTATGAAACTATGAAATATAAATAGCAAAAGTAATTGGAACTTTACAGAAATATTTTGTATTTTGCACTAGTGGCTTTTTATTAAATGTAGTCACTTGGTTGAGTTTTTTTTTTTTTTTTTTTTTTTTTTTAAACAAAATTTTAAACTTAATCTTTACATTAACTTTGAATTTGTTGAAAAAGATTATCAAAAATATTTTAAATACCTAAAAATATTGCTTCTTTCCCTTTCAAGATGGTAATATTTTAACATTTATGAAGGTGTCTACTTATAAATCTTGAAAGGTTTCAATGATTTTTTGGTTGAGTTTTCGCATTCATCCAGGCTAATCATATGAAGATTCTAAAACACAGATTTTGGGGAGAATAGGTGGACTTAACATACAATTTGATTTTTAAATATTGGCTGGTGCTTGCTGACACAAATTCACTGCACCTGAATTTGGGTTTTTGTTTTATAATCAGGATACTGTGTAAATATGATTTAAAAGAAAATCTGTTCTTTTTCTGCCAATGCTTTTATTATTTTTTTTACTGGTGGAATGAAAACTACTGTCAGTAAATTGATTAGCTTGAGTTAACAACAAAAAAGTGAAATTTTTCTTTTAGGCTATGCTTGGATATTTAATTGAATTTCATATATATAATAAAAAGTTTTTCTTTTTGCTATATTGATATTTTTTCTGATGCACATTTTTCTATTCTATTCCAGCTGAAAATCGAGACAGCAAACACATTCCTTTGCAACATATCAATTTGGCCAACCCTCACTCATTTGAAGCTACAGATTTGGCAAAACTTATCAAACAGGTGCAGACATTTTTTTTTTTCTTTTAATCATTTTCTGTCAAACTCAAGGTAGAATAGTATGCCTGATCAACTAAATACATTTTAGGTCAATCAGATAATTTTATATTGGATTTTTCAAGTCTGTTGTGCAGGCAGTTCTATTAAAATGACATGAAGCTTATCATTGGGCATTTAGATTTTGGTTTCTACATTCTGGTCAAGATGAATAGGAACAAAGCAGATGATATTGTCATTGACAGGCTTAGACATTTTGGGATTGAAAACGTTACCAAAATGACAAGTAGAATATATGACAACAGCAAAATACTCAAGGACCTCAAATCTATTTTCATGTGTCAAGAAATCAGATGCTTAAACATTTGTTAAGGTCCTGATGAGTAGCGCTTATAGAAGTAGACTGGAAATATGGCAAAAATTGTGGCTTTGTTCAGGATACTGGAATCTAAAATGAGATTTTTTTTTTTTTTTTGAATGACCAGAATAGTACGAGAATGAGCAACACAAATGTAGAATGACCTGTATTTGTAGTTCATAGATTACTCAAAGACATTTGATAGGTCCAGCAGAAAGAGCTACTTGAAATATCAAAAAAGTAATCTAACTTCTGCGGGGAACAAACAGATTGCATGTGGAAATAGAATGAGTTTAGTGAATTCATAAAAAATAGAATGATAAAACAACAGTGACGTGTTTTCTCATCTGATTTTATTTAATCTGTACATCGATATGATTCTAAGAGAACAAGAAGACTTGACAGGATTTATTCATCAGCAGGCATAATCTGAATATCATAGGATACACAGATGACACTGTTGATGGCAGACTCTGAAAGAAAACTGGAAGAGCTATTAGACAAGCAAGTCAAAAAAAAAAAAAAGTAAGAAGAAAAGACTAATCATTAGCTGTAAGCAAAAGAGATGACCCAAGTTGCAAGCTACATGTTGGGGATGCCAAAATTTAACTATCTGGATAGTGGAATAACAGGCGATGGAAAGTGTGTGCTTAGGAATAGTGAAAGATGTCTTTTAGTAACTAAGCAAAAGATTTAAGGGAGAGGAAAACAAAGAAAACAGTACTGAACTGCTTTGTAATATCTAATTTCTATTCTAATGGAGAGCCATAATTGCCCATGTTATGAAAGAATAATATGTTTGGAATATTAGTCATTCAATTTTGGGTGTGTGGGAAATGTTAATTCAGAAAAGGCTTTGTTCTGATAAAAGCAGCTGTGTCTACCCCCCCCCCCCCCGTGTCAGAAAAAAAAAAAAAAAGCTCGAAAAATATTTTTTTTTATTGCTAAATCTGCCTGATTTTAGCATACAAAAATAAAACATTCTTGAATTGTTTTGATTGTTGAATTGTTTAAAATTTTTTGTCGATAAAATTTATCCTAAGTTGACAAAAAGTGAAGAGGAAATTTTTTTTTTTCAGGGGAAGTAACTCTTTAAATAAAATTGCACATTTACTTCCCTTACACTTGCGATAGTTACACTTATAAAATGCAATTTCTTCAAACAGAAACAATTATTCGTACCACTCCTATATTTATCCGTTGGTTTATTTATCAGTTTCATTTTTTTTTATTTTTTAAAGTTATTCCGTAATTTTATTTATTTATTTTTTTTTTTAGGCTACAATGGACCTGGATGAGTTGGACAGGCAAAGAAAAGCAGAATTCAAGGCTTATGAGATGAGGAAAGAGCATGAAAGGAATCAAAAACTGGCCGACATGAATAGCACACAGCGGGCAGCTGAAGAACACCACCTAAAAGAAATGGAAAATAAACACAAAGATCACCCTAGACTCCATCACCCTGTGAGTGTATTTGTTAATATCTTTTTATTGAACTGCCATGTAATGTTTTATGAAATGTAACATAATTTGCCCCAAATATCTCTAGCCTTTTTCCCTTTTTGATAACTGGAGTGTATCCTTCTCTTATGTCTGTTATCACGCCATCATCATATGGCTTAGTAAAGAAACCAAGAAATTTTGTGTCAGTTGGACAGCGATATTTCTGCTAGTTAAAAAATGGTGGCAGGTGGCAAAATTGTGCTAATTACATAAAAAGCATTCATTATTGAAATGAACCTTATCAATAATCTTTGTACAGTTTTATTTTTTAAATTTGAGTGATTACCAAACGAGGCATCTATTTTCAGTGCGGAGGCTGGTGCTATGGACATGGCACTAGATATCATATCTGAGAGCGACCACCAAAAAATTGATCATATTCTCAGTCTCCTCATTGGTCCTAGTCTCCTTAAAAGAGAGAAGGCGGGGGGGGAACAAAAAAAAAGAAAAAAAAAAAAAAAGAAATGAAAATCCATTGGTCATAAATAGGATCAACACCTCGGAAAAAACAAAACGCATAATATTCTGCTGGATACCCAATAACATTGGAATTAAAGGAGGCAACAGAGTTGACTCAGCAGCTAAGTCATCTTTAGAAATGACCATTGATAAGAAATCTGAGATACCCTATACAGATATGAAACCCAAAATAGACAAATACATAAAAAAGAAGAAATGGCAGTAATTATGGGAAATACATAAAGAAAATAAACTTTTTAAAATAAAAACCATTTTGGGAAAATGGACAATAAACAATAAAATAAACCAAGGAGAGGCGATCATCCTGAGTTGACTGCACGCAGGACACACACAACTAACACACACCTACATACCTAGACGAGAACGACAACTAAAGTATACATGTGGATCTATTCTGGAAGTATGTAGAAGCATAGTTCATATCAGGAAAAGATACTTCAAAGACAGGAACCCAACGGAACTGTTTGCAAAAGTTAAAATCTGAAACATCATGGATTTCCTGAAAGGGGGAGGACTATACAATAAATTATAAAATTAAAAAAAAAAATTAAAAATCAGATTATCTCTACAAACTATTTAAATACAATACTATCTTGAAACACAACTTTGATAAAAAATTAAATAAATAATAAAAATAATAATTAAATAAATGGATTAGGCATAAAATAACCTGTCAGAGGTTGACATGCTGTAAAACCTCAAAAATCAACCAATCTGTGTGAAACTGAAATTGTGAGGGATAGATTGTCTTGTGTAAAATGCACTTATGTATGTATTATAAATATTTCCAATGCTCTTAAATAATCAACTGTGTGTATAAATTACAAATAATTATCAAAGGTATTATTAATGAATTATGAGATGTTGCAAGAAATTGTATTCAAGTATAAATTACATAAGCCAACCGTATTAAGAAAGATTCTTGCGAAATACAGAATGTTGGAAAGAAAAATAACATTGCAAACTGTTTTCAGTTTCAAAATTAATTCCTAAATTTTTATTTTTATTGTGGTAAATAGTAAGCAGCTCATTAACATGTCAATCATCTAAGTTTAGAGAGATTAAGCTACTTAAACAAAGACTTTATTTTTTTTTTCCACTGAGGGACTGAAACCTAAGTACCTTCTGATCCTATGACAGCCTTTGAAAGTTTTCAAGCAAATAACATTGATAATTACATATCATCTCTTCATTTTATAGTGTTATATAGATTGGACTAAAACATCAAAGGATTGCCTTTTGAGTTTTTTTTTCTACACTGACTACTTGTGTGAAATGTCATTGTCAGTAATCTTCAAGACAATATTTCAGAGACACAAAGAAGTGATTAAATAACTTTAACATTATCTAGAATTTCAGAATTGACTGCATTTGCTAACAGAATCGTTAGCAAATAGTTTATCTAAAATTCTTTTCATGTTTTCAGTAGTTAAAAAAAACTATAGTGGTGGATGTTCTTCACCCCAGGAATAATATTGTCCATCCAAATGTTGCTATCTAATCTGATTGGTTATTATATAAATTTGGCTGCAATATTTTGATGGATTTGACCATGTCTACTGTGTTACATCTTTGATCCAACCTCATTTCATATACATTGAGATTTTACATTTGGAAGTGTTTTAGTCTTTGCAAGTTTTTCAATTCCTGCTTTTTTGTATGTTGTATCATATGCTAAGGAAATCTTTTGTACACCAAATTTCATTATGGCAAAAAAGCAAGCAAATAGTTTTATTGTCAGTATACAAATGTGCAGAATGCAGCCAATATTTAGTCTGATTTAAACCCATGTCTGAAAAAAAAAATCACAACTGACAGTGAGTGCATATTTTGAAAAAACATTCATCACTAAATCATTCAGATAAAACATTCATCACTGAGTCATTCAGATGAAACATTCATCACTGAGTCATTCAGATGAAACATTCATCACTGAGTCATTCAGATGAAACATTCATCACTGAGTCATTCAGATGAAACATTCATCACTGAGTCATTCAGATGAAACATTCATCACTGAGTCATTCAGATGAAACATTCATCACTGAGTCATTCAGATGAAACATTCATCACTGAGTCATTCAGATGAAACATTCATCACTGAGTCATTCAGATGAAACATTCATCACTGAGTCATTCAGATGAAACATTCATCACTGAGTCATTCAGATGAAACATTCATCACTGAGTCATTCAGATGAAACATTCATCACTGAGTCATTCAGATGAAACATTCATCACTGAGTCATTCAGATGAAACATTCATCACTGAGTCATTCAGATGAAACATTCATCACTGAGTCATTCAGATGAAACATTCATCACTGAGTCATTCAGATGAAACATTCATCACTAAGTCATTCAGATGAAACATTCATCACTAAATCATTCAGATAAAAAAAAGGACTGATTATCATGATATTGTATAATAAAAATAAAAAACCTAAAACCTGGTTCATCTGAACTTGATAATATTTCAAGTGTTGAAAATGATGATTAATGTGTTCCATAAATCTGTCCAGGATAATATCACTAAAACTGGAGCAAATTGGCCAATTTTGACAGAATATAAATCAAAGAAATTTCATTAGGAGTCTAGTTTGAGACATTTCAATTGTGAATCAGTTAAATTTTATCCTTGTCTTACCTATGTCATTGACAAATGTCAAGTTTCATGTTAACCTTGTAAAATGTTAATGCAAAGTAACACTTTTTTTACTTTTGAATAAAGGTGAAACCTATGATAAATGTTTGTCATCAGCAATCTATGAAGAAATGAACTATACAAAAATTCAGTTTTAAATCAATTACACAAGCAACAGGTAGTGCACAAGTACTTGAAAATTGTTATCAAACTGATTTGGGACCTCTACAATTTTCCAGTCCCAAATTACATGCACCTTTCAAAAGAATAGTGTTTATTGGAGGAAAAAATATGGACACTTGTATCTCAAAATGTAACAAGTATATATATTCCTCATATTTACATGACGTAAATATGAGGAAATAAGAGCCATGTTAGGACAATTACCTCATGTCATAAAAGCATTGAAACATATACAGATAGCAATGCATTATTGAATCTCTAATACAATTTTGACTTCATAATTGGATTGGTTGTGCTAAAAATAATACAGTCTCCATGGAAAGGCTATGAGTGAGGAACAACTACAGCAACAAAAACTCTTATTAACATTTCTGCTACTTAGTTTTTAGCAAAACTTACATTGTCTATTGTTGACAAGACACTGTGAAAAGTTAGTCGGTATTGTTTGTGTTATTTCTAAATCATTGTAGACATATAATAACATACAATTTGTTTTGTGATGTATTTTTATTATATTGTTGGGTATGCTGTTTAGCTTTGTCTGTAAAGTATCATATTGAAACCAAAATTGCAATGCCCATGAAAAATTGCCATCAATGTCTTTATAGCCATTTATTTCCAGTAAATGGCAATTTTGTATTTTTTCCAAAATGGGCAAGCATATCCAAGCAACAATGCAGCATTGAAAGTGTTAACTGCACAAATGAAAAAAACTTTGAAAGTTTTTTGAAATGCACTGAAAAATTAGGTGATATTACCAAAGAAATCCTGGTTCTCATTCAGAGAAGAAAAAATTGGTGTCTTTAACTGCTAAATGAGAAGTGGGCTTCATACCTTTTCTAAGGGTATTTGTGTGTAAGTGAACTGAACCTGTGTAATGAACCTGACTGGAATTGGAACTTGGCTCTCTAATTTCTAATTCTGAGCCATTATCCATTACACCACCTGCACATCCAAGCTTATAGCACCTGGTATTCCCAAGTGGTCACCTATCTAGGTACTGACCAGGTTTGATGTTGCTTAACTTTGGTGATTGTCCCAGAACCAGTGTTTCAACATGATATGACTGTAAGTCCTGTTGTAAAAATGAAACCCTGATTTAATGGTAATATCCAAGACGTGCTTCTTGCACTTCTTTATTCTCTATCTGGATGTGTTAGGTGTGTGCAATCAACTTTATTGCATCATATTGATTCATCATCCTTTAAAGACAGAGAAATCTGCTTGATTCAAAGTTTGTAGCAGAGTATCTGTCAGGTTCACTGGAAACTGTAACTGATGTTGAAACCATTTAAAAGTGTAATCTTTATGGTGTATGGCTAATTTTCATCCAAAATTGCTGGTATCTTGGCAACCACACTTGCTGCAAGATGTTAGGCAACGTGTTCTATCAAGAATCTCAGATGAATTAAAACATACCCTGAGGAGTACAATGGGGTGGAACATGATTAAACAGTGTGGCAATATTAAATATTGAGAAAAACGTTTGCTAAAGTTAAACAATTTGTGATTTGGTCTTTGATAAATAAATTAAAGAAAAAAAAAAGAAAAAAAAAAACTCATTTAGGAATTGTTACTTTTGAGTGTTTAAAATAAATTGTTTTTGGAAATTCAAAACTGAAATAAAAATAAGTGTTGGAAGTTGCATTAGGCTATAAAGTTTAATATGAATTTTTTTAATTTGGAATTAAATGATATTTTCAGATGGGCAAAGCTCAACTCGAAGAAGTCTGGGAGGAATCTGACCATTTGAACCCAGAAGATTTTGATCCCAAAACTTTCTTTAAACTTCATGGTGAGTAGGCAAATATTTTTATGCTGTCTTGATTTTAATTTGCTACTTTATTTTATTTTTGAAAAGACAAATTTGCAGCAATCTTTAAACTTGTGGCATATAAAATATCATTAAAATTATTAAGTCAAGATAATTTTTGTTTCATATTTTAAAATAGTGAAACTTTTAATAATCAGTACAGAATTTTTTGCTAGGCTTATTCTCCAACATTCTTTAAGTGAAACTTTTCTGATGTATCATTGTGAGACATGTAGCAGACGCATATCTCATTGTGGTGTCTTGAATATAATACCCTGAGTTCGTTTTTTTTGTCATTAATAATGGTTGCCTAGTCCTGCAGGCTACTATTGCTGTATAGTAAATTTAATTCTTGCTAAGTGCCCACATTTGTAACTTTAATTCAGATTAAGCTAAAATTTATAAATACCTTCGACGTAACAATTAGAAATATTGTTAATTGTTGCCTAATCAACAAATTGCTTGGTTTTCTCAACAACACATACCAACCAAATATAACGTTTTTATTTTATACATATATATATATATATATATATATATATGAGAGAGAGAGAGATCAGATAAAGTTCTGTTCAATATTCCTGAAATGTTAGTGAATGTAATAGATACCCCAGAATAAACATGGAAGAACAAATTGAGGGATAATACTAATGATGACTTCTCATTAATTCTAACCTAAAAATTTGCAAATTTTTAATTGATTTTCTTTCTTAGCATTTTTTGCTTTCATTGTCAAATTGACTTTTTTGCTTGAAGCACATTTTTTTCTTTTTGATAATCTCAGATATCAATGGTGATAACGTTCTTGATCCAACTGAAGTGGAAGCTTTGTTTACCAAGGAGGTAAGTATTATAAAAAAACATTTAGTTAGTTTGTAAGCAAAAATAAACTTTTAAACATTAACTTTTGACAAAATTGATTTTTAATAAATAAGCTTATATATTTGTGTATTTTTCCTTTTGACATTTCTGCTCATTGGATTGATAAAATTAAATGTGCAACATTTAATGCTAGTGAAAAGTAATTGCATTTACACATGCCTGCCATAGAGTGATGTGTAACAATCTATTTCTACACATTCAGTCTTATACCAGACTCTATAATATCTAATCTACTTTCTTAAGATATGCGAAATACATCTGTGCTGAATACAATATTACAATTCACTTGAAGTGGTGACATTGTTAATATTGTTCTATAGATTGATAAAGATTCCTAAATTTCTAGATTTAAGTAATTAACAGTTTAATTATCAGCTCCCAAATGATTGTTTTGATGAAAATAATTTGCCTTGTATTTGTTTTTACAAATCTTACTTGATTGTTATCAATTTCAGATTGCTAAGATGTATGACCCCAACAACCCAGAAGATGACATGCGTGAAGCCCAAGAAGAGATTAATCGCATGAGGGAACATGTTTTCAAAGAGGCTGATCTTGATGGAAACCATGTCTTGGATCAAAATGAATTTGAAGCCCTTACCAAGAAGGAAGAGTTCAATAAAGATGAAGGCTGGAAGGTTAGTTTTCATTTTGTTTTAAATTTACAATGGTTAAAAATTGTGGCAATTCTGTTTTTTATAGTTTTCCTTTATATGAAGCATTATGAACAAAGATTATTACTAATTTTGACTGGTATTGACTTTCATCTATTTATTTATTTTTCTTTTTTTTTTTTTTTTTACTCAGGTTATCAATTTACATATTAGAAAAGGACAATCTTGTAATAATTTTTAATTTTTTTTTTTTTACTTTGAAAGTTGTTTGCTATTAATAATTAAAAAGAAAAATTTTAAATGTTAAAATAATTTCCTTTCAAAATTTTATTTTCAGGGCATATCTTCTAAATTTTTGAAGTTTCAACTAAAATTTCAAACGATTTAATTTCTCTGTGGATGTATAGAATGTAAATATTTTTTTTCAGTGCTCAAAATATTTGAAATTTTTCTAGAACAAAGGGATTTTGATTGAGTTAAAAGAAAATTAACCCATACTTTTTTTTTTATACAAATAATATCATTCATAAATGAAAGCACTAAATATTTTTTAGTGAAAACTATTATCAAATTTTTGATACTTGAAAAAATAATTTCTGTCAAAAAAAATATTTCATTCAAATTATTATGCCATTTTTATACAGTGCAAACAATTATTCAAGTACAAATGACTCCAGTTCTATAGAGAGGATAAAAAATTTTTTTTCGAGTCTTATTACAAAGAGTACAAATATTATGACTATAAAATAATTTTTCATACAAGTTTTGGATATTTTTTTTCATCATATATCACTTTTTTTGTCAAGAGTGTGGAAGTAGCTAAACTGAAAAGCCTTCATTTCAAATTATTCAAAGTCAGTAATTGTTAAAATGTTCAAATTGCATTGTCTTATAATATGCATCTCTTTTGCTAATAGGTTGGTGCAAAAATAATGATGTAATAATGTCGTTTTTTGACATTAAAAAATGTCAAAAAACGACATTATTACGTCATTACTTTTGCACCAACCTAATATATTGCTCATTGGGTTCAAAGGGTTAAGGTGAGAGGGGAAAGAATAAACAAATTCTAGAGAGAAAAATATTCATATATTTTATCCCAATTTTAACCTTTAAAATATCTTAGATGTTGATTTACAAGAGGAAACCTAATCAAGTTGGATCTTTATCATGATGAAAATTGTTTCTACTAGTTTTTTTACTTTACCTGCTTTGTTCAACCAGTTTGAGGCTTTGACCTCTTCTGCCGACAAGGCTAAATGCTTGCTCGGAAATTCTCATTCAATTCAACGCTCAACTCTTCTGGTGTACCCATACCTGATTTCCCCCTTTGAACTGAGGCTCACTTGAGCGACTTGCACATAACCCTATCATCAGTTCTGGGCATCATCTCTAAATTAGACACCCACAAGGCTAGTGGTGGAGATGGGATACCAGCCATTGTCCTGAAGAAATGTGCACCTAAACTGGCCACTGCCCTTTCCAAGTTATATAACTGCTGCCTCAATGAATCTTGTTTTCCACCCTGTTGGAAGTCCTCATCCGTTGTTCCTGTCTTTAAGAACTCTGGAGACCCTTCTGATCCTTCTAATTACCATCCTATCAGTCTCCTACCACTCTTCGGTAAAGTCTTTGAAGCTTTAATCAACACCAAAGTGGTTATGCACCTTACATTCCATAATCTGCTCTCTGACAAGCAATATGGTTTCCGCTTTGCCCATTCTACAGCTGATGTGCTTACGGCCATAATTGAAATTGCTTACCAAGCACTTCATAATAACAAAGAAGCTCGTACCATGGCTCTTGATATCTCCAAAGTGTTTGATAGGGTTTGGCATGCCGGCTTTCTTCGCAAGCTTCAGGGTTATGGAATTACAGGTGGATTGTTCGACTTAATACAATCATTCCTGTTGAACTGTACATTGAAGGTTGTTCTCAACGGATTCTCCTCCAGCTCCTATCCCACGAACGCAGGTTCCTTATCTTCATTAACGATCTTCCTGATGTCATAGGTTCCCAAGTAGGCATCTATGCAGACGACACTACTATTTACTCCTGCCTCAAAAACAAATCTTCTGTCACCGACAAAACTAACCTGGCCATTTGTCTTGAAAAGGACCTTCAATCAGTTGTGGACTGGGGCAGGTATTGGCTGGTTAACTTTAATGCCTCAAAAACAAAACTGCTCTCTATTACTCACCAGAGAGAACCATCCCCCCCCATTAGAATGTCTGATACTCAACTCCATGAGAGCACCTCTTTGCGACTTCTCGGTCTCACATTGTTCACTAACCTGTGATGAAATGAATACATTGAGTCAATAGCTTCGTCCACCACTAGGAAAGTTGGCTTCCTATGCCATGCCAGGAAATTTTTCTCACCAGAATTGATCCTTCAAATCTACAAATCAACCATTTGCCCTTGCATGGAGTATTGCTGCCATATATGGTCTGGAGCCCATTCTGTTTGTCTCAAGGTTCTTGATAAAATCCAAAGACAGATATACAATGTAATTGGCCCTGACCTGGCATCTCGCCTGTAGCTGCTCTCTCACAGACGTGCTGTTGCTTCCCTCTGTCTTTTTTACAAATACTTTCATGGTAACTGCTCCGATGAGCTGCTTTTGCTGGTTCCCAAACTTTGAGAATTTAAGTGCTAAACTAGGCCAGCATCTCACTATCACCCTTTCACTGTTGAAACTGTTAAATGTAGCAGTCTCTTCTACTCCAATAGCTTCATGTCTCACACTTCTCGCTTGTGGAACTCCCTCCCCATTTCTTGTTTTCCTGATAGCTATAATCTCCAACTATTCAAATGTAACATCAATTGATGTCTCCAGATGCCCTGATCTATCCCCTAACCGTCTCTTCATCCTTTCCTCTATCACTCCTCTTCATTCTCGCTCCTACTCTGAAACCTTTTGCGTGCTAGTGGCTTCCCACCTTGCTTGGGGTTGAATGCTTTAAAAAAAAAAAAAAAAAAAGAAAGAAAACTTATTTTTAAAGATAAAAACATTTGTGAGAAAATTACGAAACGTTTTAAATTAAAAGATTATAAATGTTTACACCTCAAGCACAGAATTGTCAAGAGGAAGATTCTGTCATAGTCAGAAAATGGGTTGAAGCATTTTAGCCATTCAGTAGAGTTTTTGTCACTCATATGTTGTACATAAAACAGTCAAATGGTAGCAGAAAAATAATTCTTTCACTTTCTTAACAGAAAAAAATTAAGATTAGATACTTTATGGGTTTAGAGATTTCCTAGAACTGGCAGAAAGAAAATGTTAAAAAAAAATCTGATATTTTAAGAAATATGTTGCAAACTCTCTGACAAATGTTTCTCCAATGAATAAAAGAAATTCTGTTATTTTATTTTTTTTCCATTGACAGGGTTTGGATGAAGATAATGACATTTATTCTGATGAGGAAATGGCGGAATATGAACGTCATTTGAAACAGGAGGAAAATCGTCTCCATGAACAGAATGCCTATGAACATGTTGTACCAGGGCAAGTGGTGAGTACTGTTTTTCTTTTTGGTTTCAATTTTTTTTTTTTAAATTTTTATAACATTATACTTTTGCTTGAACAAAAGTAACTCAAAATGGGAAAGTTATTTCTTTCCTCTTTAATTAATAAAAAAAAATTAATATTTCTCTTTCTCACAATTTTATTTTAAAGAACAAATATGAGATGGTGGTGGGGGTGAATAACCTCCTTTTAATGCTGGATAGCTGAAAAGGGTGTTGATATACACTGGTGGTTAGGAGCAAAAAAAAAAAAATTCAGCTGAAGTTGCTTCTCTTCAACATTAAGAAATGGTGTGAATACTAAAAAAAAAATAAGTTAAGAAACTTATCTGGCCAACTTTAAGTTTTGCAGATGTAATCTGCACATCAGGGATTAAATAGTTTAATTTATTAACAGATATCTGTTAACAAAATTCAACTGAAATTTTTTATTTGTTTACTATACACCAGTATATAAATTTTACATACATAGTGGCCTGAAAGTGTATAATACTTTACATTTTTCAATATTGTTTAAGAAATGAAACAAAGAATTTTAAATAAATATATATATATATTTACTTTGTACAATTAAAAACATCAATTTATTTAATCAAGTTTTTGAATTTTTTTCCCATCATGACTCACCTGTATTGTAGCTGATGTCCAACTTTGAAACAGACTTTCTTATAAAGTTTATAGATTTACAGAAAGGCACCAATGATAGTAACATGAGAATTAGAGTTCTGTCTTGAGAAAATTTATTTCTTAAAGACAAATGTGAGGCTATTTCATGTGTGTGAGTGGGAGGGGTCATCTGGTGTGTTGAAAGTTGTTTCATGGCAAAGTATTCTTTGTTCTCACCATGTCTGTATGGAGAATAAGCCAAGCCTTGTCTTTTCTGATGAACTATGGGAGAAAGTGATGATGAAATTTTATTACATGAACTTTGAAATTCAATTGGGATTTTTCATGTCAACTCTTTCCCATGATTACAAATCAACATTTGAAATCTGGGACATTGTCTTATGAAAAAATGGCAAAAGTGTATGCTAGTTTTAAGTAGAGAGGTTGGTGTATAGCTAGTTTTGAGCAAATGGTTTTAGGCACATACATCCATGGGCATTAAAATTGGCCAACTTAAAATAGTGATTCTAGATTTCAGGTAAAATTTAAGAGATGAATACCAAATCAGAGAACATTAATTTAAAATGTTTTAAATATATAATTACTAATAGATATTAATGAGAACAACATTTTAGTGAGCAAAATGAAAACTTAAATTATTTTAGCTTCATTTAGAAACAAATAAAATTAGCATTTGGCAATAAAATAAATAAAATGTTATGTGTTTCAGTTGAGATGTTGAAAAGTTGTTGCTCTTTGTGAGAGGGTTAAATCCCAAATTCTCTGCTCTAGGAATATACTGCTGTTGGGTGGTACAAATTTAAAAACTGTATTCTGAAGTGTAAGGTTTTCATATAGATAAAATTCTGAGTTTAATTACAAATTTTCTCAACAAGGTGAAAGAAAAATCACCATTGAATTAGAAAAGCACCAATTTAATTTGGCCAATATTGAGTATATCTCTATCTATAAAAGGCAGGATGTGTGTGTGTATGTATGTATGTAACAAATGCACGGCCGCAATTTTTGACGGATTTGCATAAAAATTTACATGCACATGCTCCAAGTTAGTGGGAAGGCCAAGACTGACTTTGCATTTCCCAACTCCCATCGATAGTAGAAATAATCGATTTTTTTCTTGCTTCTACGGCAGTTTTCATGTAGTTTGCGGCCATTTTCTACTGGCCAGAGTGAGAGCCTATAGCTGTCTGCCACAAATAGGCAGGAAGAGTCTATTGGCCAGCGTGAGAGCCAACAGCTGACTGACACAAATGTTAACTAACCTGCTTGCATGCAAAAAAAATTGATAGCTGCATTTGTCACAAGTGGGAAAAATTTAAATCTGCATGGCACTTTACTCCAATTGGCTCATTCACTTGCTTAAACTCAACGTTGATTCTGATTCCGCAGAACTGGGTTGGGTGTGAAAAAGTATTTGTTGCTAACATTCTTTTTTCATTCGGTTTTTCCAGTTACGAGCCCTTTTTTAAAGCTGATCATTTTGTGTTCATTTTGTTTAGTTCTTTTTTCATAACAGATTTAATGTTTAGTATAGAGCTTAGAAAAAATTTGCAGTGAGTCAAGTGGCCTGATGATTGCATCTAGTGTTGACTTCTATATATGTAACAGATAAACACAGCATATTGTAGTTCTGTCAGCTAAAATTAGTTGCATTTGGCTTGTATGCTGTTAAGAAATTTCAGTGTGCAGTAGAAGACCCTAAAAAGCTATCAACATTTACTGGGACAGTTTCTCCAAGTTTGTTGGGTAGAAGAAGAAAACTCTACCTGGCTCAGCATTTATCAGTTTTAGCTGGACCTCTAAAATAGTGCAGTTATCAAAAAACATTTTGATTAGAAAAAGTCTTAATGAAAGAATAAGGAAAGGAAATTAGACTGAAATAAGATAAGATTTGAATGTTTTCAGTTTTCAAGGAACCCCCAGAAGTTCTAAGATGACATGCTGTAGATATTTCTTGTGTTTGGATTTGTAACAATATTGTGAGTTTTACAGAATATTCAAGATTCTGGGGAAACATCTGTTTGAGAATGGCTTTACTTTATAGCATGACTCTGATGAATTGTCCCCGTCCCCATAAAATCCGATCCAAGTATTATAGAACTAGCATGAAATCTCTTACAAAGTTCAGCTGTACATACAGTGTAGAGCAAAATGGAATTTGGGTGTTGAGTTCAAGTTCCATCCGATGCCATTGTGTTCACTTTTGCACTTTAAATACTCTTTAGAAAGGTTATGAATCCATGTTTTTTTCTCTTAAGCTATGGACTAAATAGAAGGGAAGACTGGACTCTTTGGCCTTGATTCACAATCAGTCTAGGATAAAGACAATTCTCAAAACCTGTGACAACTGGAACTAACGTAATGGCTTGTCCACCCAGCCAGTGGCTTAATGACATTTAATGGCCAAAACAGCATAATGTTGTGACGAACCTGACAGTTTGGTTGGTCAGGGTGACCAAAGTGAGTCACCTGGGTTAACAGATTGAAAAAAGTTTAAGTTTAAAAAAGAGTTCTGGTGGAAGGTTTGCTTATGAGATTTTATGCTCTTTTTACCTGCAAAAAGTTTGTATGTTACAAAGTTATTTTAGTAGATACATGTTTGCTAAATTTAATTTTTTTTTTTTTTTTTAGAAATAGGCCAATAAGTAAATACTTATTACTCTTTATAATCTTGCTGAAATAAAAAAAAATAAAAAAAAATGTCAAGAGTTGTCAAAATCCTCTTTGACAGTATTTTGTGTGTGAATACTGAAAGTATTTCCTCTTGACTGAATGCATTTTCTGAATAAATGGCTGTTTAATTATTTTCTCACCTACTTAACTCTTCATTGTCCTCTTATATAATTTCTTGCAGAATCACCCAATTGATCCAAATGTTGTCCATATGCAACAGCCTACTGACTTACCCCAAGGAATGCATGCTCAGGAATTTGCCCATATACAACAGCAACAGCAGCAACAACAACAACAACAACAACACTTCCAACAACGAGCCCAATTTGCACAAGAGCAGGAGCTGAAGCATTCACAGTTTGCACAACAGTCTGTACAGCACCAACAACAGCCTGTACAGCACCAGCAGGTACAACAACCAGTTGTCCACCAACAGCAACCCCAACAACCTCCAGGTCACCAGGTAAATCACTAATAAAAAAAATTAAGAAATACATCACTGATCAAAATTGATTGGCCAAAAAGGCTTTATCTTTGAAAAGAATTAAGATTGTGAATACTTTACAAATTTGAAAATCAGCATTCAAAATTCTAGTTTTTACCTGGACTCAAACACTGACCACTGAAATGGTTAGAAATATACAACAGTTTAAGTTACCTAGCCTCTATCTGTGTGTGTGTGTGTATATATATATATATATATATGTGTACTTGAGGCTTGATTGATAAAGTGTGACATCACTAATATTGTAAATAAAAACATGAATTTGATATTATGTTTTCAGATATGCTAGTCTCGGGCAGTTGTTCCCCAGGGCTGGGCACCTCTCAGTATAATTTTCTCAGTTGCCCCTCTGTCTTTTGACAGAGAAGCCCCTGAGTGCACTCTGCCCAAAGACAGACACAACTGAGAGATGATAAGCCTGTGTTGAAAATCCCTCCAAAGAGGAATTTATATGCTTTCTGAGAACTTACACTGTAATTTATTCCTGTAGCAAACTATTTGCCACATTCTTTACCCATTAAAATTCTAGGCTTAACTTTTCTTTCCCCTTTTTCTTAAATTTCTTCTTTCCCTGTTTATTATATTTGTATATATTTTTTTTCTTGTTTTACCCTTTTGGCTTTTAATAAACTTGCCGATGAATAGGACTTTGTTTTCATGGTTTTATTTGCCATAAGGCGTTAATCTGGAGATATGCATGCATGTGATCCATACATACCAGGAGACAGAACAGGAATATTAAGGGATAATAGAAGATCTGGATGATTCCTTTGTTTTTATAAGAGTAGCAGAATTACCTGGTGTTATTTGGATTTTTTTTTTTTTTTTTTTTTTTAAAGAAAATATGTACTTTTGGAATAGACATAGATGTTATTTTTTCCCAAAATTTGAAGATAATTAACTTGAATTTGTGAAACTCATAATATCAAGCCTTTAAGTCACCTAGAATCCTTGGTAGGGTCATGGGATCTGACCTTCCATTTAGTAAATTATACCTTAGGTTCATGTGATTTTTGTCCAAGTGAAAAATTAATTTTGTTGCAGAAAATGTTTCAATGCAGATGCTTATTCTTCCATTTCTGTAATTCTTTTTCTTAAAATACAAAAAAAAAAAAAAAAAAAGCATTCTTCTGGATTACCTTCAGTTTTTTAAAAACTGTTTTATGTATATTAAAAAATCAATTGTAAATATATGTTTCCATAAAAAAATTTTCATTTTAGAAATATTTATCTACATTTCATATATGCTTCATTTAAAGACAACATTTAATTATTAATTTAAGAATAAGCTTTCAGTGTTCTGGTATTGAGCTATTGAAATTGATTTCTATTCCTCAATGAGTGAAGTATGCAACTTCTCTGAATTAAATTGTTGGCTAATGGGTCTAGCAGAGTTCATGATGATACTTGAAATCCTCTTTTTATCCATTTTGATGTCTTGTGATACGAGTATAGATTTCAATAGTCATTGATAATATACATTCATTGCTTTGATATTCTAAGAATTATTTCACATTAGCAAACGATAGTGATTGTGCCTTGAATTTATGGGAGGATTTATCCTCTGCCTGTAATTGCTTTGAGGATTTCTGAAGAAAATGTTTTGTGCTTAAGGTGAACTCAGCATCTTTTTCAAAGAATTAAAGTGCTGTTTAATATTACATAATCCAGATTGTTGTCACTGCAGTATAACTCAAAAATTTGTTTTATTTTAGCAGGTAGCAGCAGCCCAGAAAGAACACAATGCAGCAGCTGCCCCAGCAGACCATGGCCCTGGTCACCAGTGAGCTGTTTGAGTCAAGCCATTCTGCTATTGCTGCAATGTCCATAGCAACCAAAGCTACCAAACTTCAAAGAAATAACTTTTTTCCTTCTCTTCTTTTTCCTTTCTTTTGGGTTTGAGAAATCAGCAAAATATTTGACAAAACAATTTGATGATAGATATTCTCAAAGAAGTTAATTAAATATTAGGTTGGTGCAAAAATAATGACGTAATAATGTCGTTTTTTGACGTCAAAAAACGACATTATTACGTCATTATTTTTGCACCAACCTAATATAAAACCATTCTATTATGATTATTGGTGGTGGTTAAAATCAAAGTTAGTAGTGCTGCATATATTTTGCATTTTTGAATACATTTTGCTAAAGCCTTAGTTACAGTTCTACAGTTATCTTATAAACTATTGCAAGACACTTAAGAGAATTTCTTCTACACTTCTGTGAACATTAAGATTGTAATGCTTCTTAAGTCTTAACTAAGACATTGATGAGAGTTGAAAAAAAAAAAAATTCATTAATTTCTTTGTTTAAACAAAAGCTACTTCTGCAATTTTGAGAATTTAATTTTGAAGCCAAAAGTACCCATCTTGTATTGGACTCCCCCACCTCTTAAAAATGTTTACTCTTTTTAACTATTTATTTAATTAAACTATCCTTTGTTCCTCGTAGTTCTAACCCATTGTCCATGGGTTCAGCTTAAATGGCAGGGAAGGCAAAAAACTGAAGGCCAATTGGTCTGAGGTTACATTCCAAGGATCAGGCTGGGTAGGATAGTTACCCCAAACTAACTCAAATGAAGAAATACTGACTTTTCCTAGCACTCTCCCCAATATCCTCTAGTGTGTTTTCCAAATCTTTTGTTTGGTTCATGTCTTGTTAATACATACTTTTTAATTAGAGCAATTTTTTATGTCTATTAAGGAAGGAAGGGAGATACTGAGCAAAGTAGGTTTACGTTGTTTTGGAAGGGTATCTCTTTGTTTAAATGTATGATTTTTAATTATTTTGTAAGAAAATTCAATTGATTTGTCTTAACAAAAGCCCTCCTCTGCTGGTGAGTTAATTTTTAGGCTCTTTCCACTCATTTGCCTTTTTAGAGCAAATTTAAGTGTACAACTGTCTATTTTTTTTTTTTGTGTGTTTATGCCACCATTATTTGTAGTTCTTGTTATTCAATACCCCCCCCCACCTCACTAGCTAAAGAAAAAAAATGTTAGATATAAAAATAGTAAGGACTTTTGTTCTCATTTGGAAGAAAATTTTGTTGAAAACTCTGGCTGTGAAATAAAAACTGGGAACTGCTGAGAAACTTGACATTCTTCCACTATTAACTACTTACCAAACTTGAAATTTAGTGTAGAAAAAAAAAAGGTATGGTGAGAAGATCAGAATTTATTTTTTAACCAATTTCTTTCAAGAAAGTGATTGGCCAAATAGTAAAAGAACTCATTTCTGGGGGAGACAGAATGAAGATCATTGATAGATTGGGTGTGAGGGCATAAATTCTCCCTCCTTACCCATTTCTTGGTTGGTGGTGGGTGTAATCTTTTGTTCATTGATTTGAAAAAGGGTAAAAATTGGGGGTGAGGATAGAAGTTAAGCTTCTGTAAAAAGAAAAAAAAAAAGTTAATAATCATCATCTCCAAGTATGAAGCAGGTAATATATTTATTTGCGGTTAGAGCCCAACAGTTGAGCAAAAAAGACCTGAAGGACAAAACAAGTAGCTTCAGTTTGCAATGTGTTCTTAAAGCAAAATTATCATCGTGTGTAAATTGACAGCTTTGTGCAAAGAACATGTCAATAAATGATAGAGCTTTCTCTTGATTCTAACTGGAAATTTCTACACATGATGTGGCAGTGCTGGATTTTTTTTTTGTCATCAGTAAACCTTGAATTTAGGGTTCCTAACAGACTAATAGAATCCACTTGCTTGGCTCAAGCCTTTGTATTATTGAATTGATGTAAATTTCCTTTCTTGATTTTTTTCCTCATCTCTTTATTTATAATTTATCAAGCATTCTGCTGTCATTCAGCAAAATGAGAGCAGATAAGGGGAAAAGAAAGAAAAAAAAAAAAAAAAAAAATTATTTTTGAGAAAAAGCACCAATGGATTTGGTCCCCTTTTTGGTTGGGATTAAACTTTAAATTTGGATTCCCCCCCCCCATTTATTAAGAAAATATCAAATCTATTTTTGCGTATTAGTTATGATTTTTGTGGCTTGTGTACTTGTTACAAATAAAATAAAATATGTATATCTTGTCTTGTCTGTTATTATGGATAAGTTCTTTCCTGCTTCAAGGGGGAGGGGATATATACACAAAACAATGTATAATTGATGAAACCTTTCAGTAAAGCCTGGTTGATATAAAAAAAAAAAAAAAAAAAAAAATCTACCAATCTAAATTTAACTTTCCATTTCAGATTTGGTTTAAAAAAAAAAAAAAATATCCAACTGAACCAGAATTTAGTGGAAAACAAAATTTCATTTTTATAACCCTTTCATGACAAAAAAAAAAAAAAAAAAATCAATAGAACAGTTCATAATATAGAAAGAAAAAAATTTAAAGATCTTTTCTTGTGTATTTATATTAAATCAGGCAGTTTTTATTAATAAAATTTTTATCAAAATAATTTCTATTTCCATACCTTCTAACATTAACAATTTTTTTTTTCTTTTCCTTTTGGTGTTGCCATTTCACAGGAGCTCTTAAATATCATCCAAATGCAAAACAACTTGCTATTTTCTGGCTGATGACAAAGTCTTCCTGGAGGATCAAACATATTGGGCATTGAATTTGCTTAAGTTTTTTTTAAAAAAAAAAAAAAAAAAAAACCACAATCCCAAACATTTAATATTGAGCTTTGGTAACTTGAAATAAATTTTTTTTTTTTTCTTAGATATATTTTTTTTTTTTTTTCAAATTCACAAACAAAAAAACCTTGGTAGATATTTAAAAAAGAAAAGTTATCCAAGAATTTTTATTTTTTTTTTTTTTTGTAATATTTAGGACAATTCTTTTATGAACATCAGTACCATAAATTTTATATTCTATAGTTATTACTTTAGCCAAGAATATTAAAATAATTGTAAAGAGGCTTTTCATCACAAGATCTTGTTTGTGTGTGCATATATATATATAAACACACATCTGAATCAGATCCTTAAACAAGAGGAAAAGACACTAGAAATCAAACATGAAACTTTTTTTTTCTTAGTAAAGCCATAACCAAATTTTAAGTTTATCTGTGTAAAGCTAGCAATGATAGGCAACTTCTAGGAACTGAATTATTGGAAATATAAAACTTTAGTTATTGAGAATGGGTAACAAAAATTTAAATAATTTCAATTTCCACATGACAGTGAAGAAATGATAAATATTTTTATTTTTTTTTCTCTTATCAGCACCTGAGTAGATGAAGGCAGTATTTTTATACATAAATTAAATTTATTATATGGCCAGTGATTAAAGGTATTTCTTGGAAAGAACATTTTAAAAAATGAAAAATAGAATTTTTTTTACTGGTGAGGGGAAGCTTTAAACACTAATGAGGAAAAATGACCAAAGATGTTTGTGTGTGAGATTTGACAAAAATAAAAACAGCATTTGTATAATTTATTTTCAACATGAATTTCACAGCATTTTGCTTGACTAACACAATGAACATTAAAGCCCCTAATTATACACCTTTTACAGTCAGAAATTCAAAACCCCCAAAATACTTCAAGTTTTTAAATTAAAAACAAAAAATATCATTTTGCATGTAAGATTTATATAGAATAAATATTTATTACCAAATAAAAAAGCTTTACTTGCAGTAAATGTTTTATAAACAAATGAAAATATCACCCTCACTTTTTAGTAAGATGGTGTAACCACACACATTGTTATTTATTGAGCATGGCACAAGATTTGGTAGGAAAGGGTGTATATGGGTTAAATATCCATAACATACTTATCAAATAAACTTTCAGGTCTTTAAATAAATTGCAACAGTATGAAATTTGATACATACTAAATTTCAAATGCTTAGAATTAGATAATCACCACATATCAGTTTATTTGTATATACAACACATTACTTGAGAAATAGGAATAATGAGGAGACAAAAAGTAACTGACCTTAATTTATGAATAATTATTATAAAAATTATTGAATTAACTTGTTTGACATTTCAAGATTCTTCTTGACCGATATCATACAAGGTGATTCCATATGTGCTATTGTGGCAATTCATCATTCATTGTCTGACTGCTGAAGAGCCAATGTACTTCATAATAAAGACAAAAGAACATGTTCTTCCACAATTCCTGACTTCCAGAGCATCAAGGAAAAGGCTACAAAAATCATTCTATACAATGTTTGGATAAGTTCAATCCAGTGCATAAATTAGAAATAAGAGGTGGGGGATACAACTGTACATCAAATTAAGATCTGATGCTCCAAGAAAGATTTTGAAAACTTGTCTGAACTGTCAAATAGCAATCAAAAATGACTTGAACAGTAGTAACACTTTGCAGTAGGACGCGATACAAAAATGCTGACCTCAACAAGTACCATTAATTAAGCAAAGGCACATTAATTTACTAATGATAATATCAATAAAGAATATGACTATTCCAACAATATTTTGTGGTGAGAAGAGATCAAAGTCAACCTATTTGGTAATAACTATACCAGTGCTATGTAGGGGGGGAATGTCTGAAGGATGTTTATGATCCAAGGGATACCAAACCCACTCTGATGCATGGTGGTGGCAGTATTATGTTATGGGATGTTTTCCATCTATGGACATAGTTCCTTTGATGGTGTGAATATTCCCTATGAACTTGGTCAAGTATCACACAATTCTACCAGAAAACTTATGAGGCAAGACTGAATGTTTTAACAAGACAATGATCCCAAACACATTACGAGAGGCTAAGACTTGATTAAAGAAAAAACATCTTAATGTTTTCGAATGACTCAGCCAAATTACAAGTCCTGAAATTAATTACAAAAACATTAAGTATACTGATATGAAGAATGGTTAAAATCATTTGAATCATTATACAAAAAAATGTCTCAAGTCAGTACAAATTAAAGTATTAATTTATAATTTCTTAAACATCAGACACTTTTGTTTTTTATTTTTCAAGTAATTTGTATATACTATTAATTAATCTGCAGTGATAATTTTGAAATTCCTAGCATTTGAAATATTTTGTACAGCTGTAATTAAGATACATTTATTTGATGAATTAATAAGTTTCTTGTATATTATGAATATTTAATTGACCCACTGCATCTGCCTTGAGAAAGAAAAGCATTTGAATTCCTTTTATCTTTTTATGTGAGCTAAGACACTATCAATTGGTACTAGTGGGGAAAAATATTTAACTCTCTCAGCCACAAAACGATCTCGCTCTCCTCCAAATATGGACATCAATTCAAATTAAGACTTTCTTTCTACATATCCTAAATCTCTTTTGCTTCAAGTTGAGTTGAAAGAAATATTCAAAGTAAGAAGCAAAATCTTCAAGAAAATAATGTTGGTGTGTAGGCAGCATGAAGAAAGTTGAAGCCATTTGGGTAGGGCAAATAAAGCAGTAAAGTCTGTGGTAGCTGCAATGTCAAAATGCACAAAAAGTCTTACTTTTGGTTGCATAAAAGTATCAAATTTTGGACAGCAGTGAGTGTTGACTGAGGATTCTGACCAGACACTAAATGGCGGTCAATGATGACGTGGACAGCATCCATCTCACTACCTGAGAGAGGAAAAGGAAAAGAAAAATAAATTAATAAAAAAAAAAAAAAAAATTTAATTTGATTTCAAAGGTTTATTATTATTAATACTACTACTACTATTAGGATAATAATTGAGTCACATCTAGATACTTGCAAACCCCCTCAGTCAGAGAATGTCTGAGTGTGCAGTGTCAACTAAACTGAAGGTATTTCTAACTGGGCCCAACCTGCAAGGTTATGTAATGGTTTTATCAAAGCCTGTCATCATATTGTGCACATTTGGCTGTGATGCATGTAACTGATATACTCTTATCAGAATAGGTGTCATGATGAGTATACTAGGATTCATATATTTATATTTCGATGTTGGAATGTTGCTCTCTCAATAATAATAAAGATTTGAAACAAGATAACATGTGGTGGGCAGGTTTTAAGAGAGTAAAATTTGTTCCTGTTGTGGGCACCCTTGAGACATTGAAAAGAAGGAAATCTAATTTTAAGCTTGATTTTATGTCTACATCACACAACCTAAGAAAAGGTACATATCAACAATATCGGGAACATACACACATCTTCCAAACACCCAAAATAATAATCAAGCAGATCCCACAATCAATTAACCACAGGTCAACCAACAATTCTTTCAATGAAGCCAAAAAAGATTATGAAACAGCCTTAAAAAATTGTGGATTTTCAACAAGATACACACAAACACACACTACAGTTAAAAAGCCAACAGGAAAAGAAACATCATCTGGTTCAATGACCCATACAACAAAACCTAACAAACATAGGAAAAATATCCCACCCCCAACCATCAAATACTTTCCACAAGACATTCAACAGAAATACAGTAAAAATCAGCTACAGTTGCACGAAGAACATGACAAATAACCAACAAACTATTTGCATAAATCAAACACACCTGTAACTGCAGAGCAAATATTGTCCCTTAAATGGCTATTGCTTGCAAAGCAATATATATCAAGCAACTATAACATCAACAGAATGAAGAAAAAATATGCATAGGAGTAACTGAAAGACTGTAGAAGCAGAGAAATTAAGCACACAAAACATGCAAACAGAATGCTTTCTAAGCATATATGGGAAATTAAAAACAAAAAGCAAATTACATCAAAATAAGGAAAACTAACAACAATAAATCAAAAAACTGTAAACTTAGTCTGCGAAGGTGATTACAGCTATTTTTTCTTAGACAAACACAAATTACTAAATAAAAGATCAGAACTCATCTCAGAATGGAGACACAAAAACATTTTTATTACGTTACTTAAAAATTGAAAGCCAAAAATGAATATACAACAGAGATAATGTAAAATACTTTATACAAAGCAAATACTTTAAACAAATAACCAACCTCTAGAATAATTTGCAAACCTAACTATTACTGCCTACCCTGTCAGGACAATACAATAAATCTTACTACTCAATAATGCACCACTGACCAGCATATATAAATAGTTGAGCCAAAACACAACACATATGGCCTGAAGATTGTATTGAAGATCTTTAACAGATCATTGTGGCATACTTTAACACCTTTGTATAATCTATAAAGCACAGGTACTCATCCTTCTGAAATTCAGTAACAGCAAATTTTGTCTGGAGGAAAAAATAGCTATAATTACCTTTCTAGACGAACATAAATTACTAAATCAACAATCAGAACTCATATCAAAATGCAGACATGAAAACAAATTTTTACTACATTACTTAAAAATTGATTACTAAAAATGAACAAAAAAATAAAATTAAGTATAATAAATCAATCCAAATCAATAAGTAAATAATAAACATATTAACCATTTACAAATGCATGCATAAACACAAGTAAACATAATGACAACAAAAAAATTAATCAATAATAAAGTCAACAAACATTATAAAATAGCTACAAAACTGCATTCAGATACACAATTATTTCCACTCAATAACTCCTAGAATAATTTGAAGCATAACCATTACTGCCCACCCAATAATAGAATTATACAATAGACCTAACCAAAATGCATCACTGACCAGCATATACAAATAATTGAGTCAAAACAATGCACATGGCATGATTGTGTTTAAGCAAGAAACAGATTGTTGCTGCTGGGTGTTGGCCTGAATGTCCACTTTATATATCTCTATCCATTGCTCTAGAAAGTTCATAGACTAAGAAAGTATAAAAAATTTTTTTAAAAATCTACTGTTTGCTCATTCAGTTATATTTTGGGAAGTGGTTTAGGCTGAGAACTTTTCAGTCTGTGCGCACATATATTGTAACATTTTTCAGAGTTACTTCATTGATCCTAGTGAAAAATGCCAAGCCATATGTTAAGAATTCCATGATAAAAACCTACTTGTATTTTAAACCTTTTTATAATTAAGCAGTTATTCTCTAATCATTAATTTCTAAAAAATGGTTTCATCTAATTCTGAATCTCCAAGCTTCATTCATCAGTAATATGTACTTTAATTCCTGCACAATAACAATTCTTTTTAAAACACAATTGAGTGCTGAAACTGTCAAAAATTACAAACTCTGGTGTTTATCATCACTTTTTTTTTTTTTTTTTTTGCCCCTCTTGTCAGAAGTATTTAGTTTGTTAGTGCAGAAAATGACCAACTCAGTGCAAAAGTGAAGTAGTAGTAAAGACAGTGGGCAACAAAAAATACAAAACAAAATGTAAATTTTATAAAACTAACTTTAAACACAGTTGACATTAAAATACTACTAGAATTCTTAGCACCAGCCAACTTGTTCAGTCACCACATCTGTAACGATTAGAGTGAATCAAAGTTTTGGTTTAATTCTACTTAGGATATCACGGGTTGCAAAAACAGTAGTAGTAATAGTTTTGATTGATTGATTTTTTTACAGCTTGTCATTGCTGGTTATTTAAAGCCAGAAAATATTTTTACATTATAAGAACTTTTTGGACATAATAATGATTTACTGATACAAGTCCTACGAAGTAACTCGTAGTTGAGGGCAGGAGAGGTGGATTCACAAGAATATTTTCAAGTGAATATAACAAACCTGACCAGAATTGGAAAAACTGATTTCTTTCCAATTCGAAGCTGCTATCCATTACGCCATCTTCACATTCAAGTTTACAACACCTAGTATTCCTAATCAGTTACTCATTTAAGTACTGACCTGGTTCAACATTGCTTAGCTTTGATGATTGTATAAGAACCAGTGTTTCAAGCAGCCCTCAGTAGTAGTAATTGTTAATGGAAGGCAGAAAGAATACAACTCACAACTGTAACTGGCTCCATTGTCTTTGATGAAATCTTCTGGAATGATTGACAGATTTGAAAATTCTGGTTTGCGGGCCAATTCCGATACAGATGGCTGTGGAAAGGAATAAACAACGTTATGGTGAGATTCTTTTGGAAGTTATGTCAATATCCAAATCTGGAACTGACTCTAATTCTGTTAACAGTAAAAACACTATCTGGGAGATCCGCAAACAAATATGCAAATAAAATGAACAGAATTTCTTTTTTCTACAAAAACTTTATATATTTAAAAAGTAGTTTAGAGTTTTAAAAAAAATTCACTGAATAAGAAAAAAAACAAACAGCTGCTTTTTATTAATTGAAAGACACTTTGAGGTTATTACAGTTTGTAATTTCTGAAATTGTTTCACTTACTGCAGTGAGACTGTAGTCCTGAAAATTCCAGGAACTGTAATTTGATTTGTCTGTCTGTTGAGCAGCACAAAGGCCAGCAACACCCATTCCAATTGCACAGATTGGTTCTGGCAAATAAAAAAAAAAAAAAGAAAAAAAGTGTTTGTGAAAGACAGTCAATTTCAATATTTTTCAAACCTTATCTTTCTTCCTCTAAACTTTTTAATTCTTTATCTATAAAAAAAAAAAAAAATAATGATTACTAATGCCTTTTCTCCTAAAGAAACTAACTTATATTGACACAAGGTTGAAGACTGAAATTGAATGCTGAGATGAAGACAAAAAGCTTTATTTTATTTTCACTTGATTTTTATTTTATTGTTGCTTTTTCTCAAAACTTTCTATATCCTTCAACTTTATGTGAAACATTTTTAATTTTCAGGTACTACTTCTTTCATCTTAATTTCAATGACTTTTCATTAGTCACTCAAAGTGTCAGTCTATGGCCATTAGTAAACATTGCAGATCAGATAAATTTTTCAGCAAGACACCAAAACACATCCTTTTTGCTATAGAAAGTCTGCTTTCTTGCAATAGCCATTCTATTCCTTGAGCTTCAAGAGCTTTTAAAGAAATTTAGTTGCTTTAATTACAATTCCCCAAAATGATATCTTTCTAATTCATGCTTCTTACTAATGACCATGGATTTATTGAGTTGTTACAATAAATGCCAACTAAACTTAAGAAATACCAATTGAAAATAATGGTTCACGGGACTTTAACAGTCAGAGGATATTGAAAGTTGTGAGAAAAAGCAAAAATAAAGACAAGACTAATTAAAAATTAATCAACCATAATTTAATCTGGCACAAATTGAAGATAGAATTCAATAAAATCTTGTCAAACTTAAACCTTATTTATTCTACTAAGCTTAATGTAGTACAAAGTCACTGTATTAAACTAATTATTAATCTATTTTTCATCTTCTATACAGGATAGAAATTCAAAACTTTCTGCAAATATTTCTCCCCCCCTCTACTTCTCATTTCTTTTGATATCGAGATTTTCCAGTTTGGCATATGAACTTGTGTTAAATAAACTTACTTTTTTCTTGGATGAAATGGTTGAGAATCTCTGCTAAGTCTTTATTGTTTGCCAAGTCTGTAACTGCTCCAAAGGAAGGCGGAATCAACAACGCCACATAACGGTTGGCTGAAGAACAATCATGAGTACAAATATGAATAGAGGCAGAAATATGTGAAGAGGCTAAAACAAATGATTTATTTGCACAAACACAGAAATTATTAACTTTATGACATTCACCCCCTTTATAGATGATTTCCCTGGGAGAAACCAAAAACATGCAAGTTTGAAGAATTAGGAAAAGGTGCTGACAAAACAGGTTAGATATTTTCTGGATATATTTGCTATTATCGAAGAAGTCATAACTTTTTTGTTTTGTGCAGGCATGGAGTCATTGAAATTAGACTGACAATATTAACAATTATTTCCCACAGGCTAACAACCTTAGATTAGAGCTATAAGTAATAATTAGTGTGTATCAAAAGCATTTTCATCTCTTACAGAAATTCATTGCAAAGATTATTTAATGGACACATATTCAAGTATCGCATTACTTTATTGCATATGAAAGTTACTAAATATATTAACATAAATTGAAAAGTTTGTATTTATAAGTATTTAGTTTTTTGATCATTGCCTTGGCTATGGAAGGCATTGATGCTGCAAGGTTTTTTTTTGGGGGGGGGGGGCGTTCACAGATCACTGTTGCCATTTCAAAATAGTCATTATTACTGCTTTCAGATAATCCTATGCCAGTGAATTTCACTACTGGTGCTATCTTTCTTTTCATAATATTCTAAAAGAGTTGGGCATCCATTTAGAGAAAAAAAGAAAAACACAATTTTTATTTGGGATAGTGTTGCATACAATACTACTACAGGTGTTAAAAAAAAAAGTTAAGAATCATAATATTGAATACATGGAATGTCCATTCAACTTCCTGAACCTCAATATATTAGCGAATCTGTATAATATGTAAAGAAAGATTGCACCAGTTATAGGTAAATGGTAGGGCAGGTGGTGCTCTTTAGCAACTGTAATACAGTCTGTCTTTGGCTAGCATTACTCAACAAACAGTCTGCAGGAATAAACAACTTTAATAATAAATTTTTTTCTTTTGTATTTGCTTTCAGACTCAATGCAGTAGTTAAGTGAAATAACTATTTGTAAAAGTTACTCTAGATACTCTGATGTTGCTTTTATACTCAATAGATATTTATCATGTATTACACCTTGGTCAATGTTTTCTTTCTTCATAGAAATCACATGCTTTAAAATACAAGAGAATTCTCTATTCACTCAGGTCCTGATCTGTTCTTGTAAAATTTACTTGAAAAACTGAGAATCATATCTCAACTTCTAATGACGAGTAATCTCCCCTGACTACGTGTCAGAATTGTAAGCCCAGTATAAAAATTTACGAACAGCAACTTCAGCCACTCAGGAATTCTCCAGATGCAAACATGCTTAATCCTAGAGTAGATAGCAATTCTGAGTTTTGGTAATTTGTTATTGTCTTGTCTTCAAGCAAGACAAACAATTCATCATGCTTAGTTATTGATGATCCATTGCCTAGGAAGTACCTTCCCATTGTAATAATAGGGTAGCGTAAGAGGTTTCATCTAAATGCAAGCTAGTATTTTTTGCCTAACAGAAGCTTTTATATCCTCATAGGCCAACCAAATTAATTCTTGGATAGTCAGATCAACATTTATTGTAGATTTAATGGAACTTACTGATTTGTTTACCAAGATTAAGGGATTTAATTTTCACATGAGTGTATATAAGGTATAGTTTAACTTAAATTATCCAAATTCTGATGACTTGAAACAAGGAGTCTCAAACATGCAGCCCGTAGACTGTCTTTCTGCAGCTCACTTGGAACTATTTTTATGACTAACATTTTCCTCAAAATTTAATAAGTTTATTAAACTTGTCTTAACTCTTCCATACTTTTGCAATATTGACAGACTTACTCACCAAGTGCCAACAGTCAATCAATTTTAAGCTCAGTGAGCTCTCTTTCTCTCCACAGAAGAAAAGAAAACTATTTTAATACTGAAGAACATGTCCTGCATTAATTGATGTAGTACAAATCTTACATCACATTTTGACAATCAATTTTTCTTTTTAAATTATGCATTAATTTTGCTTTTTTTTTTTTTTTTTTTTTTTTTAAAAAAAAAAAAAAAAAGGATGTACTTAATAAACACAAATGGCTGGGATACATGGAAACTTTTGCCTGCCTGCCTGTCTGTCTGTCCCTCTCCTTTCTCTCTCTTCAACAATTCCTATTGCTTAAAAGTAGCAAATTGATCTAGTTTAGCTTTGTGGATCGGTGGAACCATGGTTGGGAAGTTGATGACCTTTCCATTTATAATAGCCTGGGGATGGGCCTACTTTTGGCCTGCTGCTCATCTCTCTCAGAATATAATGGCCCTTTTGTATTGTTGATTTTGAGACCCCTGGTCTAAAAACAGAATAGTGAAATTACTTTCTTGTGAATATGACAGCCCATTTATAAAGAATCAGACAAGATAGAAAAATGCATTTTGTAGAAATATTAATAGCAATACATACCATCAACAGATTCTAGACTGATTGGAGTGGATGTTGCTTTGGAACGAAATTCACTGAACCATCGACGATTCTGTTCATCTTGTTGGGTGAATTCTGTTGGTTTTCCCTATAGAAGGGAAAAAAGGAATGGAAAAGAAAAATGAAATTGTTTAAGAAATAATTTCCATTTCAAGACCAGATTGACATAAATATTTTCTATAAAAAAATGTTACTGAATGAATGATCAAAAAGTATTTTATTCACATATAAATTCCCCTGGTTAAGCAACTGATCAAGATATTCACTGACCAAAAAGGAGAACCAAACTTTACTTTTCTTTATTAAGTAATCATGTGGTATAAATGTCTATCATACAATAAATCAAGGTGTGTGTGTGTGAGATTATATATATATATATATATATATAGATGTATATGTCTGAAGTCCACCTAATGATGAAAAAAAAACAAAAAAATATCACAAAACAGATACTTACTTTTTAAAACAGGGGGTAGCAAAAATACCTCTCACATAATGGTAAGACATTAGTGGTAATGGTGTGTCTTCATCTAGCTAATTTCTTACCATAATGTGGGAGGTATTTTCGCTGCATCGTGTACAATATTCCTCCAAAGTCTATATATCAAATACAATATATAAAAAATATTCAGATAGAAAAATCAACAGTATCAAGTTATGAACTTATTGATCCTCTGTAAAAATCCTCATTGCATCTTTGACAGTGTCAACATCATCAACTCACATACAAAAAAGAAACGTCAAACAAGGTTGTTACATTGGATATGAGAATTTTAGATTGCTAGTATTAAAACAGACCCTGTTTGATTTTGCTGCTTGTCTCTTGACTGAAATTGTTATGTACTTATTAAAACAAATACACAACAAAAGAAAACAAACAGGAGAAGAAAAAGAAATATAAAAAAAAATATTTTCCCTATTTATGTTTGAAAAATATACATTTTGGTATGTTGTAGCTTCTGAAGGACAGATATTATTTTCAAATTCATAAATATCAACATGTTTTTATGAGTTCTCAAAGCAAAATTTAATACCCAGTGTTGTTTATGCAGGTGGTATAACATTTAGTGGTGCAAAGAATGGAATCAACAGGCAATATTCAAATGTTGATTGAAGCTGTAGCAGTTACATTATGCTAATGTCTCGCCTTCTCCTAGTTATGAGTAAAAGAATAGATTAGACTGCATTCTCTAACCTTGGAAGAGTAACACATCTTGGGAAAAGATCACTTTGTATTCAAAACTGTATAGAAGGTAACAGTAAATGACTTCACTCCATTTTCTAAGAACAGTTAAGGCAATTCACAATGATTTCTAAAAAAATCTGTTTATCAGAAGGTACTCCTTTTAGATTCTTTTTTTTATCATTAAGACATTCACAGAAAGGATAGTCAGAAATGTGTGTGTGTGTGTGGTGGAAGGATTAAGACATGGTCATATTAAATTATTTATTCAATTGATAATTATCATAAACATTGACAATTTTTGTTTAAATTCCCAAAATGAGGCACCTTTGTTGCTTTACTCACATTTCAGCTGATGTTCTGATCAAAGAACAGGCATGAGAAAAAGGCTAAAAAGTCAGTACTTGAGTTTTCTGCCTCGTAGATAAAAGTGTTGTGAGCCTCACCTGCTTCCCTGAAAGTCAAGAGTTATCTCCCCTGAGAACAGAAGTAATTTGCTATCATAAGGAAAAGTGTTGATAGATACATCTAAATAAATAAAGCGCAATGTACAGGTGTCCGTTTTCTGATCTCGGGATTTATGCATGTGCATCAAATAAACACAGAGGCACATGTAATATACACTCGGGTTCACTGGCCCGTTTGCATTCATTCAGATGCTAATCATGAGAACAATAGAAGTATTAATATTCATCAATTATTTGCAGCATTATTTTTTACTAGCCTAAAGTCTGCCTGGAGGCTTTCTCTTCAAATTAATCTATAATAATAAAATGCAGAGTACGTATGTACGTCCGTTTTTCAATCTCAGCAAATCATAAACAACCTGAAGTAACAGGGAGTAACATGATTAAAAATTAAATAACTCATTTAAAGTTAACTTTAAATATCGAACAAAATGAAAGGTTTAAAAAACAATTCCTTATTAAAGGTTTAACTTTAATTTCACTCTTTGTCGCAATTGCAATTGATATTGTCTAATTAAACTGTAATTAAAGCTTAAGTGGGACATAGTATGTTGCTCATGTTTTGTTTTTTTTTTTCTTTTTCTAGCACACATACTGTGACGTATTCTAATTATTACAGAGTTCAGGTTCCTTAATGTCTTAAGTGTGACTATGTGAAGAGATCATAAATGATTTTAATGTCTTAAGTGTGACTTTATGTGAAGAGATCATAAATGATTTTAATGTCTTAAGTGTGACTTTATGTGAAGAGATCATAAATGATTTTAATGTCTTAAGTGTGACTTTATGTGAAGAGATCATAAATGATTTTAATGTCTTAAGTGTGACTTTATGTGAAGAGATCATAAATGATTTTAATGTCTTAAGTGTGACTTTATGTGAAGAGATCATAAATGATTTTAAAAGAAAATAAAAAATTGCATGTAAAATAAATGTAAACAAACTACAGGAATTGATTGCATATACAAAGAAATATTATGCTAAATTAAGGTGTTGAATAAAAATAAAATAATCTTATTATTTCTAAATTCTTATAAATGCTGAAGGTAAAAGGCCAAAGACCCGAAAAGCCCTCCGCAGTAGCTAGCCTAAAGTCCCCTCAAAGGGCAGTTCTCGACTAGTTAGTCTAATAAAGTTTCTTAATATAGAATTGGCTCAAAAAGAGCCAGCAAAAAGTAATTCAATCAAGGTGGACTGTAATTTCTGCTTCAAATTTGAAAAATATATACACCTTGAATTTTTCCTCCAATCAGAAGGATGAATTCCATCCATCAAAATTTTTTAAAATATTTCAACCAGAAAGGTAACGAAAGTTTTGAAAAGTCCAGAAGGCATGAAAATTTTAACCTGAAGGTATAAAAAGGTTTCAAAAGGGAAAGCTATTTTGGCTGTCACCTGTGTCTGGGATGTTTCTCAAATAAGCAAATGGAAAGAAAGAAGTGAATCAAATGAAACCTGTGAATAGAACTGTGTTCTAAAACAGAAAAAAATTGTTAAGAGTCCTAGTGATGCAAATGAATTTGCTAAAAGACCTCTTGTTTTTTAATCTTTTAATTAGGTGAGTGCACCTTTTATAAAGTTGCTCACTGAGTTATTTAAATGTCCTTATATATCCGAGAGGTGCATTTAAATTCCATGAAAAATATAACAGAAAGCTTAATCACAGTGCCTTCTCTGTCTTAATGATTAAAATTTTCTACACTGAATTAAAATAAAACATTAAATAAGATCTCATTAATAATGACTTTCCAAATTGTTGATGAACAAATTAGATGAGCTATTAGAAATATTAGCATAAATCAAAAAGAACATTATACTTCCTGAAATAACCCTAAGCATACCAATCTGCTATACCACGATCAAATACATTCTAACTACAAACAAGATGAAAAAATCTTAAAAAACTCATAAGTACTAATATATCCTCCACTGATCCCAGTAAAAAATAAAACTAATTATATACTACACTAAATTTAATCCAACCAACTTAATCATCCACAATAACTCTTTTCCATCATCTAGTGTCTTGCAAAAGTCCAACATTGTATATCAATTTAAATGTCCTTTGGGAGATTGTATCTCTGACAAAAAGTAAAAATCAAAACAAAAAATTCAAATTCTCAAGGCCCTTGATTTAAGGAGCAAACAACCAACACTAAATAAGGTTAGTTATTAGTAGAGAAACAAGGTTTTAAAGTCTAAACTTATATTACAAAAATAAAGTTGCCTCCCTTAGATCAAAACCTGAAAAAAAAAAAACAAAAAAAAAAAAAACAAAAAAAAAACGCCATACTTTTAACAGTTAATTTTAACAGTGCGTGTTCATGCATATTTACAAAAAAAATTCCAACTATTAGTTACATTAATTTTTTGTCGTTGCAATTCACTCATGAAGATGATCTTATATTTTGATCAGAAGGAAATATTTGTGCAGCCTTTTTTGTAAAAATTGTATTTTCGTCTGTTTTTTTTTGTTTTTTTTATGTCTATGTGATAAATGTTTATTCCTTTCAAATTTCACATAGTAGTTTTGAGTCTTGTTTTTGTTTGTATGCATCTTTTTTTCTAATTGCAATGAGAGATGACATTCTCTCTTCACCCATTCCAGGGAAAAAATCATTTTAACTGCTATGACTAATAATTTCTACTGTTCTATTCTTGGTTGACAAAAAAAAAAAAAAAAAAAAAAAAAACATTAGTGCTGAAGGAGCAAAATATGGACATATATCCAGAATGCTACATGGGGAAAAAAGATAAAAAAATTGGCACTAAAGATGTTAAAGGATTTTGCTAAAAGGTTACAGAATGGGATTGATATGTGAAGAAATATCAAGGTAACAACAACAATAAAGATGAAGAAACTAATTTTAGCAAATTATTGGATAAATAATAAAAGTATTATCTCCATATTAATACATGGACACCACATTGTTTAGTATGAAAGAAACTAGCTAACAGTTTCAGAAGTGAATTGTTATAAAGACTCCAAGATAATAGAATGTGGTTTATACAAACCTGTGGAGAGGTTAATTGGACTGTAAAGTTTGTTGTCGCTAAAGTGTAAGCTTGTATAAATGACTGGGCATTCACCCCTACAAAAAATGAATTAAATAAAATAAAAAGAAAGGAAAAAGTGGAACATTATATTGATATTTTTGAGTCTGGAAGAGAAAGAAAAATTATCATGAATCTTCAATTGATATAAACATCCTTAAAAAAAAGAAAAAAAATTATTTTCTAGGAACTGATGATATTTTTTGGTTACTTTGCATTTCCTCATTTAACAGCTTATTTAATCAGCACAATGGTACATTAAATGTTAGACATTGTTGATAATGACAGAAACTATAAAAAGTACAGAAAAAAAAAGAAAAAAAATGAACTTCACTGTTTATCCACAATTTTGATTTGAATGTACAGCTTAATGAAAAATTGGAAAAATACAATTTATAGACTATCAGTTGAATTTAATACTTTAAATGAATTATTTCTAACTAAGTGTGTGTGTATGTACCTCCAAAGAAACGTGATACCCAAGGTTTAAAATGAATTTTTAAAAATGAAAAATCTTTTTTGAAGCTTTTATTTTAGTTTTAATATTAAGCTAATAAATTAAATTTAATATTTCCAATAAGCACTTCAATTACTTTCCCACTGCCATAATGTCACTTCATTCTGTGGTGTCTAGACTTAATGAATTTAAGCTCAGTACTAGAATGGCTTTAGGGTCTCATCATTTTACAGTTGAATAGGCTAAATGTAACTGTAAATTCTATGCTAATAGTTTCTTCTCTTACACTTCTTGCAGAACTCTTTTGGATTTTGGCTTTTCCAGCCAATTCTGATTTCTTGTTTCCTTGCCACCAACAATCTTCAAGAATTTAAATGTAATGTCAATTGCCATTTGCTGTCTTCCTGAATCCTGTTCCTTTATTGTAATTTCTTCTCACTCATTCTCTTTCACTTCCTGTAAACTCCTGTGTCCTAGTGGCATTATCGCCTTCTTTAGGGTGAAATAAAAAAATTAAAAGGTACTAATTTTTAAAAAAATATTCCCTGCTGAAATGGAGGAAGGTGCTCATAAAAATGAGAGAATCAGAAGCATTCCTAAGGGCCCAGAAAAAGCATGTTATATTAAAAACTGTGATAAAAATCAATAATATCTGGAAGATGACATTTGTTTCTTGACACATTTGTCAAAAATAAAAATAGTAAGGGATTGAATTGAAGCCGTTCAATCCCGTAGAAGACCAAGAAATCCATTAAAAAGAACAGGATATAAACCTCAAGGGGTAGAGGTGGAAAGAGGTTGTAGAAGAAGACATTAAACCTCTTTGGTTCAGGGAGGTCTAATGGATTGATAAATAGGATTGTACCTATATGTTAAACAGAAAAGATATAAAGTGTATTATAAACTGAGACAGGCAAGAAGTTGACTATCGATCACTTGTCATAGAACATAACACAATAGTTATCAAATATAGTATATTGGTTCATACATCAGAGAAGGAATCAGCCAAGCTGAGATATCAAGAGAATGGGAGAGCCAATGGTCATAGAAAAACACTACAAATTTGAAGTTGCTAAATATCACTTCCACCAAAATTAGAAGAATGATGATATTTGACTAGGTCACTTGAGAGAGTCATATATTCATTGAATGTTAATGGAGTTCCAAGAATTCACAGGCTGAGGCACTGGGGTGTGGATCTGGGATGAATAGCACATTGATCCCACTGTACAAAATTCAAGGTGGCTGGTGAGTATACTAACAGGGCCAGATTATCCTTTAGGCAAGTATAGGCTGCACCCTAGGGACCCTTCAAGCTTTTATGAAGCAATGATTTCAATTTTTTAGAGGTTATAAATTCTAAAAATAGTTTAATAAACTGAAATGATATCAATATAACAAACTATTATTATTATGTATTGTTTTATTGTTATGGTTATAAATTTTTTTTTTTTTTTTTTACTACACTTGTGCTAATTTGGTTTATAATAAATAATGTAGTAGCAGAACTTAAAGAATATTTCTATTGACAAACAAAAGCCAGTTAATCTAGCTTATTTAAAGAATTTGCAATAAATTTACTTTTATCAATGTAAAGGGTGACTCTGTCTGGGGGGGTGCATAATTTCATTAGCTTAGGGGTCCCAAAAGCTCATATTTTGGTTGTATATGTTAGCCAAAACATTAGGAGAACCACAAAGATAAAGACATTAGTGTCTGAATGAACTAATAATAATTGCTAAAAGAGATGCTATTTTGTAAAAATTTCTTAAATTTATTCTTTACTGCAGATACCAAAGTACACTTTTGACCTTACCCTTCTTTGTCCAAAAAAAAAAAAAAAAAATATTTTTTTTTTTTTTTTAATAGGGATGGGAGCAAAGACTAAATCTATGCTATTGAATATTGGGAGATAAAAAAGTCAAGTAATATTCTATTAGAATTTCTTATTTTAATATGAATTTCAACATGTGTGTGTGGGGGGGGGAGGGTTAGAGGATTTAAATACAATTAGTTAATTTCCTGCAGATATCTGGAAGTTTAACATTAGGAGAGTAAAAAGAAAAAATCCCAAGACTCTGAGAGCTGACCTTTTGTAAAGGTCAGCTTAAATAAATAGAATAAAGATTATACCTCTCATCTTAAATAAAATAACATAGCAAGATATTTTTTTATACCACCTCTGTTCCACAATAAGTGACCAATTTCATTGCCTATACTAATATAAATACAGTAGTAAAATATTTCTTATTTTTTTTACTATTTCACTATAACTTTTATAAAGGAACATGCAAGTAAAGAATATTTTTTTCCAGATTTCTATAGTTTGCTATGGATAGAATTAAAAAAAAAAAAAAATGAACCCAATATTGAATTACTGTTAGTAGGCACTTTAAAAAATTCTCTTAAAAGGAAAAAAAATAACACAAATATACAAACAAATTTTATTGTCAAAATCTTTGTATTATTATTAAGAAGAGAAAAGATCAAAATATTTTTTCATGTAAAATTTTTTTTTTTTTTTTATACTTTTTCAAACTTTGGAAATTTTGTTTAAAAATCTTGTTTTTCTGGCACCAACAGATAACCTTAAATTTATATGGGAAATTTGAGCATCTTTTTGCAGTGTAAAACACTTTGATTTAAATTCAGTTTGAAATAGTCTCTAAGTATTTTGCTTATTGGGAATATTAAATCTAACCCATTATTAGCTTAGGATTAAAACTAAAATTAAAGCTTCAAGAAATATTTTTCATTCTTTAAAAATTATTTTAAATTTAAGTATCTTACTTGGGGGGTGCCTACAGTTAGTTTTTTTTGACAATCAACAAATATAATAAAAACAGAAATTTGGATATGAACATAAACTTACCATTTAATTTTAAGAATGTCTGGTTTTTAAATTTAAATTATTATAGTTAGTATATATAATCTTTTTTTTTTTTTTTTTTTTTTTTAAAGCATTTCAAACATTCATAACGTTTTTGCCTCTCTTAACATCAGACGTGATGAATGTAAATATAATTTATTGAATTTTTTTTTACATCGGTAAAAAATGAATTTTAATTCAATGTTTGCGGGCAATAAATTTCAGAATTTAAAGAACAAAAATAAGTAAATTAAAATAAAAATATACCATAAATTTTTAAATATACAAAATATATTGTAAGGGAGATAAACCAGTGTATAAAAGTCGTTTGAAGCACTAAAACCAATTTATACCCAGCAATTTTCAATCAGTGGTCATATAAACAATATATGACAACAAAAATTAATAAGTTCGAAACTAAATACTTCGTAATATACTATGAAAGCATTTAAAAGAATTAATTGTCAATAATTAATATTTTAAAACGTTGCTTCTTCTTTTACAAGTGGCGAGTAACTAAAAAACAAGAAGACAATAATTTGTCTGGCTCTAACTAGAGAGGAAGTTATTAAAAATAAGTTGGACGAAAATACATTTATAATACACGAACGATAAAAAATTTTTTCAAGACGGCTTCAGAATAAGATTATTATAATTATATTTTAGTTTTCAACATCGTTTTGGGGGCGGGGACTGAGTTCGTAAAAAAAAGTAAAAACAAATTTGTCTCGTAAATAAAAAAGAAATGTAATTTCCTGATATGAAATATGTATGGTAAATACTGCTTTGTTAAGCCTCACAAAAGATATATAGAAAGGACTCATTAATTTTTCAGTCATTTTGAATCCATAAGTGTTATTAATTTACCTGCTGGATCAGCACTAAGAACAAGAAGACAACTGCCTCTGACCGTCGACATATTGAATTTTGTGTTTGCAGAAGGAAACCAAGTGCAGATAACCCCATCGTAAAATATTATGCAAGGGAAGTAATTCCTATTTGGCTTTGTTCAAGTTATTTGCCCTAATTCCGAAAAGTGTGTTTCAATGTTAATTACTAAATTGATTAATAATCAAGAACTGTCTTTGTTTGACTGTGTTAATATATTAAAGATTACTTCGTTGAAAAATATCGAAATGCTAACAAATTTAATACACAATTTTGTTATTGATTTCCAACAAGAATATTTTTCAGAGTTACAAAATGTAGAAAGTTCTCAAATTATGGGAACTGGAAAGATAACTCATACTTAAAATCAGAAAGAGACAGTTGAAATTTCTGGCCATATAATGAGAAAGGACGACTTCGAGCATTTAATACTCACACATTGCATTAGGGGAAGTGGGGATAGAGGGAAACAACGAGTAACTTACCTAATGTGTGTTATACTCTGCCTCAAATTAGATCACTTTCTGATTCACTCCACATGTCGGCTGGATGTGAAGGTTAAGAAAACAAAAGCAAAAAATCGTCCTCCGTGCAGGGTTTTCGAGCATCACATCCGATTTACAAAACAAAATTCCTCAAAAGAATTAAAGCACAGCAAAAAAGAGGCCAATCATGAACGTTGCCACCAAAGAAAAAAAAGATGAGTCAAGAGAAGCCACCACATTTGCTTTTAAGAAAGCCGATCATAAATGACTGGAGCAGAATCACGGCAAACGGGATGGCTGCCGACGCTCGGCAAACTCTCAGCGTCACCACCTGTATCCTCGGTCAAACAACCCGACAAACACATCAACTTTTGGCCCTATCAACTCTAGCCCAATTCCAAGTCGCTTACTTTGCCCACAAAGAGATATTCTGCTCGCATAATCTGTATCAGTAATACAAATATTTTTATATTAACAATTCTTATCTTCACTTGTTTTCGCCTTACTTGTTTGGTTTGTTCGCTACCATACGCGTGTTTATAACATGTGTTTGTGTGAATGCAAAACAGCAGAGACAAAAGGGAATGTTGAAAAGTCAAACGTTGCTTAGTTACAATGGAGAATTATAATCGAAAATATCCTAAAGGCTCACGGCATATAAATTATGATGATGAAGATGAGGATATGTGTGTTAAATGTCATAACTTTGCCCATCAGACATTTTTATACATGACGCACAAAGAAAGGAATACTGAAAAAGTAAGCTTTATGTCGTAGTCGATATTGTGATTAGCAAATGCACTTATATTTATAGATCATTCAGAATATTAAAACTTCCAAAAAATCTTACACACACATACACACATCCTTTGGTGGCTAGACACTTAAACAGAAACAATGATGAGGAAAAGTAACAGTAAAAAAATAATTTAAAAGATAAAAAACAAAAATGGGAAAATAGATTATAATTAAATTCAGATTCATATTTCAGATCAAATGAGGAAGAAGGTTTTTACAAAACCATTTTAACAACTGACTAAATTATAAAAAAATATGTGACAAAATATATCTTTATGTCACTTACCATTACCTAAGAGCGAAGACATTATTAACCAATGAAATGTCCGGATGGCACTTTTCTTAATAATTATTTTCATAATTTGATTTTGAGTCTGCTTATGGCGGCACTGCATTTGACTCAGTGTAAAAATCAAGCAAAATTTGAAAGACGCGATAATTTGAAAATTACCTTCATGAGTTTGCCGACTTAAATATAAACAATGTTGTCGACCGGTGAAATTTAGGCCTCATTCATTGATAGTTACACAGATTGGAGTCAAGTTGTAAGGTGTTGATTAGTACGTCGGGTTGATTAATTACAGAATGTACTGCTTCTCGAGTGTTGTGGTCACCAATGTTGAATGGGTTAAATAGATAATGCGACTGTGTGTTGAGAAGGTAATCAACATTCATACATAATACTTAAAACATCAAGGAAAAAGAACAATGAGAACCAATTTTGTTTAACGAAGAAATATGTATATTAAATTCAACAATAATACAAAGTAGTTGCAATATCAGTGAAAAAGGGAGAAAAAAGTAGCTTCTCCTTGACTGTCTTAAAGAAGATTTGTCTGAGTAAATGTTCAAAGTTCAGTGTTGAAAATAGAATATTTCTTTCAGAAAATTGTTCAGTAGTTGCAACTTACAAAGTTGATTTAACTTGGTGTGTCCACTGAGAACTGGTGGTGTGTCACAAAGTTCTGTAGTGTGTATGTACGTGCGGAGTGAGTAGGATGAAATACACGAGGGAGTAAATGAGAGAACTATTGTTCTGAAATTACTACTACTGGTTTTTTGGAATGCATCCAATATTTATACTATCTGGGGTGGCTCCCAGCAGAGACGCTGTAGTACATTTTTGAATATACATGAAAATATCCGATTGGACGGAAAATGGACCAATCAGCAATATTGTAGCAAAGCTTGTTTTGAACAAAGTGTAGGAACAAATTTACTATGGTGGAATGCGATAGATAAATTGTCCTGTTATTTTTTAGTATGTATTTATTGACCAATTAGAATTGGAGAAAATGTAGGCGTGGCACTACAAAGTGCATCAATTAATATTTAGCAGAGAGCAAGAAGAGCTCTAGACTTCGAAACGACACGTGTTCAACACAAACTCCGAACATCATGCCAAAACTAAACCTAACTTCAAGCAAATATCGAACAAATATTTCTTGAAGATGCTACCATAATTCTTCATTCGTCATTCCTCATTCTACAGCAGATGCTTCACTATGAAGAATGACTCTCGGCTTCAGACAGGTCAGAACATTAACAAGGTATGAACTTTCGCTGTATATACCTTTACCAAATACATTTTTTAACTTTTTCAACTAATATATTTCACATTAACATTTTTCTTAGCCTAGTTTAATTTTTATCAGTCATTCAAAGGAATATTTTCAACAATCTTTTACACCTTTCTTTTCTTTTCATATAAATAAATTGTAAATAAACAGTTTCTTTCTGTTTTAATTACCCACTAAGAGTCCTTTCTTGTGCCGTTAATGAACGAAGTAACTTTTCTTTTTCTTTTTTACATCTTTATCTAAACCCAATATATTAAGTAAATTTGTGCAAAGTATTGGGGTTTTATGAATATATTTCTTTTACGGGGATATTTCAGAGGCGGTAACGAAAAACGACAAAAGATAAAAGACAAAGTGAAATTTGAAAAGAAACGAACATCTATTGGAATATCAAAAAGTCTTTTCGCAACATGAAATTGTACAAAATATGAAATAGGCCTTGCACAGAATCCATACAGCGTAAAGAAAGGGATCGTCCGTTGCTTACAACACCGAGCAAAAGCCATAAGTGGCGACCCAGAGACGTTAGATAAGGAATTGGTCAGTATAAGTAGTACCCTACAACGTAACAACTACCCTGGGTACATGACAGCAGCCCCAAAAAACTGGGATAGGCGGGTACAAGAGGAGGAGGAGGAGGACAACAACACTCAGAAAACAGTCTGCCTGCCTTATGTGAAGGGGTTATCAGAGAAAATACAAGGATCTGCGGTCCATATAACATCAGGACAACCTTCAAAAGCGTGACAACACTTCGCAGATATCTCTCTCGAGTGAGACCCCCCCATAGAGGAGAACATGACTAAAGACTGTGTGTACGCTATCCCGTGCAGCTGTGGAAAGGAATATAAAGGAGAGACAGGCCGCCCCCTCAAGGTAAGGCTTCAAGAACACCAGAACGCTGTAACGCGAGGGGAAGTAGAAAAATCAGGCGTGGCTGACCACATATGGAGAGAGAAGGGAGATCACCGTCCGCTGTGGGATCATGTTGAGATCATAGACAGGGAACACCATTGGAAAATTCGTAAACTTAGGGAATCAGCACATATGCTAGGCCACAAAAATCTCCTGAGCCGACCAAGCATAGAAATAAATACAATATGGGAACCAGTAATAAGGAGTGCCAGAGAAAAGCAATGATAACAAAGTTGCAATATGAGCTCTGGTAAAAACATGAAATGATAACAGCAAAATTGCAATATGAGCACTGGTAAAAATGGTTGCTGAAAACATTAGGTTTATAATACCCAGAAATTCATACCCAGAAATTCATACCCAGATGTCCTCAAGGACACATGGCACAGTGGATAAAGGCGTTGGTTAGATCCAGTGACAGACCCAAAAAAGAGTGTGAGTTCAATACCCGGTTAAGGTAGTGGAGAACTTTCAGAGGGAAAATTAGCAGGAGATAACTGATAACTGACATCCATCAACTAGAACAGTCTAACCCAGTGATCGAAATAAAGGGTTCAGTTCGAAATTCCAACCACCTGAAGAAGGCCGGAGCGTACAACGGCCGAAACGTTGTGACAAATATAGCGACAAAGATGAGGACAATAGTAGATATTTAATAATCTGAACTTTATTTCATGTAATCGACATTTGTTTTCCTTATTTTAGTTTTATTATAATTATTTTTCACACGAAGAAAACAAACACCGATTTCACAAAGAAAGCATATCGATCACATAAAGAAAACAAATATTGAATAAGTTAAGGTTTGGTTTATTTTACGATATATCGACGTTTATCAGGTAAATGCTGAATTCTGTCGCCTTAATAATCAATAGAAATATACGTTGAACGTGAACAAGAGTAAAAATAAACTAGACATAGGTACAATAAACAGGTGATTGTAGGAAACGCCTGAGGGTCATAGTAAAATTTATCGGGAAACTCGGAACATTTCTAAATAAAGAAACATAATAAAAAATATAAAAAATAATATAATTTTTATTTGAATGACTTCAACATGAGCGAGTCTTTTATAGATTTGGTTGTCGAAAGTTTGTTAGGTTTGTTTGTTTTGGTAGTTTGAATCACTTTGATAGCAGTCGTCATTTTGTTGGCAGCTACAGGAAGTGTGGTTGCTTTGGAGACATGTTGCGGCGCAAATATGCTGATTATATTGTCCTTCAAAAAGCGCCGAAAAATATCTCCGCAAACGACCACTTAGTTTTTCACGTGACACGTTCGGCTGTCTTTCCGCCTGGTCGCTTATATACATTTTGGAAGAGTCCAGAAGGCCTCGGTGCGAAACTCGGTTCTGTTAAAATCAAAAGTCTCATTGTTCTTTTGATTGGCCAAAATTATTTTATTTATTTTCCGGTGTTCCTTTGTTTTTCTTTTCATAGCGGATGCGGGGAGTCTACCTTGTCTTGAATGATTTCTAGTCAAGTTTGTCGTTCCCCCGACCTCTTCTACACAAACCGGCTCGACGCCTACATCCACTATAACCAAAACAAAATGAATAATATATTATGACCAGTCAGAGCCACTCCCGCTCAAAAATCAAAACTTTAATTTCGAGCAAACTTAAAACTATATATACCCAAATTCAAACAAAACCGACACAGATCAGCGTTTGATGTCAACACCGACACGCTGGGAGAGAAACGCCACCGACGACGACCACCGCCACCACTACCACCAAGTGTCAAATTCTCTTCTAATTTCAACTCTCTCTCTCTCTCTCTCTCTGTTGCATTAGCAACAGTAGCAGATAGAAGTTAACAGTCTTTGTATATATACATATAAATAAATTATATATTTATTTACCCCTACTCAAAGCCCTATTTTGTTTGACGCTAGGATTTACGTTTGCCGAGGTGGAGAAGGAAGTAACCTCTACGACAGTAACAACAACAAGGTTCTGTCTTTCAGGTTACCCATTTCTGACTCTGCAACACGTTTCGCAGTTGTCGTTCAGTCTTTTCTCTTTTTTTTTTTCTTATTTTTATGAGTTACCATTTCATTAGTTGAGAGAGAAAGACAGAGGGAAAGAAAAAGAGATTTGGATTATTAAGAAAGCAAACGCCTTATTTTAATTTTTATATTTTGGCACGCCACATGATTACTTTTGGGAGGATTATTACTCCTCTATACAGAGAGGAAATCGGCGTATCCTTGATCTTAACCGATAGGGCGAGATTGAATAAAGTTGTGCCACATATAACTCTCGTGGGGGGGGGTGTTAAATATAACGGTGATATAGACTGAACGCTGGTCAACCGACACGCACTTCCAAGTCGTGTAACACAATTCTGTTGTATTTACTGTTCAATACACTATTTATTTGCAACCTCTTGTTTTGTTATTTCTTAACTATTACTTGGTCACAACAACGAGGCGTTAAGAAGTGCAGATTAAGAGGATATGTAGGAAAGATAACGGCTGACGCTATACTTGAAGAGGTTAAGGCATTGTAGTGGTCGAGAAAGCATACTCTCGGCAGTCTGTTCCACAACATAACAGTTCTGTGAAAGAAACTGTCCAAATGGAAATGCCTTCTTAGCAATACGAAGGGAATGCGGATTATTCGTCCCAGTGTACATAATGAATTATGAATCAGATTACCACAATACGAGATTACACCTCACATTAATATCGATGTAAAAGTCAGAATTAAACTGAACAAAGAAGATAAAATACGAATGAATAGTCAGTTACGTGCCATACGTGATACACGCTTGGGCAATCATGTCTCTTTCGATGAATGACTGACTAGGTAGAATATTTTCTCGCAGTTGGTTGCCATATCTTTCTGCAAACCAGGGCTATAGGAACCAGTCACTCCTACTATTCAACCGATAGCTGGTTAGGAGAATGGGGAAAAGATGGATTCATAGCTTTCCAAAGGGTATTTGTGAATGTAATAAACTCGAATAGGATTTGAATTCGGTTCTCCGATTTCTCATTTCAAGCCGATGGCCATAAAACAACACCGCACATACAATAGTAAGATTTCCATATCCTGGCTTGTAGGAATATTAATATAAAATTTCGTGAATTATTGCCGAAATTTTAGATTAATATTCGATTAAAATGAAATCATGCTGCGAAAACCTGTTATCTTATAGTGGAAGTAATAAGGAATATGGAGGTAGATAAAATAAAGTACCTTGTAAGAATAAATGATAAATCTATTAAAAATTATTTTTCTTAGAATAGGTTTGTTTATGAGTCAGCCAGGTCGAGAGGAGAACCCACTGCTTAAAATCAAACATGAGATTAGACTTATTTGTATTTTGTTTGGCTTTATCTGATAAGAAAATTAATATCCATTTTTTTCTCTTCAAGGATACAATTGTTATTATTTGCTAAGCAAAGTTTGGCACAAAGTTACAATTAATGACCACTAATCAGTAATAATGATCAGTCAAATTCAAAATCAAATTTCAAACCTGTTCCTTTGTTGATCTCATCACTAGCCATCAAATTTAGAAGGTAGAATCTATTGATAGTAAACGCGAACAAAAAACAAAATATAATCGAATGTGGGGAGAGTTGGTAAGGCCAAGAGTTGACGCGTTTGGCGGGCCGGTTTTCCGAGGTCACGGTGGTGAAGACAAGAGAGATCTGGAGTGGATTAGGGAAGCTTGATCCATGGAAAATGTCTGTTATTATTTGAATTTGGCAAGATGGGAGAACAAAAGAAAACGGCAATAACCAACCTGTAACCTCGAGCGAATAATTGTGTCGGGTCGGTTGACCGAAGTTACGGTGGTAACATCGAGAGCTTGTCTGGCACAATGATAGCTGGTCTTCTACCTGCGTTCTTTGTCAATAGATTATTAAGCGGTTTTCTTAAAAGCGAATCTAGTGGCTCCTGAGCTCATCCTTTTTCTTTGGCGGCAACGTTCGTGATTGACTTCTTTTATGTTGATATGCGGGGATAGGTTTTGTGGACCTAAGGTGATGCTCGGAACCCCTGTGCAGAAGACGACTTTTTTATTTGGGGTTTTGCTTTCTTAACGCTCACATCCAGCCGACATGTAGAGTAAATCAGAAATAGATCTAATTTGTAGTGGAATATAATATTAATTTTAAAACAACGTGGCAATAAAACTGATACATAATTATCATCATCAGTAGTAATAAAATTATTACCAGCAGTAATTGCCATCATCTAGCGAACATGCAAACACTGTAGAGCCATTTTTGTATTTGTGAATTTGCATTACATCTTACTTTTCTTTCTAGCCTGACAGTAATCTAAGAAAACGACATCGGCTTTTATAAGATAATTATATTAGTAACATATCCCAACATTTCGTAATAAGTAGATATCTCTTAAATGAAGGAAACTCAGTGTTTATCCAGAGTGTAATTAGTACGCCCATGCTTCTTGATCCTAGAATTGTGATATTATTAGGTTGGTGCAAAAATAATGACGTATAATGTCGTTTTTTGACGTTAAAAATACGTCAAAAAACGACATTATTACGTCATTATTTTTGCACCAACCTAATAGATTGTTACTGAAAGGGAAAAAATGTTATTTGAATAAGTCTAATAAGTTATTTTAATAAGCCTAATAAGTACTTATCACCGTTACGACAACTGTAGTTATTTAACCTTTTTAATCACCTTACATCACGACACAAATTGAACACTTTTAATTGAACACTATACAAGAGAAGAACATTTAATTGTAATCGCGTTAAATTCTTTCGTAAATGATAAATCTTGAGTTATATATCATGTAATGTGCTATATTATTTAAAATATATAGTTAATCAAACATAATTCCATTTAAATTGTTATTTTTTTTTTTGTGCGTGTAATTTGAATTCTATTTATATCTCTTGGCATAGTGTTTAACCTAAGACTTAACATTACGGAAAGTGCAATCGGAGATACAACTTCAAATTACTAGCGAGGCGGTTTGTGTTTACTTTGCCTTAATGCTTTCTCAAAAGCATTAAGGCATTACTTCTCTACATAGTTGTTGGTAAAATAGCAACGCAGACTAGGCTCCCAATGTTTAGGTGACAACCAGTCTAGGAGAAGGATAACTCGGAATTTAAAACGAAGAGTGAAATCCACTCATCCATCTTGCTGTGGGGCTTACAATCACACCTTGGAAAAAACGTATTTACTAAAATTTGACTGGTGCGTAACGTGAAGAATCCAGGGTTTAAACCAGTCATGGGCAAACTGCGGCCCGTGGGCCACCTGTGGCCCGATTGTCATTCTGAATGGCACGCCTAATTTCATGAGGAAAATAACGTTATTAAAATGTTCTTTCGTTCTCATTTGTTCACTCACACACTCTCATGCATAGCCACATACATGAACAATGATTAAATACAACCTTTCTTGAATTTTGCAACTTTTCGTTGAAGGTAACGTTGTCAGTATTTTAAACCATTGGCGATTTTCACTAAGGAAGATCTTAAATGTAAACACTTTTTTGCTTCAGAAACAGGAATCATTTATGATAATTATTTTTTCTCTAGGGGATAAATATTTTTCTTTTAAAAAAATGTTTTTGCATTGTCAAATGAATAAATTAAAAACAAACAACACACAGCAGCGTGTGTTAACCCCTCTGCCATCAGTGATAATATTATGCGAAGTCTTCGGTTTTTTTTAATTATAAAACGAATCTTTTCACTAAAGAAAAAACATCGACTTTTCCTAATTTCTAAGGCAGATACTTATGCGCATACTCTGTTGTTGTGAAAACGGCTGCCGTATCTTTAATGAAAAATTACCTTTTTAGCCGTGTGGCCCACCTAATGATCAACTGTGTCTCATGCGGCCCACTGTTCGAAAAAAATTTGCCCATGCCTGTTTTAAACACTTTCACTTGTCAACAGAAGTTTCAGCCTAGTGAAAATCATGAACGACTTTTTCTGTATCGTATTATCAGATTGATGCAATCTTTCAGAATTTTTTTTAACAATATCAAGTGCTAATATAAATTTATAGCATCATTATCAATCATAAAAGTATTTTTTGAGAGTTTCTATGATTGTACAACTTGTAGCTAAATTGTGCATTCCATTAAAAAACGATTTTCATCTGAGAAATTCTTTCAAGAACCTAACGATTCCTTATGTTGGAACCACTAAAATGACACTAAACTGTTGTACAAAGCGAAACATATGAGACTGAAGGTGACGGATTACAGCGAATATGATGTTTGCAGAACTTCCCATCCCAACCTTATGATAGTTTGCTGCGTCGCATTTGCAACATGAGTATAATTGTCATACCACAAAATTCTCAGTTTTCTACGATGCACTAAAAAAGCTCTTTCAATGTGTCATTCAAACAAAGCAAATGATTACACCCCGTAGCGCTGCACAATAGCAGTTTATCCAGGATCAAGCATTTCGAAATTCAAAATTTCCCTTCAAATCCTCCCAGACACAGACAAGAACCCCCCACTAACCTCCCAGTAGAATTTGTTTCGATTGAAACGTTGAAGGCTTTGGATTATCGTAATAAAGCCATTTTTCATCTCCAGTAATTATTCTGTTCAAAACTGCTATTTCTTTCTTTCCGAGCTAGATGAAAAAAAGGGTCTAAATGCTGACATATTTTTCCTTCCGTCAGTTCATGAGAACCCAATTTTCATAGATTCAGATCTCTCCTGAGGTTTGTAAATGATGCACAAGCAATACCGAGTTGAATCAAAACTTTACAGGCATTTCGAAGATTTCCCTAACATTATACAAAATATGCTGCTAGGGAATTTTGAATTCACATAATAAAAAGAAGAAAAAAATGAATGTAGAAATTAATATTTTTTTTGTTTTCTCTTTTAAATATTCTATGCTGCTGTATTTTTAAAACACCGTTGAATATTTAAATAGTTTCACAAGATGTCGGACATTGTTATCACTCTGAGGTTTTAAATATCAGTGTACGCTGTTTATGTAATAGGTAGCTGCTTCCAGAAAAAATGTCCTCGGCGCTTGCATGCAGGGTTAAACAAAAGAATATTTTTTTAAATAGCATGTAAAGAACGCTATTTCAAGTATTTCCAAATTGTTAACATCAATTGTTTTTCAAGATGTAATTTGGTTGCAGGTCATTAAACAATGCTGAAATAATCATTGTAACACTTATGACTATAATTAATCAGTCGTTAGGATTACTGACGTGTTAGCGACCATATTTAGTGGGACAGTATTGTTTAATTAGGCAGCCATGTTTAAAATGGCTGTTCGTTTGATAAGCAGTCATATTTTTGTAGATATCACTTATGTGTTCCCATATTTGCTAGCATACTCATGAGAAAAAAGAATTTCCTTAATTTCAGAAGATATATTAAAAAATACTAGTTGTTTACAGTAGTAAAGACTCAATATTAGGCCTCATTTTCATTTAATGAAGTGTTTAGAAAGAGAGTTTAAATATGTTGGCTTTCTGCCCTCTCCAAGGTCCGTTTTATGCCTATATTATAGATACTAACACCATAACAATGAAGGATTAGAATAATCCAAAGAAATGAATTCAAAAAATTAGTTACGTGTGAAAACATTTTATACACAACACTGAATTACACAAATATGTCATACTAAGATGCATTACATAAATAAATATGCATCATAAATTGACCCACGCAGAGAAATTAATCCACATAAAAAAAAAAAAAAAAAAAAGACAAGAGGACAAATGAAAAGGTCTTAGTTGTAACATTCCCAAGACGGACACAATACAGGTTTGATGATCTGCCTTAGGTTTCTATTTAGACTTGTGCTGTCCGCCCTAGTCAACAGAACCACAATTGGTTACAGTCTCCGCAGCAACTGACTGTCTTGTGGCAATCAAGGGCCCCTTAAGACGTTAGTCAATTTTTCTGTCAAAATGGAGATAATCGCCTTCTGCATCCTTATAAGTGTGTGGTAGCCAGAATCGGTTTTCAGTCATTTTTTATTGATAAAATAAATATATATATATTTTTTTTTACTAAAATATTTAAAAAATTAAAGAACACAATGGAAAACTGATTTTTGATAATTTCAGAGATTTAACTAGATTAATTTTACTAAATTTGATCTCACGCCTTCAGAAGGCGTGAGATCAAATTTAGTAAAATTTTCAAAGGATCCATTCTTTTTCATAAAATATTTCAACATTAAGGAGAATTATGGAAAAAATGATTGTGACGGATGATGGATTCCGACAAATTTCTGAGTATATCCGTGATAAAACAGATTTTCCAATAAGTACCCGATTTTATAGAGAATTTAGCTAAGATCCTGTTGTATCAATAATATTCGTTAGTTCATTATAGACAATTATTAATGTTGTGCATTCGATCGTAGTGGGACGCTTTACAATGGTGCCTTCTGTCGAACTAGACTTAGTAAATGTTAATGTAGCATATTTTTGTTAATTTTGTAAGCCTTAAACGCACTCGGAAACGATCAAATCAGCTCATAAGTTGCAAAATCAACATCTTTCGTAATTTTAAAAATTTTATGCGTCTTCCCTCCTCTTTTTTTTTTTTTTTTTTTTACTCACTTAACTTTAGAAAAAGTAAAGAAAAAAGGTTTCTTTTCTTATTCCTTCACCCTCTTTTCTTTTTCTTTGATACTTTTTTGTATATCTTCTTTTTCTTTGTTTCGCCTTCATCTTTCATTCAACTTTCTTTCTTTCACCAAGAAGACGTGACGTTATAATTTTTTGGTGGTTATAATGTGATTATAATGGCAACGTTTTTAAAGAACAAAAACATAACACTGTTTTATATTTGGTCAGAAGAAATACAGCGTTTTGAGGCTTAACTGTCATTTGATGGATTAGATTTGTTTGTGAACCAGGAAGCATTCGAATTAGAAAAAAATAAGTTCGAGATTAAGTTTCTCTAAAATGTATACAATCGTCAAAACAGACGATAATCCAGAAGAACTGGATTACATAAGAACAGGGGAAAATGTATGGCTGCGGTAAGTTTGTTTCGACTAAGTTTCATGTGTCATAATGGATTTGTTTGTTTAAGAAAGTAATTCTGTATTTTGGGGGAGAAAATGAAAATGAGTTGAAAATGTAGAAAAATTAAATTTATTTATTAAAAATATATTCTCATTATTTATCAAAAAAGTAAGTATTCCCTATCAAATCCAAGTTCACAAAAAAAAAAAAAAAAAGAAAAACTAAAAAAAAAAAAAAACTAAAAAAAGTCTAGTAGGAATAGTTACTTATAATAGGCGCAAAATTACAAAACAAGACAGCCACTGCGTAAAAATATACACAATTACGAAAAAGTAAAAATACAAAGTTTTCACAAAAATGTCCTTTTGTGCGCTTATTAAGGCAGGATGACAATTTCAGATAGAAATGATTATCATAAAAAAATGGAAAAAAAATTACAGCTTAGGAAAAGACAAGGATCTTGAAAATGACAAAAAGAGAAAACAGTACAAGAAGCCAGTCAAAAACAAAGGTGCAACCAACTTTGAGAAAAAACGAAAATATCTAATTTCACTTGCCCCACCAGCATCTTTGGGACACAGTAATTTTTGAAAAGTCCCTTTTAACTTCATAGTCCCACAGTTCGAGCTTGGAAAATATTCTTAGAATTCTTTTTGTTCTTGGCTGTCCTACCACAGGAGAATTTTCATTTGGAACTTCAAAATTCTTTAATCTATTTGCGGTTGGCTGGTAACTGGGGCCTTCTTTGATGTTCCCTACTTGGTGTCAAATTCCTTCTTTGATGTTGACCTGCCTTGTCTCCTTGCTGGCAAAAAGTCTTCTCTCCGTATCTACTGACCTGATCTTTTTATTCATAAAATTAGGCTCACACTGGGCCCAGTATTCGGGATGTTGCAAGGGCTTGAGATCACGCCTCTCATTGATCAGTATATACGAAAAAAATAAAACTTTTAATACACTGGAAATGGATCCTTCACAAATTTTGGCGGATTTTAACCGCTGAGCCGAAAAAGATATAAAAATGTAGCAACATTTACATAAACCGTTTGGCCTTCATCAAAATACACTTCTCTCAAAAAACCCGTATAAAAAACCTAGACGATTAAATATCTATTCATGGGTAACATTTTTAAAATAGTTGAAAAATAAAATTTTTATATACTGTCAATGACAATGTCAATGTAAAAGTAATTGTTTTATTCTTATTGCTGAAAGAATCTCGAATTCTGAACGAAACATTTCTTATAATCCTGAATTGATCTCTTACTTTTAAAATTTTTAATACTATCTGGTGAAATAGAAATCTTGGAAGCTAAGCTGTTTTTCTCTACATTTTAAACTCATTAGACATATTGGCAATTTGCAGAAACAGAGCCTCGTTTTAACATTTAAGAAATGATTCCTTTCTTTGCAGCCAGAGTTGAAATAAAAACGTTTCTGGTATTTATTTTATCAAAATTTTGAAGGAAAATTTTGAAAATTGATTGTACGTTACAAATCCTTTCTGAAAGATAAAACGTAAGCCTCTCGCTATTCTACCACTATTTGTATGGAAAGTGTTAAGACGTTCCATAAGTTTTAAACCTTCACGGCTAAGACCCGCCATGATACGCAACTTGTAGCGAATCACCCTAATTCCCTTCGTATTCTATTTGTGTGATGTAAATTCCACTCAAGCAGCTTCTTCCAACGAGCCACTGTTTTGAGGAACCGACTCCCAAGAGGATGCTTCCCCGGTCACTACAATCTTAACCTGTTCATGTCTAAGTTTGACCGTTATCTTCCCCATATATTTTCTGTATTCTCCAAGGTCAGTTTTATTCCTATATTATATACTAGCAGTAGAGCCCGGCGTTGCCCGGGGATGTAACAGTAAGAGATAGATCAAGTATCGACCATCATAAAGACTAAAATATAAAATTGACAAAGATTATTGTTTAAGGTTGACGGACACGCATGTCTTAATTAGTTTTATTTATTTATTTTTTTTTTTACGAATTAGTCAAACCCAAACTAAAACAAAAACATTGTTTTCAATCGTTGAGTCCACCGATTGAATAGAATTTTATTATAAACAATTGTCTTGTAAATGGAATTTTTAAAGCATTCTGAATGTAAAAATAAAGAAAAAAGTGTGCAAGACAATAAGAAACACTACCTGCCAAAAAAAAAAAAATGAAGTTTTGTTGAAATCGGTTGAAAAATGTAGGAAATCCGATCCCATATATAAACGAACACACACACACACACACAACCAACCTGGGTTTTATAATAAGTATAACTCGATATTAATAAGTATAATTCGATACGAGTTGTCCCCCTTTCATTAACGCCTCTTAATCGTGTTTTCAAATTGATTTCGTGAAAAAACAATTGTGTTTTTCCAATTTTTGGCACTGTCAGAACCACCGCAAGGTAATTTTACGTAGTCCTGTGAAGTTTTGTTGAAATCGGTTGAAAAATGTAGAAAATCCGATCCAATATATAAACGTACAGACACACACACACAATCTGCGTTTTATATTAAGTAAGATACTAACACCATAACAAGACGATAATAATCCAAAGAAATTAATTAAAAAAATTGTTATATGTGAAAACATTTTATACACAACACTGAAGTATATACAAATATAAATCATACTAAGATATATTACATAAATATGCAACATAAATTGACCCACGCAGAGAAAATGATCGACATATAAAAAGACAAGAGGACAAATAAAAAGGAAGGTCTTAGTTGTAACATCCCCAAGATGGACACAATACAGCTTTGATGATCTGCCTTAGATTCTTATTAAGACTTGTGCTATTCAAATCTTAGGTTAACAGTTATCTTCTCTATATACCCGTATAAATTCTGCCTCTTACTCTGTAATCCTCTGTCTCGAGTGACACTCGGGCCTTCTACAGGGTGAACATCATTGTAAAAGAAAAAAAAAAGAGTGAATAAAAAACTGTAAAAGGAATAAGAATATTTAAAATATATTTTTGGAAACCGAATAAAAATCTGTTTAAATATAGCAATAATTTGTCAAGACAGAATTATAATTATTGACAACGACATAAAACCACAACCGTAGAAATTCTTCTCTTAGTCCTTGTTGAAAAAAAAAAATGAGATTCTGGAGGAAAAGAATTCTTATAATGTTGAAGTGATCTTTTTCCATCGTTTTTATTTTATTTTATTTTTTTTTTTAAGGTTTTAATATTATGCGTTTAAATGAAAATCTTAAAGTGCATAGCCAACTAGTTTTTATTTTTTTTATCATTTCACCCCAAACAAGGCGCAAATGCCACTAGTAAGCAGGTGGTTACAAGGAGTGAAAGTGGAAAAAAAGTCTGAGTATCGGAAAGGACAATATATGAGCGGGATTCAAGAAGATAAAAGATGGCGATTGACGTTGCATTTAAATTTTTGAAGATTATAGTTATCAAGGAAGCAAGTAAATGGAAGTGAGTTCCACAGGCGTGAAGTGCGCGAAAAGAAACTGTTGGAGTAGAAGTGGCGGTTGCATTTTTTAGTTATTTCAACAGTAAAAGGGTGAGACCTAGATGCCAATCTCGTGGCATGCTTAAATTCATGCAGTCGGGTCACCAGGGAAAAAATCTCGTCAGAGCAGTTGCCATGAAAATATAATAGACGTAAGCCACATCACGTCGGTGAGAAAGTGACTGGAATCGAGATGCCAAGTTAGGATCGATTATATTACAGACCCTTCTTTGGATTTTGTCAAGAACCTCCAAGTGAATAGCAGTAGCACCAGACCAGATATGGCAACAGTATTCAATGCACGGCCGAATGGTAGATTCATAAATGTGCAAGATGGACTCTAACGAGACAAATTTTCTGGCACAACGCAAGTTTGAAAGATGAAGTAAAATACACCGCCTTAAGAATTTGATCTTGCAGCTTATTTTACTATCCCTAGAATCTTTCGGAAAATCAATTTCAGGTTTATTTTTATTGTAATTTATTTATTTATTTTATATACATCATACAAAAATAACTGTTAAAGTCGGCAAGCTTTTTTGTTCACTCTGCTTGTCGATGCCGTCAAGGGAGAAATTCCAGAATCATACGATGGTATAAAATATAATATAATTATTCAAATTTTTATGATGAAACATTGTCATCTATTATTAATTTTTTACTAGTATTTAATTCATTTTTTAATTTCATTTGCTTTTTAATCAAATCTTCCAAACAATCATTTTTTATCGAAACTTCCAGATCGTCATTTCACGATCGTGCGTAAATCGGAAATAAAGAATTAACCTCCAATAATATACCACGTCACTTAATCCGTAGATCTGTGGTAACCCAACATACGCTATAATGGTTCACAGACTCCGATACAAGTTCATTTCAGTGACGAGTCCAAGTTTACTATATTTGGTTCTGAGGGCAAAACTTACGTACGCCGTAGAACAGGTGAAAGAGTGTCTTCTCAATGTGTCAAGAAAACCGTTAAGTTTGGTGGCGGCAGTGTGATGGTGTGGGGAATGATTTCATCTGCAGGAGTTGGCCCTATCATCCGCGTACATGGCAATATCAATGCCGAGATTTACAAACGGTACCAAGATTACACCATAATCTTTATGAATCTCCTATTTTCATGCAGGACAATGAACCTTGCCACAAGGCCCAGAAAGTTATGGCTTTATTTGAAGAAGAAGGAATCGCCCTAATGAAGTGGCCAGCCCAGAGCCCCGACCTGAATCCAATAGAAAATGTTTGGAAGATAATTGGAGAAAGGGCTCAGAAAAGAAACCCGAAAAACCAGGATCACCTATGGGAGTTATTGAAAGACCTAATGGGAGGGAATTACTGCTGATTTTTGCAAGAAATTAATTCGATCATGTGGTCGACGATGCAGAGAAGTCATTGAAAATAAGAGGATGTTTACCAAATATTAAATTTTGTTGATATTTTGTTCACAATCAAGTATTAACAAGATCGTAGATTCTAGACTTGAAGACAAGGAGATAGATTGATATATTTCCCAAGAGAATTTGAGCAAACTCGTCCGGAAAATGAACTCGACACGCCAATTCCACTTACCGTGCTGATAAGCGCTACGCTAAGCGTGTGATGTGATTCTTGATGTGCCGTACTAAGCTAAGCTAAATATCGAGGAAGTCCATCACATGATTTAACGAAGAGAAAAGAGAACAGAAAATGGTGATTGTAGGCCTTGAAAATCAACTTTCAAAATTCTAACTTTTACCTGGTTTCTGGTGCCGGTAGGAAATACCTTAATCTAAGTAGGCTTAGATATTTACTAGACTTAGTGTGGCCAAAGATTAAAGCTGGCAAATGGAAGGTAGGAAGAAAGCTTTGAGACAATCTTTGAAGTTGGATAGTTTTGTCTATCTTACAGATCCTCATCTGAAAATCTTGACTTTATCTAGGCAGAGATGGTAGTCGTTTTCATCCTTGCTTCAGCCATCAGGTCGGCCGAAAAACCTATTTCCTCTATCAGTACAATCCAATCGTTTCGCTGTACTAATTGTTGATTCGACTATGTAGGTAACTCCATGAAAATCAATAAAAAGAGCATAGCATGACAAGAACGGCCTTAAATTTGATGAAAAAATTTTTATCTGCTTAAGTATATATATCATTATTAAGAAGAAATACCAAAGTATTTTTTGATTATTTTAAAAAATTTTTTTACTCATTCTTAGCATGTCCAAAATTTTAGTTAAAAATCTTGTTTTTTTTTTTGTCAGCGAAATTACTAAAAAAAACTTCGATATCAGCCATTTTTTTAACAATTTATTTTGTAAACTAAGTTAAAATCCGAGTTTAAAATTCTTCCAAAAAATCAATTATACGTTTTTCAAAATTTATTTGTCGAAAATTAGCAAATTTAAAGATTATTTAATATATTTTGAAAAAACTTTTGGTTACTTTCTTCGAAGAAAAATATTGTTTAAAATAAAAAGGAGGCGATTTTGACATCGTGGGTTGGCTATTGACAAGTGATAAATGCTGTCATCACATATCGAAAGCTAACGTGAGATTCGAGTTATCATACGGAAGGGCATAATTGACATAATGTTTTTTTTTGTTTTTTTTTTACATGAACCAGCTTATGTAGTACCTCGTAATTATTAAAGTAAAAAAAAAAAAACTTTCAGCATTCCAATTTCTTTTTTTTTTGTAGCTTAACCATAAGTTTGTTGATATTATCTGTAGAAATTATAAATACTATAAATAAATTAAAATACAAGTGCTGTACAGCTTTTTGAGGGCAACTATAGCCCCCTAAAGTCAATACAGATCTGCTATGATAAAGCATTTCTATCCCAAATAAAAATGATCACAAACATATCAAAAGTTATTTTGTTACACTACAGCCAATTTGAACTGAAAAAAAAAAAATTTGAAAAAAATGACTTTTGTCATCATCTGAACAAAATATCAAGGAAACTTTTGATCTGCACCCCATGAAACTAGGTATTTCCTGAAAGCAAAGAATGCTCTTTCATTTCTAAGTGAAATTGGTTGGTGTAAAATGATTATAAAAAAATTTTCTGGGGATAAAATATGAAAAAATAGTTAAAATTGCTATTCCTGAACACTGGAAACCAGGATTTTTTTATATGTTTTTTTTTTAATTTTTAATTTCTTTTTTAAATCAGCGATAAAGAAAACAGTGTTGAAATTAAGCCAAAATTGACTGACATTGCTGGGTCAAAGGCCGGCCAGCCGACAATACCAAGCTGTCATCACCTTGTAAAAAACCTCATTGTTTTTTGTTTTTGTTTTTGTTTTTTTTAAATCTATGTTTGAACAATGGCTTGATATATTTTTGTTTTTTAACACCTTTTGAGCAGGGTGATGACAACAACACTTAAGGATCGAACCGAAAACAGTTTGTTTGAAATTAAAAATTCACATAAAATTGAAATAAAGACGACTCACTGAAAACTGTAAAACAAAACAACTTCAAAAAATTGAAATTGCAATGAAATACGTAAATGAAATAAATGGTACTTTTAAAAATGTAATAACATTGATGGTGAAAATGGCTTAGGATGATGTTCAAATTTTTTTAAGGAGTAAAAAACGCGAATTCAAAATGCTCAGCATGTGTTTTGCTCGAAGAATTTGCAATAATGTAATCGACGTTCAGCGGAGAACGCTTACACTCAAGCCACATGACGTTTTATTGCTTATGACCTTCCGTACTTTTTAATTACAGCCATTTTAACGATTTTTATGAACACAAAATTACATTTCTTAATTACTGCGGATCTTCCGATTAGTCAAAACGATACAATTTACAACGCGCTAGAAAAGATCAATCTCATAAGGACACTTAGGAAACGTGATGCGGCTTTTAACTAATTGTATAATATTTTAACAACTTAAATATAAAAATCTATTATAATTAAAGGAATAACAAATAATTGTATTAAAAATTCATTTTTCATCGAAAAAATTTTTTCCTTTCAGAAAATATTGTCCATATTCATAAAAACAGCTAAAAACAAATAAAAGCATTTGAAATTAAATAATATATTTGATTTATTGAGTTTTGTATGTTACAATTCAGAGCCGATTTTCAGGTGTGTGTGTGTGGGGGGGGTCCAATTAAAAACAAAAAAACATGATTTGCATTCCTCAAACAAAGCCTTGTGCCTTTAACTATTGTAATCAATAATCTAGTTTCTAGCATTTTCATAAAATTTGTTATGGGGGGGGGTTAATAAATATAAAAAAAATATTTCTGCCATGACTTTAATAAAAAAAAAACAAAAAAAAAAAACTTATTTATAATAATTTCGATCATCTGTGAATAGTTCCTGAAAGTTTCATTAACATCAGACAATTATTTATATTTTTGCAAGATTTTCCAAATTAATGTGTCATACCAAAAAAAAAAAAAAAAAAAAAAAAACGTGCTAAAAATTGTCTATGTTACTTACTAGTTCCGCTGATACAAAGAGAAACAAGTTTTTTTTTAATCAAAATTTAGAATGTTCTAGAAAAAAAGAAAATTTTTTAAAAAATAACAAAAAAAACTTTGGCCTTTCCTCTTTATAATAACATTAACATTTAGACGATAAAATGTTGTTTTCGTCAAGTTTGGCATCTTTTTTTTATCAAACTATGCTATTTTTTTAGCGATTTTGTGGAGTGTCCTAACTATATGCTAAAGGTTAACTTATAAAAAACTGTCACATGCTCTACTAGGAAATTACACATTATAACAGACACTGCCGATATGGGCTGGGTTGGAAGATAGTTAACATATCGCCCACTCGTTCCAAATGCTGCACAAGACAGTTTTAATGTGGGGGTCCAACACGTCCGAAAATAGTCAATTCTAATAGTTTCTTTACTCCCCCAGATATGAGGTGGGTTTGAGAGTCGTAAGAGATATTTTTTATATATGCTTTGTTAATAAAATGCTGACGTCATATATAAAGGATCCAATCAGATCTTGCATAATTTTAGATTTCATTCCCGGAAAAAATGTCATTTTTTAAAAATTTAGAATAGAATTAAAATATTCTCAGAAGGATTGGTCCTCGTGTGTGCAGAAATGTTTAAGTCAAAATGAAAGCATATGGAATGCTGATATGTTCTCAATTACTTCAAATATTTCTGTCTGCAAGAAAGTCGACATAAATCTCATTTTACGCAGGGTTTGGGGTCATTTAGTAAAGATATGGGTTATTGGGGCTTTATTAGTAAAGACAATGGTTATATTATAAATACGGGGTATGTCCGAAAAGTATTCATCCATTTTGACCATCACGAGAACCAGTTGCGCATTTGATGTAACTTGGCAACGTTTAGGCCAGTGTTACCGCGCATGCGTGAATGATGCTCTCTTGTGAGGTTACTCAGTCAACAGTGAGACGTCATAGAGTGACCTTGTCATATTTATAACGACAATGCTTCTGGTTATTCTTCACGTCTCGGTTTATCTTTATTTATCTATTTGTAAAAAATCGCATGGTGCGCATCTGTTAATCCACCTACTATTCAGATTTGGCTTTGCAACATGGCTTTCTCAAAGCTCGTTAAAAGAGAGGAAGCTTTGGGCGAGATTAAGGAGAACACGACGAGGTAGGTGATGGCGATCCCGAAAGAAGACATGTTTTGAAAAGCAGAAGGAATGCTGGGATAAGTGTGTGATGTTCCAAGGAGGGTACACTGAATGGGACTATAGGGCCACTGGCCTAAATAGATCCGCCATATTTTGTTTATATTAAATGGCTGAATATTTTCCGGACATCATTAAATTGGTGTAGTACCATGGTAAAAACCTATTCCTGCAGTACGTGAAGGTAGTGTATCAGTTATCGGCGCGGAAAGTGGAATCTACTATCCGAGTTCAAATTATGACAGTCTGTTGCACTTTCATACAAATACTATTGGGAAATGTATAAGTCTATCACTTCTACCCCACCCCCAGCTATGGGTTAAGTATCAGTGTAGCCTAGGCTATCTTCTCTTGGGTAGCAGCCAGTCTAGGAAAACTGAATTAACAACCGTGGAGAAGGAAACGGGAAATTGTTGTCATAAATTATAAATTATGGCAAATTACAGAAAATAAATTAATCTGTGGAGAGCCATAATCGCTTACGTTCTGTATGGATATGGCATTAAAAAATAAGCAAAAATGACTTAATCATGTACAAGGCTACAATAGTAAATCTGCAAGCAATGTTCGAACTCTGTTCAATAGCACTGGTGCATTAAACTAGCTTGTTAACTAGTGTTCAATTCAGAGGCGTCGATAAATATAGCCGTGTCAAGCACAAGTCAAATTTGTAGCGCAACACGTGAGAAACGAACTCACTAATGATCTACTAAACAACCTATAATTTACGAAAATTCGACTTTCCCTGGTACAAGGCAACGCGTAAAGATAGAACTAGTCTTCAAGTCTTCAAGACATATCCAGTAACACGCATAGGGCATAACAGAATTTGAATTTGTCAATAGTCCTTCAGCTCATCTGAGCAGAAACCTCAGTTTCTTCTGGAAAATAGCTAGCGTTGGTGCGTTCAATACATCACTCGGTAAAGAGGCCCACCTGTCTATCATACTCTGGATGGACTCAGTAAATAAAACAAAACAGGAACAAAATAAATGAAGAATAATAATCACATTTTTAGTCTGTGTTAACAT